>JAZKJV010010648.1:0-597506 GCA_037367405.1 Ottelia alismoides
TTAATAAATACTAACACAACATGTATAGTGAAATAAAATTATGAAAATATTATTATATCGGGTGAAAATGTTAATTTAAATTTAGATGTTATATTTTACAATATCATTTTTTACAATGTGTAGTTTATACTTTTACAAAATTATTATAGAGTTTTTGCTAAATTGACAGAGGACTTTACAAACTCAGAAAAGACACACCTCATTTGAAAGGACCCCTCTACTAAATATATGAATATATATAGGAATAATCTTTTTAAAAAAGTTTAAAACATAAAATAAACTCGAAAATTTCCAAACAAAGTGTTTTTGTGTTTTTTTATCTTTTTCTCTATTTTAATAATTTTTACTACATTTTATGTATTTTCAAATATTAAATTTCAATATAGTGAATATAATAATATAGCCAAATATAATCTTCATCGAGGTTCCTATGAGAAGGTACCCGTTCCATCCTTGTCTTCGAGTAACAAACATCGAAGAGGGAACAATCACTTACAATATGGTGAACACACATTGTTACTTTGGAAAATCCAAAACATTTGTGGGGGAGTATCCACTATTTGTCTGTGTCAATGGGTAACTCTCCGGTCCACACTCCCAAATATGGCTTCTTACAACACGATATTGCAAAAAATCAGTTAGGGAATTTGGCATTAATCATTATCTAGTGTGCCTTTTCAAGTGAAAGTGCATGCACTGAATGAAGGTGTTGTGAATCTGATAAATCCCAGATACATCATTATAAAATCTATTTATTATTCTCTTGTCTTAAACAATTCAATAAAAACCACCATTAAATCATCAATATTAACTTGTATTATCTTGTAAATAATATGTGTATAATTAACATATATTCTAACCCTAGATTTATTGTATTTAATACTAACACTTTTCTTCATATTCTTTATTATTAAGAATCCCTAAAAATTATATTAATTATTGTATATATTTATTTTAGCTTCAAAAAAGAATTAAAAATATAAAGAAATCACAAAACCATTAAAAATAATATTTTTAATCATTAAAAATACTTGCAAAAATCCTCCTTTGTATAAATGACCTCTCTTGACGTTTTGGTCAACATGCAACTTGTAGGTCTCATCGAGATCTACAACTTTCATGTGTTGATTTTCTGTTGATTCATCCTCCTACTAATTCTTTCTTTATTTTCTTGTTTTTTGAATAATCGGATGCAACCACGTGGTGCCCTCTGGGCCGCCCACGTGGTTGCACCTCTCTCCACCACCCGGCCTTGTTCTTCGCCCTTGTATCGCCTTCTCCCCACTTAAATCTCAACCACCCATTGCCTGCTTTCTCCCCACTATCTGATCATTCTTCCTAATCTGATCTGAGCCGCACTCAACCGCTCTCATTTTGACTGTAGGATAACTATTGATCCTACGGCCCTCTGATCTCCATGTCGCCCATTCTCTTACGCCATTTGGATGAAGCCCACGCTTCATCATCACCGCTCCCCAATGCCACTCCAACAACCATCCGATCTAATCCTTAATCAAATGTCAACCGTTTACCTTCGCCAGCTTCCTAGCCATTGGATCAAGATTCGATCCACGCCGCCCGCCATTGCCCTAATCTTGGTCGTTGGATCTCTGGATCCAACGCCTAGGACTCCTTCTTCAACCTCGTGTAACCCCCTCCCAACCGTTACCCTCGCCTTGCGCCACCTTCATGCCCTTCCTATTTTGGCCACCACTCCGATCACCCCCTCTTCAATTCAAAGCCACCTCCACGTTGTCCCCAGATCCGCCTTCTTCGCGCAACCATCATTGCCCTCAACACATGTCTTCAAGTCATCCTACAACCGTTGCAACTTCGTCCTCCACCTCTGTAACAGTCGAATCTTCATCCTATAAAGCCATCATCCCCTCCACATTCACACCCCATTCACCACTCGACGGGTATTGGCCCAGCTTACTCCGTCCCTTCGGTGATAGCGGAGGGCGGTTGTTGAGGCAAAGATGACCTCCTTCCCAAGGTGTGATCCATTACGTCAGCCATGTGAGCTCCGCCTCTCCGACGACAGCTAAGATCCCCGCATTGCCTGTGCAGGTCTGAGCGATGACCAATGGTTCCAATGGAACCTCAGCCCAAGCTCCTCCTCCATCTGTTAGTAATCTTCGACTAGATACTCGTCCATCTCCATTTTATTGAATAATCTCCATTTTTATCCAACGCACACAACACCCAACTCTGCCACCTGATCATTTATCGACCTCTGCCTCACCACCCCCATTTTCGCGACTCACTACGATCACCTTCTCCCATTCTCCAGGACCTCATCCACTTTCGCTCCCCTTCCTCTTCGCCTTATCGGAGATGAACCCACCAGGGCCATCATCATATGCCACGTGCCACCGAGCTTGGACCGGCTTCCGAACCAGGCCCCCTCGCGTGCCCCGCACGTGAGGGGCTGGGTTATTCACAAGAGGACCCCACCAACTTCTACATACTACAAACATGTCCCCATATGCGTGCCTTATGTGCGTGCCTGGGAATTTTGCACAAATACCCCGTCGGTTTTCAATAATTGTAAGAAGGTCCCCTTGCTTTTGGAAAAATTACAATGGGCTCCCTCTAGCTTTCTGAAATTGCAAATAGGTCCCTTTATGGGCCTATTTGTGATTATTTTTATCTTTTATTTTTAACACCCTTTTATTGCATTTATGTCCTTTCATTCAATTTAGCATATCTTGAGCATATGAACTCCATCTTGGTTGATTTCAGTTGCATTGTGTTGCAAATTTTTATTCTCTACCCAATGGCATATGTTATTCACTGATTTGACACTTTATTTTGTATGCCATATTTTGAGGTATTCAGTGTCTTCTACTCCTTATCTTTAGATGTCATTACGTACCATTATTGCACAATTTGTTTATGAATTCATTGCTTATTTGATTGCTCATTGATAAAATTAATTTTTTGTACATTTATCTCTTGCATATTTATTTATAGCATACCATTCACCAAGCATCTCATTTTGATTGTTTTTAAAACCAAACAAAAAGACATGCATCATATTATTTTATCTTTGCCTCATTTTGTCTCTGCATTATGTACCCACTTTTTATTATGCGCTTCACATCTGCACGTGCATACAAAAATGTAAACTTATGAAAACAATCACTCACTAATTAAACAATACTTTTCAATAAAATAGACTAAGAGGCTCGTGTCCTTGTGTTCGATCTTGGTATACTTGCCAAGCAAATCAACTTCCATGTATTCGAAAGTGTGGTTCTTTATTGGATCGAAAACCGCCTCCTATGCTACAATTATCGACAACTCCTTATTATTAACAGGATGATTTTTGCATTCATCAAATGGCGTTGTTGCCGGGGACACGATTCATCTTTATTTGTTTGTTGAATTTTATTGTATTATTTTTATGTGAATATTTTCAAAATTTTAGGTTTTCTCATCGTATTGTTTTTTGCATCATTTCATGATTAAATTTCTTGATATTTTACTAATATTATTCTTTTATGGCAGGGCCCATGGAGATCGAGGATGCTTGAGACCCATGGAGGTGTGGAGTTGGGAGCTCCCACTGCGAGGAGCCGCAAAAGAAAATCAAGGAGGATTCAAGGAAATTTATTCAACTTTTCATTCATGCATTTTATTGTAAAAAAAAATTGTATCCTGTGCATTTCTAGTGGTCCTCGTTTGAGGGCTCGGTGTGTAAAAAAAGAAAAAAGTAGATCACTTGATGATCTACCCCCCACCCTCCTTCCATCACAGTGCACACCCCTCTCCTCCCTACATCCCAATATATTCTTCTGTAAAAATTCACCCCTCCCACATCTCCATCGTATTCAACTGTAAAAATTCACCCCACCCCTCTAACCCTAACAAACCACGAGTCCCCCAACCCAAATTCCATATCCAGTACTTAGGCTATTTCTGTCTAACTATGGGGGGACCCGACTCAATCAATCTTCCCTCCTCTCGTCTTCTTAAACATAGGTCATTTTTTGACCTAAGTATAGGGGTACCATCTAAGTAAGTTCCGCTATATTATCCTACATTTAACCGGAGATATGACTTCATATCACTTGTGCTATGAGGACATAGCAAAAGTTAAGTAGGGGGTATATCGTATATTATTGTATATATACTTTAGCCATAGCTCGTATGTTAAAATTTTTGAATATTTTTGGGCTATGGTTTAGGTATACTGGTGAACTGATTTTTGTAAAAATTTGTATAAAAATCTTTTGAAAATTGAGGGACTAACTTTTTATAAATAAAATTAACCTTATTTAAAATTTTCCATAAAAATCTGGAAAATTAAAAAAATCTTTGGTAGAGGCTCTGACTACTAGGCTAAAAAATGAGTAGCTAGTCTTCAGTGAGGGAACTACGGTCTCCCTTAGAAGAGTGGGTGGTTAAAAGACAACGCGTAGGGCACCGTCTTAAAGTTACACGGGTAGCCATCTAATGGTCCGTACTTACCCCCATACTAGCTGGAAGTAGATGCAACTATTTATATGAGCTTGGGACTGTCAATATTTCTCTGAAGAATAAAAAATATTAAAAGAAAATTCCATAAAAATTTCAAAATAATTCACTAACTCTGGAGTTGGTATATTCCTGACACATTCACTATCACTTAAGGCTTGAGGATTTGAAGACACTTGATTTCTGAGATCTTGAGAGACTGAGTTGGCCAGCCTTAGTCATTAGGGTTTTGAAACTTAATAATCCACACTTCCCTAGTTTGAGGATTGGAGTGCTATATTGCACTCTTCATCTCCACTTTCTCAAGAATATGATCAGCATACTTTCACAACTACATGATTGATGAGATGAGTTGAGTTATCACTTGAGGAACTAGGACTAGAGATTTGAGTTTAGAGCTGATTTAATAATGCTCGAGCATGTGATAAAGTCAATGAAGGCTTCAAGAAACCGGGTGCCAGCAAACCCTATCCAGTATGTGAACAAGTTCACATACTAATCATTTGATATTTACCTATGTGCCAGGGTGTGATGAAACCTAATTATATTGTTGATCAGTGTGCGCCAACTTTTGGGGAAAGCAGTGGATCTAGCAAACAATGAAATAAAATTCGAGAGAAGTTCTCTCAAAGAAAAGCTCTATCATTACAAATACAAATTCTATGAGCTTCCACTAAAGGCGAGCGCTCCCAACCATTTCGAAGTGTCCACTTGGTCCAAATGCTATTAGGACCTAGGAGCTGGCTAACACCAAAAAAGGGCTCTGCATCGTATAGTGATACAAGTCTGGGTGTCGAAGGTATCTTAGATACTCAAAAGAGACACACCCCAGTGTACTCCCAGAAAAATAAGTGCATACGACTCCGAATTCTCTTGACGGACACATTGATCAACAAACAAAAATATTCATGTGTTGAGTAATAAGGCACTTAAGAGGATCCTTGTTCCTATGTGAGGGAGAGAAGAATTTACATAATCCTATGTCCTCCATCATATGACCGTCCATCTACACTTTCAAGTCTGACAAACTAATGAGATGATTGATTGAAGCAAGAACCGACTTATTCCCTAGTGTTGAGGATTAGGTCTAGAGGAGAGTCTCCTGGACTGGATCTTTAGGTGACATCTCGACTCGACTCTCATTATTGCAGTACACTAATTATCATATCCTTATATTTTATGTACAAATAGAGAGTCTGATAAATAAAGAAGTTGGATTCCTTTTGACTAGAGCATGGTTGAGCCCATAATTTTAAGATCACTCAAATCGAGGGTCTTTGATGAATTGCCTTGAAAATTCACATGCACTGTCAGGAATTAGTTTAGCTCCTTCATTCTTTAGATGCTCGAGGATGAGCATAGTTTAAGTATAGGGGTAGTTTTTTTCACAAAAGTTTTTTAATACAATAAGAAACCATTTTTTATTTTTCAAAAAGTATTTTTTAATTATTTTAAAAGAGGATAAAAATTCTAAAAAAATACGATAAAATAAAGGAAACTTATTTACACATTAATCTAATTTTTGGATTTTTAATAAATATAAAAATCGAGAAATAAAATAGAAGTATGAAACAAGCAAATTTTGTATAAACTCACATTGGTCACTCGGACACGATTAGTTTCTTTGATTTCAGTCTTGATTTGGATTTGGATTTTTATACCTCTTGATAAAACTTTTATTAAAGAAAACAAATGAAGAAGAAATAAAATTAAATGGGTTTATTATGTACATAAAATCTTAGGTCAAAACTCGTAAGAAGATAAAATGTGCAAAAGAGGCCCAAAACCCAACTTTCATATATGAGCTCCGATTTTTATGAAATTAGTCTTGTTTTGAAGGTATTTGAAAATGGAGTACTTCAAAAGTGAGTAGACTAAAATTAGACACTGTATGAGGAAGATATGCACGTTTTAGTTTGTCTGATGTGAAATTAGGTTTTGAGATTATTTGTCACTTATTTGAGTTAGCAATTTTTTGTAATTTTTTTAATTCTTGTTAGTAATATCTACACACTGGAATGGTTTGGGATCAATCAGAGTCAGGATGCATTAATTAAAAATTGGGAAATTTAGCTACTTTTTAGGTCAATTTCACTTGGATTTTTGGTTTCTTATTTTATGCAATTATGCATGATGAAATGTGAATATTATTTACACATGTATGAATGCTAATGATGCTATATTAATGATAAATACATATGGATTTTGGGGAATAGAACCTAATTGACCAAATTTAGCATGTTGAATCAGAGATTCATCATAGGTTCGGCACTGGGGAGCGGTAAATCCAATACAATGGATCCTTTATGATTTTTATGTTAAGGTCAAAGTGCTCTTAGCGGGCCTTTTTTCAATTTTTTTTAGTTTTCACCTTTTTTTATATTTTCAAACAAGTTATTAAGTTCTCGATTTCTTTTTTATCCTAATCGATAAAACGGATGGAGAAGCCCACAATGCAATGAAAATTGGAACACAATGTTGGATGCAAAAGTAAAAAATGCTCACCTTGCTTCCCCAGCATTCTCCATGCGGGGTGCTATACATGAGTTAAAATTACACTAAATGCAATCCAAGTAAAAATTATCCTAAGCACGACTCTTATCACTGGGCAAGAAGTTTACTTGATTTAAGTAAATCCAATCATATATTATAAGTACATGATTTAAACTACATATTTGGATCTAAAAACTACTTGCACAACTAAAGAAAGTAAATAACACGGGATCTCTAATCACTAACAACAAACCAATGAAAATAAAAGGTAAAAAACTCAAAACATGGGACTCATGAAAAATAAGTGGGAAACAAATGAAAATAAAGTCAGTAAAAACCACGAAAATCCGAAATTGACATTGAAGATTGTGCTCCTAAATGTAGAGTGTTCGAGTTCGAACTACATAGGCGAGGTCTCAATCGAGATCCGTTGTAATAAATAAACCTACAAAAAATACAGAAATGAGAATGTTGAACTAAAATCCTAATCTAATCCACTTGGTCCCAGGCGTTGCTTCTCTTCAATTCCAACGTGCTCCGACAACTGGCTTTTCCTGAAAGCCTACCTTCAATCGCGTGTAGATGCTCAAACTCCAAAAAAAACTACTCCATTCCACTAGGGCATGTACAAAGCAACATAAGATTAGCAATACTAGAGTCCTAACGAGTAGATATAATAAATAAAAAATAAATGTTGAAAATGAAATAAACATAGAAACAAGAGTGAAAAAAATACAAGTCCTAAAACCAACTAAAAGGTTATGCTCCCCAACAATGACATCAGTTTTATGCGACTTTTCACTAATTGTTATTCCAAGGAATTAATTGTCAATGTAGTATAACGGAATCACCGAATCAAAATAAAAGATAGGAAGTATAAGGTATGTGGATTTACCTAGGCAAGTTCAAAGGTCGAATTCAAGGAGCACTAACTAAGAAATTTTCTTTTTTACTCATTTTTTCAAGTACCTAATTCACTCAAAAACAACATACAATGAAGAAATAAAACATGGTATAAGAGACGTACGTACGTGTGTGTGCGTATGCGTATGTGTGTGCGTATAAGAGAAGTACGCATGTGTGTCTGTGTGCATACGCGCATGTGCGTATCACAAAACAAGATAGAATAATAAGAGAGATAAAGCAACAGAGGAAAGAGAGACCACCACAAGAACACAAAATAAAAAACACACATGAAGAAAAAAGTAGAAACAAAATAAAAAATACAAAAAGGTGTTTTTTTATATTTTTAGAATATAGTAAATTATTTTTGATATTTTAGAAATATGAAAATGTATGAAATAAATGCAAGAAGGTTCTTTACTCTGAAAAAAGGCCAATTAGGATACCCACAAAACCACTACACGCATGGCTAAAATGGAGTCCTAAAAAAGTACCACTATTTTCCTATATGTATAAAATTACAAAGAACAAAACACTCCCTTTTGGGGTTTTTTACCATATATGAATTTTTTATGTTTTTTGCAAGTTCTTAAATATTTTGGGGCTTTTTCACTCTAAACTCAAGATCACAGAAACCCCTTAAGATATGATGTACTTCTTTCCCACCTCCCCCTCCTCCTCCCGACATCTCAACCCTAGCCCTTGGGGTAGTGGTGGTAATGGAAATCGTAGAGAATAAATGGGTTGGGGGGGGGGGGGGTGATGAATCTCCATTTCATCATCTTTATTCTATCATTTTGGCCTTAAAATCCCTAGTAAATGCGTGTAAATAGTGTTAATTCATGCATCTTATCATCCAGGCATTATTGTGTAAATAGTGTATAAAATGCGATTTTTAAAGCCAAAATTATAGAATAAAGAAAAGAAAAGAAAAAGAATAAAATTTTGTAAATATTTTATGACCCAAACTCCAAGACTAATTCAATAATTGATTTGGTCGACAAGAAATAAAGTAGGGGGAGATAAGGGCCAAAATACAATAAAAATCCCTTCTATTTAATTCATTCTTTTATTCATTTTTGGACCTATTTTTAGTTCCACTTTTTATACTTCAAATAAAGAAACTTTATACATAAATGTTATAGATAATTAAATATATAAATATACAAAATTTATTTCATACAAAAATAATGTAGAGATAAAAAGATATGATTTAAATAAAATTCCAAAATATCAACTTCCCAGTCCTGTGTCTCTCAAATAAAAATCAAAATATAGTAAAATCACTTTAGTTATATATATTTTTTAATAAGCTATTTAATGAAGATGGTTTCATATTTTTCTGAGTTATAGTGTGAAAGTTGAGTTTTGGACCCCTACTGTATATCTATACTGTATAAAATAATCATTTTATTTATTCTTTATTATTTTATTCATTTATATTTTTATATTTTGTTAATATTATTTATAATACAGGTGTACATTAAAATCAGAATAAAACACTAAAAAACAAAAATAAAACACTTCTATACAATGCATATGTATAATACCTGTAAATAGACCTATACAATTAATACTTCTATTTATTTAAGTGTATAAAACACATCCAAAAAATAATATATATATATATATATGTCTAAAAAAATAAATTATAAATACTTTAAATCATAAACAAAAATAATAAAATTAAATATACAAAATAAAAGTAAAACATAAAAGTATATAGAAGAATATACCTATATAGGCCACAAAAGAGAACTTGTAATTTTATACCTCTAAAAAATAATTAAAAATCACTATAAAATACTTCATTTAATATAAACATTTTTATTTAATAATAAAAATTAATAAATTCATTTACTATTTTTAATTGAATTAATAAAACATTATTCCCAGGATTTTTCTTGGTTGGTCCACGTGGACCAACCAGGAGGGTCCGAGAGTTGACTGCGGGTCAACTCTCTGACCCGCCTCCTGCCCCATGTCAGATCCATGTTTTGTCCCATCTTCTTGGATTTTTCGAGTCTAACTCTTTCATCAAATTGTCGAGTCGTCTTCTTGACTTTTCTTCCTCTATAATCGAGCTTACACGCCTAGTGATTTTTTCGTGGATTGTGTCGCTGCATCTCGCGATTCACCTCGTTCTTCACACCATGTCTGTCACTTGTTCAAAACCACCTCCGAGTCTCCCATTCCTCTTTGAACACCCTTGGACCCTTTTTTGCCTCTCTTCTCTCGCGCTCCAGACCGGTGGTGGTGACAACACCACCTCCAGCCGGTCGAGGCGGCGCAAGGCCGGTCTTTGGCGTGGTTCCACCCCTCATCTCCGACCTACAGGCCGTGAGGTAACATCTCCTGGTTTTTCCGGCCAGTTGAGGTAGTTTGTCTTCGTTTTTCTTTGTGCTTTATGCTGCATGTACTAGCTTCAATATAGCATTCCTATTCGTGCTGTTCGCACCCGTTTCACCACCTTCACCACCCCTCGCCGTAGTTTGCTCTAGCGAGCTTCCATCCACTCCTCCACTATCTATCTTCCATTTTAGACCGATGAGGCATTTTGCCCTCGACGATTTGACTTTTCTTGTGCAGGTCTTGGAGATTCACGCGTACCTGGGAGGAGATTTTGTCGTTGGCCAGAGCATCTTAGGGCCGCCACCGTCTCTGACTTCGTGGCGGACCTACGGTGGTACTCCACCCATTTTTCCTTCCCCAGCACTTAGAAGACACTCACAGGAGCTAGCTCGACCATTTTGGAGCTTGAAGAAGCACGGGAGGAGGGCGGACGGGGTTGGGGAAGCTCGCTTCGTCGCGAGTTCTTCCCCGTTCTTCGTCGTCGTCTTCTAGCCATGAGATCGAAGGCCCAACCCAGGCATAGCAGCCGTCATCCGATCTCCTCGTGTTAAAGCTGTCCATTTGATGGAGATCTTCTAATCTCCACCATCCGAAGCCAACCGTCATCGGTCGTTCTTCACTTGACGCGTAGCATAAGTGGCGCACGTCTGCCGTCAGATAGCGCCCTTGAGTGGGTATTTTGCTATTTTGCCCGCTCAAATTTTGTATTTAATACTTAAGGCATAAACTTTCATCTGTAGGCTAAATATTTTGTATATTTTGCATTTTGACCCCCAGATTTTTAGTAATTACGCCTAGGTCCCTACCAGGTCATGTGTCTTGTGCACGTGGTTTTGGCATTTTGTAGGAAGGCCCCCGGGGGTTTGACTATTTCTGATTGGTCCTGGAAATATTTCAGTATGTTATATAGCTTTGGGAAAATTACATTTTAGTCCTCGCTTTTTTATCTATTTAAAAGATAGCCCCTGCTAGAGTGTAATTTCTTTTTGTTATATCTATTTATTTCATGCATCTATAAATTCCTAAAAATTCCCAAAAAAATAGCATAAGCTCATGTTGCATTGTGCTTCTACGCATATATTTTTATTTTGTATTTTGTTGCATTTTAATATTTATAAAAATTCAAAAACATGCATTTCATCCACTGTTTGCATTAAAAATCCATAAAAATTATAAAATCTTTTTGAAAAATTCCAAAAAATTATATTTTGTGTGTTTTTATATATTTTAGCTTCAGATCAAAAACCACTAAAAATACAAAAGAAAATTCCTAAAAATTATAAAACCCTTAAAATCTCTATAAAATTTTTAAAAATCTATAAAAAATCACAAAAATATAATTCTCATCTCTGAATTTTCCCTATACAATTATCTTTATATAAAAGTTAATTTGGAGGGTTTTTGCTACTGTTTAATATTTTTCTCCTCCATATTAGTCTCGGACATTTATTTCACTCATTGTATTGAGTATTTTTTATCTTAAAAATATATAAAAATTAGAAAAACTTCTTGAAAAATCACAAAAACATTAGAAAAATATAAAAACCCTAAAAATACTTTATTTTCTATATTTTCCTATTTCCCCTATTTATATCCCTCTCTCATATCTCTTATATATACATTCTCTATATAGCTTGATATATATATTAAAAGAAATAGAAAATATAAAAATACAAAATACAAAAAAACAAAATCAGTAAATTAAAATTCAAAATACAAAAAATAAAACCGAAAATTAAATAAAAAATGTATAAAATTAAAAACCCACAAAAATAGCATTCACATAGACAGAACATCACACTCATTTTTGCACGTTGAAAATCCCGATCTATCCTGGTTGCTCCCTGTGTTCGACACTCTACACACTTGCACACTATACACATTTTTGTAGAGTTATAATAAAATTTAACTCCACATCTTGCTTTACATTATTTAATCATTATCGTGGGTTGATTGTTGATTAACCCTGGTTTTGTGAGTGGTCGCCACAACGACTTTTCTCCAGCTTGTGTGAGATATATTAGACCCTCGCTCGATCCGTGTTATCAAATGGCGCCGTTGCCGGGGAGCAACAATGCATAGGTCGGATCACTTGCTTGATTGGGTGTTTTGTCTACATTTTTGCTATATTATTTTCTCCTTTATTTGATTATATTGTTTGACTCGTCTAATCACCCTTCTCTTTGTGTCTTTGTTGCGAGAACGCGGATCGAGGGAGGAGCTTTCTTTGGAGCACCAGTGCACCCACTTGTATTTCTCGCCGGTTTTCATTGCATTTTTTCGTTTGTTTTGTGTGATTGAGCCCTTAGTGTTAGGATTGCTTGCAATAGATTAGATCCAAACACATTAATCACCATTGCATGTACCTATAGTATCGTTTGGATTTCGTCAAATTTTGAAACCGTGCTTCACGCTAATAGTAATTCTCACACTAGGGCGATTTCATTGGCTTTGCATTTGCATATAGATTGGTTTCAATTTTGTTGAGCATCTTTGCATGTAGAGTGCTGGAGGTAAGATGAGCATTTCTCTTTAGCATACATCATCGTTTTGGCCGCTTGCATTGCTTTCCGACCACTCTACCTTTGATTTTGCAAACCTAGGTGCTAAGTAAAATTGACTCCTCGTTAGGTGCGTGCATTCTCACTAAAAAACCAAAAAAAGTGATAACCAATAAAATTGGGACTGCTTATACTACTTGACCCTAAAAAGAAAAATCTTTATTGGGGCGAGTAATCCCCTCATTGTCTTCACTTTTACTTGCTCGTGCACACACTAAGGATTAGTGCCAAAATCCTATTCAACCCCTAAGTGTTTGCGCAACATTTTGACTTCTCACCTAAATCTAAAACAGACAAGATAAATAGACCGAAATTTTTCGGTCTCTACAAAGTTGAGTTATTGAATTGAGAGTTTGATTGTTTCATTTTTGCTTGTGATTGTTTTGCGTGCATACTCGATCACTCCGCGCACTTGCGCCTTCTTCATACTCTTGGCTTGACTCCGTGCTCTCCTGCTTATCCCCTCTTGTTTCGAGATGGACCCCTGGAACGATTTTTATCCGGATTTTGTGGATTCCTCGTACCCTCCAACCGATCCACCTCCCTTTTATCATGAGGATCCTCCTCCTATTTTTTCTGATTTTTGTACATATCCGCCTCAACCCTAGTATCATCCCTCGGGCTTCTACCCACATCCACCACCTCCTCCATATTTTTCACCTCCACACCCACCCGAGACTGATCTGTAGGAGTCACCTCCCTCGATCTCTACTAGTGCGATCTTGAGCCGAATGATAGATCACCTTAATTCGATGGACGATGATCTTGCTATTTTGAGGAAAAACCAGATGAATGCTCCATTCATTGAGGATACAGATTCACTTATGGGTGATCATGGGAGATTGCAATCGCCCAAAACACAAAAAAATGAGAAAAATATAAAAACACAAAAAGATTTTGGGAGCTGCACGATTAAGACATGTTGGGAGGGGAGGGGCCAATTGCCCAATCATTTGACCACACATACACTCACACCTTGTCCCACCTCTGACCCCAAGGGTGCCTATGTACAGACTGCTCTTGGCACTCCTCATGTATATGCTGATTCTGACTTCCTCCCTTGTATGGAGGAAGTACAAAAATTTAAAAAATGCTATCTGAACCTGAAGTGGTGGCCACTATTCATGAGATCATCCAAGCCCCACTTCAACAGGCCATGACCCATTTATCTGCTTCTCTTCCCAAGAAGAGAAAGCGGAGGAGCATATCTGAGCATCGTATCTTGACCATGGCCGCTGCCCACGCCATAACACACCGTCCCATTCCCAGGAAAAGGAACACAGCTACATGATGAATCCACATTTCATCATCTTTATTCTATCATTTTGGCACCAAAAACCCTAGCAAATGCCTGTAAATAGCAGTAAATATAGCATCTTAGCATTCATGCATGTACCTGTAAATAGTGTACAAAATATTGTAATTAAAGCCAAAATTATAGAATAAATAAAAGAAAAGAAATAAAATAAAATATTGTAAATATTTTATTACCCAAAACCCTGAGACCTAGGCATCTTGATGAATAGGTCGACCAGGAATAAAGTAGGGGGAGATAAGGGCCAAATACCTATACCTATTAATTCATTCTTTATTCATTTTGGGACCTATTTTTGGTTCCACTTTTTATACATCAAATAAAGAAACTTTGTACATGAAAGTTGTAGATAATTTAATAAAGAAAAATACAAAATTGATTTCACTGAAAAATAATATACATATAAAAAGTTATGGTATGAATAAAAATCCAGAATCCCAACTTCCCAAACTCGTATCTCACAACTGAAAACTCCAAATGCATAAAACTCACCTTTAATTGTATATAGAAGAAAATAAGCTATTTAATGGCAATGGTTTCGCATTTGGCGGAGCTACGGTTTGAAAGTTGAGTTTTGGACCCACATTGTATAATTGTACAGATTAAAATATTCGATTTATTATTTATTCATTATTTTTGTATTATTATATCTTTATAATAATGTAAATATTACTTATAATATAGAGGTGCATTAAAATTAGAATAAAAATGCAAAGGAAATTCAGAATACAAATACTTGTATACAAACTACACAGGTATTATACCTATACTTATACCTATACATTTTATACTAATATTTTATTTAATGTACAAATACATCAGAAAAATAAAATAAAAATATGTTTGTGTGTATAAAAATATTCCATAATTTTATAAAATAAGAAATAAAGATAATAAAATTAAAATACACAGAATAAAAATAAAATACTAAAATACATAGGTAATATACCTATATAGGGCTAAAAAGTAAACTTATAAAAATATACCTCATAAAAATAATTAAAAATCATAATAAAATACTAAAGAATAACGAATATTTTTTATTTTTAAATCATAATTTAATTCGGCCTATTTCTATTTTTAAATGAATTAATAAAGGTTTTAATCAGGCTACTTCTTTCACATTTTTGTGTTGCATCCTTCTGCAACATTGTTCATCAACCATCCCTCTATCTTGCCCATGCATAATCTTGGTCTTTGGACCCAAGATTTGCGAGATACTCGTCGATCTTTGGACCCATGTCACCTCGGGTCAACCCAAATATAATGAACCCCCTCCTTCGAATTCAAATTGAGTCCCCTTGGTCCACCACCTCTCCACCTTCTTGCGCTCCTGAGCTCCCTGGAGGTGACAGCTCCATCGTGAGGTCGTCAGCTAAGGTGCCAGAGGTCGAGGGCGTCTCCAATACCTCCCGCAAGACCGGTGGTTGAGGTACCTTTCTCCCTCTGGCTCCGACCATTGAGGGCCACGCCACGCTTATTCCTTTATGGCATTTAGTTCCTGTTAGCTCTAGGATGAAAAGCCCCCAAAAAATTTCAAGTTCCATCATTTGAATCGACCATTCTATCGACTTGGCCGGAGCGCTCCTCCGGCCGTCCATCGCCACGCCGCTTCACGCTCCTTCACGCCCATCCAGAGGTCCAGGCAGTTTGCCCTGGACCTTTTCACTCTTTTTGCAGGTCAAAGCACACTCATTGGAGCCTGGAGGCGATTCTGGAGCTTCGTCGGAGCTAACAGAGCTTTGTAGCTCCGCCACCCTCCAGCGAGCCCCTCGGCCATCGTCGAGGCTTTTTGCCGCCGCCAGCAGCTAGAGGAGGACCTCAGGAGGCCGCAACCCCATTTTGATGCCCGAAGCTCGTCGGAGCGCGGAGATCTGGAGCGAGGAAGATCGCCTCGTCGGCGCTCCTCCTTGTTCTTCCTCCGCGCGCCTGCACCGTTGGATCAGGGAGCGCCTTCCAGATTACACCGCCACCGTTGGATGGAGTAGCACCTCAACCGTCAGATCTTTCGAGATCCATCTAATCCCAGCCGTGCAAAGCGAACCGTCATCGGAGGCTCTCGAGGCGCCACGTGGCAAGTGGCTTAGCCTCCGCCGTCGGATCGTCCCAGCGAGGGTATTTTGCAGTCCCACCCCCGCTATTTTTGTGATATTCATTTAGTCCCGAAACTTTATTTCGTAATTTAAATATTTTGTAAACTTTGCGAAAAGGCCCTCGATCTTTATGTATTTGCATACAGGTCCTCTGCCACGTCACCTCACGTAACATGTACACGTGAGGTGCGGGCATTTTGCGTAGAGGCCCTCGGCCTTTGGTTTATTTCGTTTCAGTACCAAAACTTTGATATTAAGTGTTATATTTTTGGATAAATTGTATGTAAACCCTCGGATTTTGGAAAATTACTTTTCAGTCCTCGCTAGGCGCGTGCAAGTCACGCGCCCTGGTGGGTAATTTGCGCTGACACCCCTGTGGCTTTTGGAATTTATGTTTGGTCTTGGAAATTGAATATTCAGTTCAATATTTTGTGAAAAATTGCATGTATGCCCCTGGAATTTTGGATATTTGCACATATACCCCTGTCAAGCTGTGATATTTTTGTGTGCTTGCTTGATTTATTTAGAGCATCATTTTAATTCCAAAAATTCTCAAAAATTAGTGTTAAGCTCCTGTGTGTTACTTTAACGCCCTATTTTTAGTTTTTGATTTTATTTCATTTTAATATTTATTAAAAATCAAAAACATGTTTATTATGTATTTTCTAGCTTAGAAAATGCCAAAAAAATATTAAAATACCTCAAAAAATTCCAAAAAAATTTCCCTAGTGTGTATTTTAACCTATTTTAGTGTCAGTACAAAAATCACTAAAAATCTCAAAAGAAAAAACCTTAAAAATTTGAAAATACATAAAAACTTCAAAAAAATCTATAAAATTATAGAAAACTCCAAAATGTGTAAACTCAAGTCCTGTAGTCTCCTGTTTTGATTATCTTTATTTGAAAAATAGTGTGGAAAAATTTTGTAGCTATTTGCTATTTTTAATTTCCATTTTACTCTCAGCCAGTAGCTTCTCCACTGTTTTCATTTATTTTAGTGTTTAAAAATATCAAAAACATTTGCAAAAATACCCAAAAATCCCAAAAACAGTAAAAAATCATAAAAACACCAAAAATATTTTATTTCTGAATTTTTGGCTATTTTTTCATCTTTTTATTAATATTCTATCTTCCCTCTTATTACATTGTGTTTATATTCCAATATTGAAAAATATTAAAAAAATATAAAATATAAAATTATAAAAATCAGAAAATAAAAAAATCAAAATACAAAATTAAAAAAATAATTAAAAAAATTAAAAATTAAAAACCCACAAAAATCTTTGCTTGCTTAGTGTAGACAACACTCACATTCACTCACGCACTTTTATTTGATCTACCTTGTTTGCTCCCTGTGTTCGAACTCTCTGCATACTTGTCCTATACATCTTTTGTGCAGAGTTAAAAATAAATTTTAACTCCACATTTATTTCTAATTGTTGATCTATAGTGTGGGTTAATTGTTGATTAAACATAGGATTTTGTAGTGGTCACGACACCGACTGTTGACTCGCCTTGTGAGTTAATACGACCGCTCTAAATTTTGTGTTTATCACTACACCTTTCATCAGCTGCACACTCTCTGACTTCACTTGTGATCACACTCTCCTAGACAGTGGTGCTTCGATTAGCATCATACCCTTCTCACTGGTACAATATGTTCACTAGGGACTCTCAAGAAAACCAGTATGATCGTTCAGTTTGCTAATGGATCAATAAAGAGGCCGAAGGGTATCCTTGAGAACGCCATCATTTTGATTCAGGGCACGAGGTACAATGTTGATTTTGTCGTATTACCCATGGAGACCTCCACAGGGGAGCCCTCTCTAATCATCTCGGGACGACCATTCCTCGCCTCTGCGAGGGTTGTTATTGACTATGGTTCAAGAGAGATTCGCTTCCGTCCTGTTGATGAGAGCGAGGTGACCATCACTGCACCCACTACTGATCAGAGACCTGCACCTGATGTACCTTCACCGATTCTAGCTGACTCCGAGGCCTATGACATATCTGATGATATTAGAGAAGTTTTCTTGATGACCAATGAAGAGACCCGAGAATTCCTCTGTAGGGCGGGAAACTTGGAAAGCATAGACCTTGTAGTTCCTCCTTTTGGTGTGTGGCGATGTGTTGATGAAATCCGCGGGATTTATGTGATTGATACCATAGAGCAAAGGGCAGATACCAAGACTAGACGGGACAAACCTGGCTTGACTACTTCCACTGATAACTCCATTCCTAGTCACTCAAATGTGATTATGATTGAGGCCGGTTATGATCTTAACGGTTATTTTCAGAGATTCGGCCCTTTTGATGAAGATAAAGATCCGGTTGAGATTCTTGAGGACGGATAGAGTTCGATTACTTCTACAAATGATTTCGTTCCTTTTAGTTTTGACCTGGACGATACCTTGCAGGACGACTCTGACTTTACTTCTACCATTGACGATGAGTTTGTCCCTTTTCACTTCGATACCAGCGAGACCCCTAAGGACGAACCTAGCCATACTACTTCCATTGACCAGTTCGTGCCTTTTCGATTTGACACCACTGGGGATCTTCACCAGGTCAATCCTGATCGACTTCCGTCTACTATGGACCCCGATATCGACCTGCGCCTTGTAAGATCCATTCCTCAGCGGTACCGCAAGAAGGTTTGCTTTCAACCTTCTTGATCCCTTCTGTACAGTCCACCGCTTGTATATACGTGTTTCGTCTTCTACTCCCTCTCTCTCCCGTATGTCGTGTGCACCCCAGATCATTCGTCACATCTTTTGACTATACTTAGAATTTGTCTTGACCTAAGTATATGGGGGTGCACACCCTGTGTTGTTCTAATCCATGATCCCCTCTTCTGTCTCCTCTGCTTGTCATGAAGAGACAACCCGTCAGTAACATTACTGTTAGCATGTATTTTTTGAAAGCAAGCCATCTTGGTTACGCTGAATTCAGGCTCACCAAGTTAGCATGATCTACTCGAGGTCTTAACACTGATCCTTTGGGCTCAGACAGAATATGTTTCACGCATCACGTTGTAGGGAACTTGAGATGGCTCCCACGGATAAAAGTGAATCCATATAGCTTTTTGTTCTATGTTCAACAACATTCGAAGCTATGTCATATTTGTTCTCCAAAATCACAAAAGGCTAACTTGCCAATTCTCCAGGTTGTCAAGTAATTCCTGTCTCACGAGGGTGCCCATGCTTGTCTCATTCAAATTTCCCAACCTAAGATGTCATAGTATGATGTGATTCGTATCTAAATTAGTAGAAATTCGATTGCGACACATGTAATACTATCTCCCTGCAATGCATACAATTTTCAGATCTCTGTATAGACATAAAAAAAACTGTTCATCTTTTACAACCGGCAATATAACGCCTTCTGTAGAATGTAAGAGAGATCAACACGACCTTAGATTTTGAATTCAGATGCAACATATATAAGTTACCTTTGACTACTATCCCTCCCAATTTCTAAAAACATCGATCGATGCGGCACGGTCTTCCTAGGATCCTATATTTCGTAAAACCCTTTCCTCGATCGTAGACATTGATCTCAACAGGTAGGGGTATTTGCCCTCCTCAACAACTTAGATTATACCGGCAAGGTTGAATCGATAAACTATAGTGCGAATTATTTTCATTAGTAGTAGTGACATATATCCAATCTAACCCCCGCATCTTACAAACAAACACGCAATATATATTTGAATACCTTCCGCTGCATGGTGATGATGGGGTTGTCCGCATTGTCGACGAGAACACTCTTATCTCCGATGCTGATGATTTTGCCCTTGATCTTGAACACCAGCTCGCCATTGATGTCGGTGACGGTGAAGTGGGTACGGCTAAAAGGGTACCGCCCTATTCTTATTATATATTTCTGACCCGGAATGCATATCTTGCCCTTTCCTAGCATCGTGTCGGAACAATCAAGCTAATTACCCACTAGTCCATAGAAAAATGGGGAAGAAATAGCGAGAATGGTTGTGGAAGTCTGGACGTTGATCGGAAGCAACCCACTTGACCAACTTGCCGTTAACCCGTCGTTGATTATGATGAAGAAGGGCAATCTCTTACCCCATGCTTTCCATTATAAGTGATGTTACGATCTCTAGTAAGATAAACTTGGTGGATGCTATTTTAGTGTTGAGTACGTTATCTTTGACTTTTAAGATGGGCTTCTTAGGTAGATACGCAGCTCTTTTCACGGAGAGAATTGTAGACCTTCGAATCGGATGCAGAAATTATATGGATAAGTTCTCTCTAATGCAGCCCCAAAAATGACTTGGAGATGATTGATGGAATTGGGTTCAAGACCGGTCCAAGTTCCCCTTTGGCACCGTCAGCCTCGTCCGCATATCGTACAGCCACCACAAACAGATTTCAATCCCATCGCTAGAAGAATGATGATTGGAGCACGCTCAACACCTCGTGCTTCTCCTTAGTCCTTGTAATGGCGACATCGGTGGAGAAACCGAGGCATGCGATGAAGACGATTTGCCATGCGGAGGAGGGAGATGGTGGAGAGGGGAGGGTTGTGGGATGGGGAGGTCGATGGATGAGGCAGCGCGGGTGGATGGGGTGGGGTGACGGTACATGGGAGATGACGATGCAGGGGAGGGGAGGGAGAGACACGAATGAGGAGAGATGGAGACACCAACGCAACCGCATGGGAGGATGGTTACGCGAGGCAGGTGGAGGAGATGACGGTGCGGGGAGGGGGAGGCTGTGACATAAGGAGGGAGGAGGATACATGGGGTGATGAAGGTGAAGGGAGGAGGAGGAAGGGGACGAATGTCATTTATGGTAAATATAATCCAATGCTAAGGGTGTTTATCCCATTTTTACAGACTATGCTTTTTTTAATGGCCAATTGGATGGAAGTTAATGACAGGGGTCGTGGGTAAGAGTTGGTATGTTTGTAGGGATGTGGAGTAAATATGAAGAGTACTATACGGGATATCACGTAATTAGTGGATTTTGTAGGGATTGTGAATGTAAAAAAATCCTAATTATAATCAGCCATGCACGTATTATTCTTAATGAAAATGTTAATAATAAAAGGAGAAATCTCAGATAAGCTTGTAACCTTCTGATTAACAGTAGAGATCGAGATACCTAACGTCCAGTCTTGGAAGGCATGCGGTGTCCGACAAGTCTTATCTAGAAATCATTGTATCGGTCGCTCTCATGGCACTCGGTACCCAATCAATGCTACTAAGTCAACAATCAACACACTATATATGAAATGAAATCTAGGTGCAAAGGGTGAAATTTATTATACCCTACAAAGTGTGTGTATAGTCAACAAGAGTAGGGGTCGAACCACGAAGACCAAAAGGTGGATAGATATAATTATTATCAATTAATAATTACTAATAATAATTATTATTAGTAATTATTTTGTATTTTTACATTTTTTCTGATTTTTGTAGGCTTTTAATTATATTTAATTTAAATTATTTTATATCTTTGTATATTTTTGAAATTTTAAATATTATTATCTTTTTATTTTTTTAAAATTTTAATTTCTATTTGATTTTTAAGATATTATGTATACTTATATGCTATAATATTGATATTATATATATTATAAATAATATATATCGTATATAGTAAATGAAGAAACTTCAAATAATGTGGGGTCTCACCATATATATGGCGAGCCAACAATAATTTAGGCATATTTGCAATGTATTTTACAATTTCTTGTTTCCTAGATTTAATAATAAATATTAACACAACATGTATAGTGAAATAAAATTATGAAATCATTATTATATCGGGTGAAAATGTTAATTTAAATTTGGATGTTATACTTTACAATATCATTTTTTACAATGTGTAGTTTATACTTTTACAAAATTATTACAGAGTTTTTACTAAATTGACAGAGGCCTTTACAAACTCAGAAAAGACACACCTCATTTGAAAGGTCCCCTCTACTAAATATACAAATATATATAGGAATAATCTTTTTAAAAAAGTTTAAAACATAAAATAAACTCAAAAATTTCCAAACAAAGTGTTTTTGTGTTTTTTTATCTTTTTCTCTATTTTTGATAATTTCTACTACATTTTATGTATTTTCATATACTAAATTTTCAATACAGTGAATATGATAATATAGCGAAATATAATCTTCATCGAGGTTCCTATGAGAAAGTACCCGTTCCATCCTTGTCTTCAAGTAGCAAACATCGAAGAGGGAACGATCACTAACAATATGGTGAACACACATTGTTACTTTGGAAAATCCAAAACATTTGTGGGGGAGTTTCCACTATTTGTCTATGACAATGGGTAACTCTCTGGTCCACACTCCCAAATAAGGCTTTTTACAACAAAATATTGCAAAAAATCAGTTAGGGAATTTGGCATTAATCATTATCTAGTGTGCCTTTTCAAGTGAAAGTGCATGCACTGAATGAAGGTGTTGTGAATCCGATGAATCCCAGATACATCATTATAAAATCTATTTATTATTCTCCTATCTTAAACAATTCAATAAAAACCACCATTAAATCATCAATATTAACTTGTATTGTATTGTAAATAATTGTGTATAATTAACATATATTATAACCATAGATTTATTGTATTTAATACTAACACTTTTCTTCATATTCTTTATTATTAAGAATCCCTAAAAAATAGATTAATTATTGTATATATTTATTTTAGCTTCAAAAAAGAATTAAAAATGTGAAGAGATCACAAAATTATTAAAAATAATATTTTTAATCATTAAAAATACTTGCAAAAATCCTCCTTTGTATAAATGACCTCTCTTGACGTTTTGGTCAACATGCAACTTGTAGGTCTCATCGAGATCTACAACTTTCATGTGTTGACTTTTTGTTGATTCATCCTCCTATTATTTCTTTCTTAATTTTCTTAATTTTCTTATTTTTTGAATAATCGGATGCAGCCACGTGGTGCCCTCTGGGCCGCCCACGTGGCTGCACCTCTCTCCACCACCCGGCCTTGCTCTTCGCCCTTGGATCGCCTTCTCCCCACTTAAATCTCAACCACCCATTGCCTGCTTTCTCCCCACTATCTGATCATTCTTCCTGATCTGATCTGAGCCGCACTCAACCGCTCTCATTTTGATTGTAGGATCACTATTGATCCTATGGCTCTCTGATCTCCATGTCGCCCATTCTCTCACGCCCCTTGGATGAAGCCCACACTTCATCATCACCGCTCCCCAATGCCGCTCCAGCAATCATCCGATCTGATCCTTAATCAAATGCCAACTGTTTACCTTCGTCAGCTTCCCAGCCGTTGGATCAAGATCCGATCCACGCCGCCCGCCAGTGCCCTAATCTTGGTCGTTGGATCTCTAGATCCAACGGCTAGGACTCCTTCTTCAACCTCGTGTAACCCCCTCCCAACCGTTACCACTCCGATCACCCCCTCTTCAATTCAAAGCCACCTCCACATCGCCCCCAGATCCACCTTCTTCGCGCAACCATCATTACCCTCAATGCATGTCTTCAAGTCGTCCTACAGCCATTGCAACTTCATCCTCCACCTCTGTAACAACCGATTCTTCATCCTATAAAGTCGTCGTCCCTGCAGCATTCACACCCCATCACCACTTGACGGGCATTGGCCCAGCTTACTCCGTCCCTTCGATGACAACGGAGTGCGGTTTTTGAGGCAAAGATGACCTCCTTCCCAAGGTGTGATCCATTACGTCAGCCATGTGAGCTCCGCCTCCCCGGCGGTAGCTAAGATCCCCGCATTGGCTGTGCAGGTTTGAGCGATGACCAGAGGTTCCAATGGAACCTCAGCCCAAGCTCCTCCTCCATCTGTTAGTAATCTTCGACTAGATACTCGTCCATCTCCATTTTATTGAATAATCTCCATTTTTATCCAACGCACACAACACCCAACTCTGCCACCTGATCATCTACCGAGCTCCGCCTCACCACCCCCATTTTCGCGACTCACTACGATCACCTTCTCCCATTCTCTAGGACCTCATCCACTTTCGCTCCCCTTCCCCTTCGCCTTATCGGAGATGAACCCACCAGGGCCATCATCATATGCCACGTGCCACCGAGCCTGGACCGACTTCCGAATCTAGCCCCCTCGCGTGCCCTGCACGTGAGGGGTTGGGTTATTCACAAGAGGACCCCACCGACTTCTACATATTACAAACAGGTCCCCATACGCGTGCCTTATGTGCGTGCCTGGGAATTTTGCACAAATACCTCGTCGGTTTTCAATAATTGTAAGAAGGCCCCCATGCTTTTGGAAAAGTTACAATGGGCTCCCTCTAGCTTTCTGAAATTGCAAATAGGTCCCTTTATGGGCCTATTTGTGATTATTTTTATCTTTTATTTTTAACACCCTTTTATTGCATTTATGCCCTTTCATTCAATTTAGCATATCTTGAGCATATGAACTCCATCTTGGTTGATTTCAGCTGCATTGTGTTGCTAATTTTATTCTCTACCTAATGGCATATGTTATTCACTGATTTGACACTTTATTTTGTATGCCCTATTTTTAGGTGTTCAGTGTCTTCTACTCCTTATCTTTAAATGTCATTGCGTACCATTATTGCATAATTTGTCTCTGAATTCATTGATTATTTGATTGCTCATTGATAAAATTAATTTAGGGCATATTTGTATATTTATCTCTTGCATATTTATTTATTGCATACCATTCACTATGCATCTCATTTTGATTGCTTTTAAAACCAAACAAAAAGACATGCATCATATTATTTTATCTTTGCCTCATTTTGTCTCTGCATCATGTACCCACTTTTTATTATGCGCATCACATCTGCACGTGCATACGAAAACTTAAACTTATGAAAACAATCACTCATTAATTAAACAATAATTTTCAATAAAATATACTAAGAGGCTCGTGTCCTTGTGTTCGACCTTGGTATACTTGCCAAGCAAATTAACTTCCACGTATTTGAAAATGTGGTTTTTTATTGGATCGAAAACCGCCTCCTATGCTACAATTATCGGCAACTTCTTATTATTAACGAGATGATTTTCGCATTCATCAAATGGCACTATTGCTGAGAACACGATTCATCTTTATTTGTTTGTTGAATTTTATTGTATTATTTGTATGTGAATATTTTCAAAATTTTAGATTTTCTCATCGTATTGTTTTTTTGCATCATTTCATGATTAAATTTCTTGATATTTTACTAATATTATTCTTTTGTGGCAGGGCCCATGGAGATCGAGGATGCTTGAGACCCATGGAGGCGTGGAGTTGGGAGCTCCCACTGCGAGGAGCCGCAAAAGAAAATCAAGGAGGATTCAAGGAAATTTATTCAACTTTTCATTCATGGATTTTGTTGTAAAAAAATTTTGTATCATTTGCATTTCTAGTGGTCCTTGTTTGAGGGCTCGGTGTGTAAAAAAAGAAAAAAAGTAGATCACTTGATGATCTACCCCCCACCCTCCTTCCATCACAGTGCACACCCCTCTCCTCCCCACACCTCCATCTATTCTTCTGTAAAAATTCACCCCCTCCCACATCTCCATCATATTCAATTGTAAAAATTCACCCCCTCCCCTCTAACCCTAACAAACCACAAGTTCCCCAACCTAAATTCCATATCCAGTACTTAGGCTATTTTCAGTCTAAGTATAGGGGGGACCTGACTCAATCAATCTTCCCTCCTCTCATCTTCTTAGACTTAGGTCATTTTTGGACCTAAGTATAGGGGTACCATCTAAGTCAGTTCTGCTATATTATCCTACATTTAACCGGAGATATGACCTCATATCACTTGTGCTACGAGGACATAACAAAAGTTAAGTATATGGGGGGTATACCGTATATTATTGTATATATACTTTGGCCATAGCTCGTATGTTAAAATTTTTGAATATTTTTGGGCTAGGGTTTAGGTATACTGGTGAACTGATTTTTGTAAAAAATTGTATAAAAATATTTTGAAAATTGAGGGACTAACATTTTATAAATAAAATTAACCTTATTTAAAATTTTCCATAAAAATCTGGAAAATTAAAAAAAATCTTTGGTAGAGGCTCTGAGTACTAGGCTAAAAATGAGCAGCTAATATTCAGTGAGGGAACTACGGTCTCCCTTAGCAGAGTGGGTGGTTAAAAGACAACGCGTAGGGCACCGTCTCAAAGTAACACGGGTAGCCATCTAATGGTCTGTACTTACACTCATACTGGTTGGAAGTAGATGCAACTATTTATATGAGCTTGGGACTGTCAATATTTCGCTGAAGAATATAAAATATTAAAATAAAATTCCCTAAAAATTGCAAAATGTAAAAATAAAAAAATTCACTAACTCTGGAGTTGGTACATTCTTGACACATTCACTATCACTTAAGGCTTGAGGATTTGAAGACACTTGATTTCTGGGATCTTAAGAGACTGAGTTGGTCAGCCTTAGTCATTAGGGTTTTGTAACTTAATAATCCACACTTCCCTAGTTTGAGGATTGGAGTGCTATATTGCACTCTTCATCTCCACTTTAAAGAATATGATCAGCATACTTTCACAACTACATGATTGATGAGATGAGTTAAGTTATCACTTGAGGAACTAGGACTAGAGATTTGAGTTTAGAGCTGATTTAATGATGCTCGAGCATGTGATAAAGTCAATGAAGGCTTCAAGAAACCTGTGCCAGCAAATCCTATCCAGTATGTGAACAAGTTTACATACTAATCATTTGATATTTACCTATGTGCCAGGGTGTGATGAAACCTAATTAAATTGTTGATCAGTGTGTGTCAACGTTTGGTGAAAGCAGTGGATCTAGCCAAACAATGAAATAAAATTCGAGAGAAGTTCTCTCAAAAAAAAGCTCTATCATTACAAATACAAATTCTATGAGCTTCCACTAAAGGCGAGCGCTCCCAACCATTTCAAAGTGTCCACTTGGTCCAAATGTTATTAGGACCTAGGAGCTAGCTAACACCGAAAAAGGGCTCTACATCGTATAGTGATACAAGTCTGGGTGTCGAAGGTATCTTAGATACTCAAAAGAGACACACCCTGGTGTACTCCCAGGAAAATAAGTGCATACGACTCCGAATTCTCTTGACGGACACATTGATCAACAAACAAAAATATACATGTGTTGAGTAATAAGGCACTTGAGAGGATCCTTGTTCCTATGTGAGGGAGAGAAGAATTTACACAATCCTATGCCCTCCATCGTATGATCGTCCATCTACACTTTTAAGTCTGACAAACTAATGAGATGATTGATTGAAGCAAGATCTGACTTATTCCCTAGTGTTGAGGATTAGGTCTAGAGGAGAGTCTCCTGGACTGGAGCTTTGGGTGACATCTCGACTCGACTCTCATTATTGCAGTACACTAATTATCATATCCTTATATTTCATGTACAAGGCCGATAAATAAAGAAGTTGGATTCCTTTTGACTAGAGCATGGTTGAGCCCAGAATTTTAAGATCACTCAAATCGAGGGTCTTTGATGAATTGCCTTGAAAATTCACATGCAATGTCAGGAATTAGTTTAGCTCCTTGATTCTTTAGATGCTCGAGGATGAACATAGTTTAAGTATAGGGGTAGTTTTTTTCACAAAAGTTTTTTAATACAATAAGAAACCATTTTTTTTCAAAAAGTATTTTTTTAATGATTTTTAAAGAGGATAAAAATTATAAAAAAATACGATAAAATAAAGGAAACTTATTTACACATTAATCTATTTTTTGGATTTTTAATAAGTATAAAAACCGAGAAATAAAATAGAAGTATGAAACAAGCGAATTTTGTATGGACTCACATAGGTCACTCGGACACGATCAGTTTCTTTGATTTCAATCTTGATTTGGATTTGGATTTTTATACCTCTTGATAAAACTTTCATTAAAGAAAACAAATGCAGAAGAAATAAAATTAAATGGGTTAATTATGTACATAAAATTTCAGGTCAAAACTCGTAAGAAGATAAAATGCGCAAAAGAGGCCCAAAACCCAACTTTCATACATGAGCTCCGATTTTTTATGAAATTAGTCTTGTTATGAAGGTATTTGAAAATGGAGTACTTTAAAAGTGAGTAGACTAAAATTAGACACTGTATGAGGAAGATATGCACGTTTTAGTCTGTCCGATGTGAAATTAGGTTTTGAGATTATTTGTCACTTATTCGAGGTAGCAATTTTTTTAATTTTTTATTAATTCTTGTTAGTAATATCTACACAATGGAATGATTTGGGGTCAATCAGAGCCATGATGCATTAATTAAAAATTGGGAAATTTAGCTACTTTTTAGGTCAATTTCACTTGGATTTATGGTTTCTTATTTTAGCAATTATGCATGATGAAATGTGAATATTATTTACACATGTATGAATGCTAATGATGCTATATTAATGATAAATGCTTTTGGATTTTGGGTAATAGAACCTAATTGACCAAATTTAGCATGTTGAATCAGAGATTCATCATAGGTTCGGCGTTGGGGAGCGGTGAATCCAATACAATGGATCCTTTATGATTTTTATGTTAAGGTCGAAGTGCTCTTAGCGGGCCTTTTTTTCATATTTTTTAGTTTTCACCTTTTTTTTATATTTTCAAACAAGTTATTAAGTTCTCGATTTCTTTTTTATCCTAAGCGATAAAACGGATGGAGAATCCCACAATGCAATGAAAATTGGAACACAATGTTGTATGCAAAAGTAAAAAATGCTCACCTTGCTTCTCCAGTATTCTCCATGCGGGGTGCTATACATGAGTTGAAATTAACTAAATGCAATCCAAGTAAAAATCATCCTAAGCACAACTCTTATCATTGGGCAAGAAGTTGACTTGATTTAAGTAAATCCAATCATATATTATAAGTACATGATTTATACTACATATTTGGATCTAAAAACTACTTGCACAACTAAAGAAAGTAAATAACACGGGAGCTCTAATCACTCACAACAAACCAATGAAAATAAAAGTTGAAAAACTCAAAACATGGGACTCAAGAAAAATAAGTGGGAAACAAATGAAAATAAAGTCAGTAAAAACCACGAAAATCCGAAATTGACATTTGAGATTGTGCTCCTAAATGTAGAGTGTTCGATTTCGAACTACATACGCGAGGTCTCAATCGAGATCCGTTGTAAAAAAATAAACCTACAAAAAATACAGAAATGAGAATGCGGAACTAAAATCCTAATCTAATCCACTTGGTCCCAGGCGTTGCTTCTCTTCAATTCCAACGTGCTCCGACAACTGGCTTTTCCTGAAAGCCAACCTTCGATCGCGTGTAGATGAAAAAAACTACTCCATTCCACTGGGGAATGTACAAAGCAACATAAGATTAGCAATACTAGAGACCTAACGAGTAGATAGAATAAATGAAAAATAAATGTTGAAAATGAAATAAACATAGAAACAAGAGTGAAACAAATACAAGTCCTAAAAACCAACTAAAAGGTTATGCTCCCCAACAATGACATCAGTTTTATGCGAATTTTCACTAATTGTTATTCCAAGGAATTAATTGTCAATGTAGTATAACGGAATCACCAAACCAAAATAAAAGATAGGAAGTATAAGGTATGTGGATTTACCTAGGCATGTCCTATGGTCGAATTCAAGGAGCACTAACTAAGAAGTTTTCTTTTTTACTCATTTTTTCAAGTACCTAATTCACTCAAAAACAACATACAATGAAGGAATAAAACATGGTATAAGAGACGTGCGTGTGTGTGTCTATGTCTCTGTGTGTGTGTGTGTGTGTGTGTATGCATGTGTGTCTGTGTGCATACGTGCATGTGTGTATCACAAAACAAGATAGAATAATAAGAGAGATGAAGCAACAGAGGAAAGAGAGACCACCACAAGAACACAAAATAAAAAACACACATGAAGAAAAAAGTAGAAACAAAATAAGAAAAATACAGAAAAGGTATTTTTTTGTATTTTTAGAATATAATAAATTATTTTTGATATTTTAGAAATATGAAAATGTATGAAATAAATGCAAGAAGATTCTCTACTCTGAAAAAAGGCCAATTAGGATACCCACAAAACCACTACACGCATGGCTCAAATGGAGTCCTAAAAAAGTACCACTATTTTTCCTAGATGTATAAAATTACAAGGAACAAAACACTCCCTTTTTGGGGTTTTTTTACCATATATGATTTTTTATGTTTTTTGCAAGTTCTTAAATATTTTGGGGCTTTTGCATTCTAAACTCAAGATCACATAAAACCCTTAAGATATGATATAGTCCTTTCCCACCTCCCTCTCCTCCTCCCGACATCTCAACCCTAGCCCTTGGGGTAGTGGTGGTAATGGAAATCGTAGAGTATAAATGGGTGGGGGGGTGATGAATCTCCGTTTCATCATCTTTATTCTATCATTTTGGCCTTAAAACCCCTAGTAAATGCGTGTAAATAGTATTAATTCATGCATCTTATCATCCATGCATTATTGAGTAAATATTGTATAAAATACGATTTTTAAAGCCAAAATTATAGAATAAAGAAAAGAAAAGAAAAAGAATAAAATATTGTAAATATTTTATGACCCAAAACCTCAAGACTAATTCAATAATTGATTTGGTCGACAAGAAATAAAGTAGGGGGAGATAAGGGCCAAAATACAATAAAAATCCCTTCTATTTAATTCATTCTTTTATTCATTTTTGGACCTATTTTTAGTTCCACTTTTTATACTTCAAATAAAGAAACTTTATACATAAAAGTTATAGATAATTAAACATATAAATATACAAAATTTATTTCATACAAAAATAATGTAGAGATAAAAAGATATGATTTAAATAAAACTACAAAATCCCAACTTCCCAAACCTGTATCTCTCAAATAAAAATCAAAATATAGTAAAATCACTTTATTTATTCTTTATTATTTTTATTCTTTTATATTTTGGTGTGAAAGTTGAGTTTTGGACCCCTATTGTATAGCTATACTGTATAAAATAATCATTTTATTTATTCTTTATTATTTTTATTCTTTTATATTTTCATATTTTGTGAATATTATTTATAATACAGGTGTACATTAAAATCAGAATAAAACACTAAAAAAATACAAAAATAAAATACTTATATACAATGCATAGGAATAATACTTGTAAATAGACCTATACAATTAATACTTCTATTTATTTAAGTGTATAAAACACATCCAAAAAATAAAATAAAAATATATATGTCCATAAAAATAACTTATAAATACTTAAAATCATAAACAAAAATAATAAAATTAAATATACAAAATAAAAATAAAACATTAAAGTATATAGAAGAATATACCTATATAGGCCATAAAAGAGAACTTGTAATTTTATACCACTAAAAAATAATTAAAAATCACTATAAAATACATCATAAAATATAAACATTTTTATTTAATAATAAAAAATCAATAAATTCATTTACTATTTTTAATTGAATTGATAAAACATTATTCCCAGGATTTTTCCTGGTTGGTCCACGTGGACCAACCAGGAGGGTCCGAGAGTTGACTGCGGGTCAACTCTCTGACCCACCTCTTGCCCCATGTCAGAACCATGTTTTGTCCCATCTTCCTGGATTTTTTGAGGTTAACTCTTTCATCAAATCTTCGAGTTGTCTTCTTGACTTTTCTTCCTCTATAATCGAGCTTACACGCCTAGTGATTTTTTCGTGGATTGTGTCGCTGCATCTCGCGATTCGCCTCGTTCTTCACACCATGTCTGTCTCTTGTTCAAAACCATCTCCGAGTCTCCCATTCCTCTTTGAACAACCTTGGACCCTTTTTTGCCTCTCTTCTCTTGTGCTCCGGACCGATGGTGGTGACAACACCACCTCCAGCCGATCGAGGCGGCGCAAGGCCGATCTTTGGCTTGGTTCCACCCCTCATCTCAGACCTACAGGCTGTGAGGTAACATCTCCTGGTTTTTCCGGCCAGTTGAGGTAGTTTTTCGTTTTTCTTTGTGCTTTATGCTGCAAGTACTAGCTTCAATATAGCATTCCTATTCGTGTTGTTCGCATCCGGTTCACCACCTTCACCACCCCTCGCCGGAGTTTGCTCCGGCGAGCTTACATCCACTCCTCCACTATCTATCTTCCCCTTTTGACCATCGAGGCATTTTGCCCTCGATGGTTTGACTTTTCTTGTGCAGGTCTTGGAGATTCTTGCGCACCTAGGGAGGAGATTTTGTCGTTGGACAGAGCATCCTAGGGCCGCCGTTGTCTCCGACTTTGTGGTGGACCTACGGTGGTCCTCCACCCATTTTGCCTTCCCCAACACTTAGAAGACACTCATAGGAGCCAGCTCGACCATTTTGGAGCTTGAAGAAGCGCGGGAGGTGGGCGGATGGGGTCGGGGAAGCTCGCTTCGCCGCGAGTTCTTCCCCGTTCTTCGTCGTCGTCTTCTAGCCGTTAGATCGAAGGCCCAGCCCAGGCATAGCAACCGTCGTCCGATCTCCGCGTGTTAAAGCTGTCCATCTGATGAAGATCTTCTAATCTCACCGTCCGAAGCCAACCATCATCGGCCGTTCTTTACTTGACGCGTGGCATAAGTGGTGCACGTCCGCCGTCAGATAGCGCCCTCAAGTGGGTATTTTGCTATTTTTGCCCGCTCAAATTTTGTATTTAATACTTAAGGCATAAACTTTCATCTGTAGGTTAAATATTTTGTATATTTTGCGTTTTGACCCCCATATTTTTGGTAATTACGCCTAGGTTCCTACCAGGTCACGTGTCATGTGCACGTGGTTTTGGCATTTTTGTAGGAAGGCCCCTGGGGGTTTGACTATTTCTGATTGGTCTTTGAAATATTTCAGTACGTTATATAGCTTTGGGAAAATTACATTTTGGTCCTCGTTCTTTTATCTATTTACAAAATAGCCCCTGCTAGAGTGTAATTTCTTTTTATTATATCTATTTATTTCATGCATCTATAAATTCCTAAAAATTCCCAAAAAAATAGCATAAGCTCATGTTGCATTGTGCTTCCACAAATATATTTTTATTTTGTATTTTGTTGCATTTTAATATTTATAAAAATTCAAAAACATGCATTTCATCCACTGTTTGCATTAAAAATCCATAAAAATTATGAAATCTTTTTGAAAAATTCCAAAATTTATATTTTGTGTGTTTTTATACATTTTAGCTTCAGTCCAAAAACCACTAAAAATACAAAAGAAAATTCCTAAAAATTATAAAACCCTTAAAATCTCTATAAATTTTTTAAAAATCTATAAAAAAATCACAAAAATATAATTCTTATCTCTGAATTTTCCCTATACGATTATCTTTGTATAAATGTTAATTTGGAGGGTTTTTGCTACTGTTTAATATTTTTCTCCTCCATATTAGTCTCGGGCATTTATTTTACTCATTGTTTTTAGTATTTTTGATCTTAAAATATATACAAATTAAAAAAACTTCTTGAAAAATCACAAAAACATTAGAAAAATATAAAAACCCTAAAAATATTTTATTTTCTATATTTTGCATATTTCCCCTATTTATATCCCTCTCTCATATCTCTTGTATATACATTCTCTATATAGCTTGATATATATATATATATATATTAAAAGAAAAAGAAAATATAAAAATACAAAATATAAAAAGAAAAATACAAAATCAATAAATTAAAAATCAAAATACAAAAAATAAAAACGAAAATTAAATAAAAAAAATATAAAATTAAAAACCCACAAAAATAGTATTCACATAGACAAAACATCACACTCATTTTTGCGCATTGAAATTCCCGATCTATCCTGCTTGTTCCCTGTGTTCGACACTCTACACACTTGTACACTATACATATTTTTGTAGAGTTATAATAAATGTTAACTCCACATCTTGCTTTACATTGTTTAATCATTATTGAGGGTTGATTGTTGATTAACCCGGGTTTTGTGAGTGGTCGCCACAACGACTTTGTCTCCACCTTGTGTGAGATATATTAGACCCTCGCTCGATCCGTGTTATCAAATGGCGCCGTTGCCGGGGAGCAACTACTACATTTTTGATATATTATTTTCTCCTTTATTTGATTATATTGTTTGACTCGTCTAATCACCTTTCTCTTTGTGTCTTTGTTGCGAGGAACGCGGATCGAGGGAGGATCTCTCTTTGGAGCACCAGTGCACCCACATGAGGCGGCTTGACCTAGCTCAAAGAATGCAGGGAGGGCTTGAGAAGATAGTCTCATTTTTGAGCATTTTTTGTGTAGTATTTATTTGTGTAATTTTAGGTGAGAGAGAGACCCGCTTATTGTAATAATTTGGACACTCAGGACACTTCACGACTCACGAGGTCCACTGCTCGAGGGATTGTTCCCTTGTGGGCCTCATTGTATTTCTCGTCGGTTTTCATCGCATTTTTTCCTTTTGTTTTGTGTGATTGAGCCCTTAGTGTTAGGATTGCTTGCGATAGATTAGATCCAAACACATTAATTACCATTGCATGTACCTATAGTCTCGTTTGGATTTAGTCAAATTTTGAAACCGTGCTTCACGCTAATAGTAATTCTCACACTAGGGCGATTTCATCGGCTTTGCATTTGCATATAGATTAGGTTTCAATTCTGCTGAGCATCTTTGCATGTAGAGTGCTGGAGGTAAGGTGAGCATTTCTCTTTAGCATACATCATCGTTTTGAGCGCTTGCATTGCTTTCCCGCCGCTCTACCTCTGATTTTGCAAACCTAGGTGCTAAGTAAAATTGACTCCTCGTTAGGCGCGTGCATTCTCACTAAAAATACAAAAAAAGTGATAAGCAATAAAATTGGGACTGCTAATACTACTTGACCTTAAAAATCACTAAAAAGAAAAATCTTATATTGGGCGAGTAATCCCCTCATTGTCTTCGCTTTTACTTGCTCGTGCACACACTAAGGATTAGTGCCAAAATCCTATTCAGCCCCTAAGTGTTTGCGCAACATTTTAACTTCTCGCCTAAATCTAAAACAGACAATATAAAAGACTGAAATTTTTCGGTCTCTACAAAGTTGAGTTGGTGAATTGAGGGTTTGATTGTTTCATTTTTGCTTGTGATTGTTTTGCGTGCATACTCGATCACTTCGCGTACCTGTGCCTTCTTCATACTCTTGGCATGACTCCGTGCTCTCCCGCTTATCCCCTCTTGTTTCGAGATGGATCCCTGGAGCGAATTTTATCCGGATTTTGCGGATTCCTCGTACCCTCTAGTCGGTCCACCTCCCTTTTATCAGGAGGATCCTCCTCCTATTTTTTTCTGATTTTTGTACATATCCGCCTCAGCCCCAGTATCAGCCCTCGGAATTCTACCCACACCCACCACCTCCTCCATATTTTTCTCCTCTACACCCACCCGAGACTGATCTGTGGGAGTCACCTCCCTCGATCTCCACTAGTGCGATCTTGAGCTGAATGATAGATCACCTTAATTCGATGGACGATGATCTTGCTATTTTGAGGAAAAACCAGATGAATGCTCCATTCGTTGAGGATACAGATTCACTTATGGGTGATCATGGGAGATTGCAATCGCCCAAAACACAAAAAAATGAGAAAAATATAAAAGCACAAAAAGATTTTGGGAGCTGCACGATTGAGCCATGTTGTGAGGAGAGGGGCCAATTGCCCAATCATTTGACCACACATACACTCACACCTTGTCCTACCTCTGACCCCAAGGGTGACTATATACAGACTGCTCTTGGCACTCCTCGTGTATATGCTGATTCTGACTTCCTCCCTTGTATGGAGGAAGTCCAAAAATTTAAAAAAATGCTATCTGAACCTAAAGTGGTGGTCACTATTCCTGAGATCATCCAAGCCCCACTTCAACAGGCCATGACCCAATTATCTGCTCCTCTTCCCAAGAAGAGAAAGCAGAGGAGTAGATCTGAGCGTCATATCTTGATCATGGCCGCTGCCTACGCCATCACACACCGTCCCATTCCCAGGAAAAGGAACACAGCTACATCTTTCATTAGCTGCACACTCTCTGACTTCACTTGTGATCACACTCTCCTAGACATCAAGAGGTGCTCAGCCTATCTACATAAGCTGTTCTTTTTCTTTCCCAGGAGGAAGCAACGCTCTATCTATAGTTGTTGGCTTACTTTCTTATTACCAGTCTTGCTTGTCTCGGGAGTTAAGAACTAGTGGTCAAGGTCGCAAGACAGGACTTTCCCAAGCAGCACAAACAAAAAGATCAAAGCTTAAGGGAAGAGTGGTTATTATCAGAGAATACAAAGTCAACCAGGATCCAAGCTTCAGCCTTATGGGCGCTTCGATTAGCATCATACCCTTCTCACTGGTACAATATCTTCACTTAAGGCCTCTCAAGAAAACCAGGATGATCGTTCAGTTTGCTGATGGATCAATAAAGAGGCCGAAGTGTATCTGATAACAGGGATATTCCACAAGGGTCACCATGAATGATATAAATAAGGTGTCGCTAAGGCGACCGCTCGCAGAATACCCGAGTTAATCAACAATTAACCCACAATGAAAGAATGAAGAAATTAAGTCCAAAAAGAGATGTGAATTAACCTTTATTACTCTACCATAAAATGTATAGTGAACAAGCATGTAGAGGTCGAACCACAGAGAGCAATACAAAAATGCAATAGCCTACATGTATCACAGAGTCATCCATGTATGAAGCCTATTTTTGTGAGTTTTTGAATTTTATATTTTTTTAGTTTTAGGATTTTTGTACCTTAATAAAGATATATATATAGGGATACATATATATATATATTATTTCCTTTAGAATAGGGGGATATATATAAAGGGGTGCTTCAATATTTATAAAAATACTCAAAAAATTCAGAGATCAAGTCTTTTTGGTATTTTCATCATTTTTTATTCTTTGGTAATTTTTGGGTATTTTTTCAAATTGTTTTTGGTATTTTTAACTGCTGAAATAGGGGAAAACAGTGAAATAGGTACTGGCTGTAAGTAAAATAGGGATCAAAAATAGCAAACAGCCACAAAACTTTTCCACATTATTTTTCTAATAAAGATAGTAAAAGATAGAAGAAATAGGAACTGAGTTTACATTTTTCTGATTTTTCTTTAATTTTATATAATTTTTTGAAGTTTTTGTGTATTTTCGATTTTTAAGGTTTTCCTTTTGAGATTTTTAGGGATTTTTGGACTGACACTAAAATAGGTCAAAATATACACTAGGGAATTTTTTGTAATTTTTAGAGGTCTTTTAATATTTTTTTGGTATTTTATAAGCTAGACAGTAAATAAAAGACATGTTTTTGATTTTTAATAAACGCAAAAATACAACAAAATTCAGATCCAAAAATATGGCGTGTGAGAGCATGCTAACAGACGCTTATACCCATTTTTGCAAGATTTTTCAAGGAAATATGAAGCACAAAATAAATGGACAAAGCATACAAAAAATACATGGCCTGGAAGGGGTATTTTTGCAAATAAATAATCGACAGGGGCATCCATGCAAAAACCACAATAAAAATGAACGTGTACTTTTATTTTCAGGGCCATTCTATATTTACAAAAACACAGCGGGGTTTAAGTGCAAATTTCACACGCCTCACGTGGGGACTGCACGTGAGGCGTGGAGGGACTAAAACGCAAATATAGAAACATTAAGGGTCCTTCTGCAATTTGTACAACTTATTTACAACTTAACCTTTTATTTTTTGGTATTAAACTAGAAATACAAAAAGCAGGGGGGGTTAGGTATGAAATTTACCCCCAAAGGCGCGACATCCAACGGCGCTAGGTGCGCCACTTATCCACGTGTCGAGCATCGGACGGTTGACGCCGGTTCGCCGATGAAGGGTTCGGATTAGAAGCTCCTGGTTGATCTGACGGTCGGCGTGGGTCTTCATCGGACGGCCCTTGAGTGGTCTGGGATGGGCCTCCAGATCTGACGGCTCTTGAGCTCCCTGGAAGAACAGGGAAGAAGCTCGCGCCTGGCGAGCTTCGATCGAGAAGCAGGGGCTCCTCCAGGGCTCTCCCGCGTATTGAAGTAGTCTGCTCGTAGCTGGAAGCCTCCCGCATCTCCTGAAGGTCCTATCATGGCTCCTGGGGGTCTGAGTCGCTCGGACGAGGTCGGTGAAGTGGCGGACCTCCAGGAACCTCTTCCTGGTTCGATTCGAGCCCAGATGGGGCTCTTCCTTCGTTTGACCTGCATAGAAAGAACCGAGGGAGCGAGGGCTACCTCCTCGACCCGGGGTTTTGAAGCCTGGCAGCAAAATGGAGTGAGGCGTAGGGGCTCCGACGAACGGCGGAGGTGGAGCCCCGATTCGCCAAGACCAGGGGTCCTGGGTTGGTCAAAGGTGAGGGAACGATGGAGAATGCGATGGGGATCGAAATGGGGTTCTCGTGGCGGTCGGACACGATCGGGTTTACGGTGATGAAGTCGCCGGAGCGGAGCTCCGACGAACTTCGAATTTGGAATTTAACGCTACAGGGATTAACTAAAGTCTAATCTAACAACTGGAATTAAAAGCTAGCATTAAAACCTAACTAAAAAGCATAAAAGGGACAGCTCTTATACTTGGGGGCCACCAGGGAGTAGGGCGGATGCCGGAGCTCTGCCGCGTCAAAATTCTCCTTCCTCCGGCCGATGCAAGTGGCTGGAGCACTCCCCCTGTCACGAGGAACGGTCCAGGAACAAGATCAAGGCGTTTGGTTGGAATGAAATTGGCCAAATTCGAGGAAGGAGGCGGAGCTACTTATTTATACACATTGGCATGGAGCCTTATTGACTGGCGATTATTACATGATCCAATGAGTATCAGATTGATCCAAAGAATCGGCGGGCATCAGTGATGATTAGAGTTCATCTCTTGTGAAGGAAGCATCTTCGATTGATGGATGGTGTGCCCAGGAAAAATGGGAGAAGACGGGCGAGACGACAGGCTACGTCACATCGGGCGGCTGGGGGAGCAGTTGACCAGGGGGTCAACGAAGGCCGGCGCCCCATCGGTCCACGTCGGCCGCTAAAAGACAAAACAAGAATTTTGAGTCTAAATTGATTTATTTACCCTAGTAAATGATTTTATTAGAAATTTCTTAAAACATAAAAAATGTGTATTTTTTCATGTAGTATTTATTTGTGATTTTTATTGAATTTTTCGGAGTATTTTATTATGGTTTTAATTTGATAATGTGCATATGTATGTATTTACATGTATTTTTGTGTATTTCATTTTTAATTTGTTTATTTTCTTTTATTATTTTATTGGCTTATTTTATAAATTTATAATTTATTTTTGTGAGTATAGAGGTATTTTTATTTACTTTTTAGGAGTTTATTTATATTTTTAAATAAATAGGTATATGCATATGTAAGTATACCTATAGGTCTTTTACCTATGTATTATATACATTTTATTTATTTAATGAATTTTACTTTTTTTTATTTTGAATTTGTATTTTTAATAAGTTATACATACTATATTCATTATGATAAAAATATAGATGAATAAAGAATAAAATCCTTTTTATTTATATATATAGGTAGCATAGGTATTTTGTCTATGTGGCTCATAGACTTATTTTATTTTATAAATTCTTTTTGGTTTTCTTGAGCTTTTAATATGTACATGTATTATAAAAATTATTAACAAGATTCTAAAAATATAAATTTATAAAAATAATGAATGTTGAATAAATGAATACTTTAATCAGTCCTATGTACAAGGTGGGCCAAAAACCTAACTTCCACAGATGGACTCCAAAAATTATGAAACCAAGTTTATAGAATAGTTCTTGGAATGCTATATACAATTAAAGGTGAGTTTGGGTGATTTGGATTTTTATTTGCAAGATATGGGTCTGTGAAGTTGAGATTTTTGCTTTTTATTCTGTGTATAAAATGTACACTGAGTATTATTTTTACACACACTCAATTTTGTATTTTCATTTACATTATTATCTACATCTTTCATGAACAAAATTTCTTTATTTGATGAATAAATAATTATGTACAAAATAGGTGTCAAAGATGCATAAATAAATGCATGAATAAATGAGGTATTTATTGTACACTGGCCCTTATCTCCCCCTACTTTATTCCTTGTCGACCAATACCATACTGGCCTTGGTCTCGGGGTTTGGGTCATAAAATCTTTGCAAAATTTTATTCCTTTTTCTTTTCTTCTCTTTATTCTATAGTTTTGGCATTAAAAACCTTATTTAATGTGTAATTAATACAATGAATGATGAATGCTATTATGTATGATTAGTTGCTATTTACATGTATTTGCTAGGTTTTTGAGGCCAAAATGATAGAATAAAGGTGATGAAATGGAGATTCATCACCCCCTATACTTGCCTTTGCTAGTCCCTAGCGAACACTTATGCAATAAGAACAAAAAGAATGAAGAAAAGAAAAAGGAAAATTAAAGAAGGATAAAGTGAATAAGGGTGCTTTCAGTGCAATGCATGTCTTTACAAAATCAGAATTTGGAGATCCTGCTAGACCTTGAGTGTAGGTGTGTGTGGAACCTAGTCGGGAACCATCTTTAAAACACAACAGCCTTCGAGAGTTATAGAGCTTGGTTGAAATCACCTCAATAGCCGGGTCAGAACTAGCCTACGTCATACGCAAACCCTTATGACTATGAAGCTGACTTGTACAGTGTAAGTGATAGTGGCTCTCCCCAGCTGAAATGACAAAGAGACTAGCTTCTCCAGAATGACAACCCAATGATTCCCCAATCCAGCCCTCTACCGTCGAGGAGCGGGGTATTCCCTTCTAATTTCAAGTGCAACCGGCTCAAGAAGAGGGGGAATAAGAGGTATAGAATTTTGGGAGCTCAACCAGTGTAGCTAAGTCTCCCGCTGCAAGCTTCATGAGATGTAACATGGATACCATAAGCTTTTGCTTTATTGGGCTATATACACTCCGGTGGGGTTATTAAATTTTCAATCGGACCCACCACTTTTTTGGAGTTCTTTTTGCATTTTTTTTCAGTGCATATGTACAGCATATCTACATGGTGCAACATATATACAAGAAAATTTCCTCTTGAGCCAGTAGACTATCCCTCTTTTGAAGCTTTATTGCAACCCACAGTCTCCCGTCATTCGACTTCATTGAAACTGGACCAGGTTGGGGTGCACTTCCCTCCCTAGACGAGGACGAATGTTTCCACCCGTGTGCATCTCAGACTGGAAAATCCAACCCCCTCACCACTCCAACTGAGTTAAGCCAAGTGAAAGGTGCAAGTGTCCAAGTTAGGTCACGGCCGGCAAGAGTCATGCGTGTGTTTCGAAAAGTTCTAGTTAGTCCACTGAGGTGACTTGAACCCAGCCCTGCTTTCTCAAAGAATTAAGTCTGAATAGACTTGAAGTACCTTAAACCTAGTTCCGGTAAGGTTCCCGTGCAATTAGGTGCGGTAAGGTCTAACCAAGCTCCAATTTGAGACTTTATTGGACCGATTCAATCATCAAGCTCACTCAAAAAGAATATGAATGGTATGCTTATGCTATGCACAATGAGTGATGCAAATTTTTAATTTTTTTTCACAAAGAATATAAAAGAATTAAAGAATCTTTTTACACAAAGAAATTTTTGCAAATAAAAACTTAACATATACAAAAAGGTACATACATTATTTACACAGGCGTACTGCCTTATTTACAAACTGTATGGACTTCTAAAGACTCTACAGTTTTTAATGAAGTAGTTTATTTCGGTTGTTGAGGAAGAATTTTATGTATTTTATTTCTAATTTACAAGTATTTGTAATAGTGATCTTATTTTTCAGGTCTAGTTTTGCAAACTATAGTACACGATAATTTTTGCAATCATTTACACACGTTTGAAAACTATTTTTGCAAAGATCTTTCACACTATATATACATTTTTCTCAATAATTTTGACAGACATTTTCCAAAATATTTGCACATAGGCTTTTCCAATCATTTCTTTCACACAAAGAAAAATTTTGCAATCCAAACAGTTTCACACAGGTTGAAATCATTTCACATCAAAATTTTCAAAACTGGTCACACTATTTTTCAAATCATACTGTACAGGTATCTCACCTGATTTATTAATCAGAATATATAAAAGAAGAAAACTGTATTTGATGTATAATAAGGTTTTGGCTCTTATAAGTTTTATTTGGGATTATGCTTATTTTTGTACAAGAGATTTTTGTGCAGACTCCTCAGACCTAGTTCGAGAATCCTTTTCAAAAGAATTTTGAGAACTCTAGTCCAAAATAATTTTGCAAATATGTACACATCTTTGAAAATGCTTTTACCAAGGTTTTACACAGCATAGATAGGTTTTTCAAAACAATTTTGACAATCAAATTTTTACAATCATTTGCACACTGATTTACACACATTTTATTTCACGCAAAGAAAATAAATTTTACACGCAAAACTGATTTTTCAAAAGTTGAATACTTGTATACACTATTTTCAAACAGTTTTCACAAGGTTTTTTCACAAAAAACTTTCTTTCACAAAACATTTTTCTGACTTAATAATCAGTATAAGTACAAAGAACTTGAGGAGCTCACAATCATCTTTCATTATTATAGAACTACTTCTTGCATTTTTAGATTGAGTTGATGTTTTATTTTTTAGTATGAGTTATGGCTTATAGTATATACACGGTATATACGACCCCCTATACTTAGCTTGAGCTATGTCCTCATAGATCGAAAGGAAAAGCAAAGACATAACTCGTATTGAGTATAGACAGATCTAAAGAACATAAATGAATGAAATTAATGAATGAGAAGTTGACCTCCCCCCTATACTTAGGATCAAATAATCCTACGTATAGCAGACTGTACACAAAGCAGGGAGGGTCAAGGGTGGGAATACACAGATCGTACTCAGATTGTCTCCCCCTATACTTAGGGTAAGATACTCCTTAGTATAGACAAGAAGAGGAGACAATGGAGAGGATCGGACTGACATGAAAAACTCTAAGTGCACATCCCCCCTATACTTAGAACAAAGTACGTCCTAAGTATAGAAAACTGTCTACAAGGGCGGCACCTTTCAGATAGAAAAAGAAATTAGAAAAGGAAAAGAAGAAAAGAAGACAATCAGATAAACAATTCTTTGAGTACATCGTCTGAATCTTCTGATGCTGCAGCGGTTGTGGAAGTGTCATCATGTTGTACGAGCTGGATTGAGTCAACAACGACCAAGAATGCATCTGGTTTTAAGTAAGGCTTCAGGAGTTGGTCGTTGATGACGAAGGGCTGTGCGTCAGGGGACAATTCTGATATGGCAATGCTTCCATTGTCACGCACTTCACAAACTCGAAATGGCCCTGTCCACTTACTCTTTAATTTGCCTGGAAATATCCGCAACTTTGTATCAAATAACCACACTTTCTGTCCAACGTCAAAGGTCTTTCGTCTGATGTGCCGGTCGTGCCAGCGTTTCACCTTCTCCTTGTACATCAAGGTGTTATCATAGGCATAGTCTCGGAATTCCAAGAGCCTGTTCAGATCATCTTTTCTCTTCTGACCACTTTTGCGTTAGTCCAAATTACAACTGTTGATAGCCCACAAAGACTTGTGGCTTCCCATACACAAGACGATAGGGCGACATGCCCAAGGGGGACTTGTAGGCGGTTCGGTAAGCCCATAGGACTGAGTCCAAGAGTTGAGACCAGTCTTTCATGTTTGGCCTAACAAGTTTCTGCAGGATAGTCTTGATTTCTCTGTTTGATAGCTCCGCCATGCCATTGGTCTGAGGATGATAAGGAGATGCGACACGATGGTCGATGCCGTACTCCTTCGTTAACTTCTTGACCTCTTTGTTAATGAAGTGGCTACCCCCGTCTGATATGAGAATCTTCGGTATCCCGAACCGCGAAATGATGTTCTTCTTTAGAAACTGACATACTGTTCGGTTGTCGGCGGCTCGAGCGGGGATAGCTTCAACCCAACGACTCACGTAATCGACGGCGAGAAGGATGTGCTCAAAACCTTGACTGTTAGGGAAAGGTCCCATGAAGTCAATGCCCCATGCATCGAAAACGTCTACTATATGAATGATTTTCATGGGCATTGAGTCTTTGGCAGTTAGTGTTCCTTTCATTCGCTGACAGTCAGTACATCGCTTGACAAATTCAGCTGCATCCTTGAATAAAGTAGGCCACCAGAAACCACACTGAAGTACTTTTGCAGCCGTCCGATCTCCAGAGTGATGTCCACCAGATTCGAGCGAGTGGCAATGCTCGAGGACACTAGATTGCTCCGTCTGAGGGATGCACCTACGCCAAATGCAATCCGCTACTTCCCTGAATCAAAGAGGATCCTCCCATTGGTAGAATCGGATGGTCGACATGAATTTGTTCTTCTGATTTTTCGTCCAATCCACTGGTGTTACCCCAGAGGCGAGGTAATTGACTATATCAGCATACCAAGGAAGGGAATCCACTGCTAAGATGGCTTCGTCAGGGAAGGTCTCTGTGATAGGTGTACTGATCAGAGGAGGCTCATGCTGCTCTATTCTGGAGAGATGGTCTGCTACCACATTCCGGACTCCAGGTTTGTCCTTGATTTCCAAATCAAACTCCTGGAGGAGAAGGATCCAACGAATCAGTCTTGGCTTGGCATCCTTCTTCTGCTGTAGGTACCGAATAGCAGAGGGGTCAGTAAAAATGGTGACTTTTGATCCCAACAAATAGGATCTGAACTTCTCGAGGGTGAAAACCACGGCCAGCAACTCTTTCTCTGTCACTGTATAATTCCTCTGTGCTTCATCTAATGTTCTGCTGGCATAGTGAATGGCATAGGGCGCTTTGTCTTTCCTTTGCCCAAGAACAGCCCCGACTGCAAAGTCTGACGCATCGGTCATTATCTCAAAGGGAAGATTCCAGTCGGGAAGATGTCAGATTGGAGCCTGAGTGATAAGCTCCTTTAGCTGGTTGAAAGCAAGGAGAACCGACTGATCAACAGTGAACTCAGTCTCCTTGCACAAAAGTTCTGTCAGAGGTCGGGCAATGCGACTGAAATCCTTGATGAATCGCCTGTAGAATCCCACATGCCCCAAGAATGACCTCACGTTCTTTACTGACTTAGGTGGCTGAAGATTTGAAATAACATCCACCTTTGTCGGATCGACTTCCATGCCACGTTTGGAAACGACATGGCCCAGCACAATACCTTTTTGTGACCATAAAGTGGCTCTTTTCCCATGAAAGTACTAGATTGACTTCTCGGCACTTCTGAAGCACTTTGTCCAGGTGCTCAAGATAAGAATCGAAACTATCACCATAGACAGAGAAGTCGTGGCATGAACACCTCGAGAAAACTGCCTACCATCTCGGCGAAAACTGCTAACATGCATGTTTTGAAGGTTGCAGGTGCATTGCACAAACCAAAGGGCATTCTCTTGAAGGCGTAGGTGCCGAACAAGCAAGTGAAGGTAGTCTTCTCTTGATCTTTAGGGGCGATCGCCACTTAGTTGTACCCGGAATACCCATCCAGAAAGCATAAGAACTCCTTGCCTGCTAATCTCTCCAGAACTTGATCGATAAATGGCAAGGTGAAGTGGTCCTTCTTGGTTGCTGCATTGAGACGGCGGTAGTCAACACACACCCGCCAGGATGTTGGTACCCGAGTGGAAATTTCCTCTCCTTTATCATTTGTAACCACGGTAAGCCCAGATTTCTTGGGAACTACATGCAGTGGGCTTACCCATTTTGAGTCGGAGATGGGATAGATGAAGCCTACGTCACACCATTTTGTGATTTCTTTCATGAAGACGTCCCGAAGGTTAGGATTCAGCCTTCTCTAAAATTCACGGGACGGCTTAGCATCTTCTTCTGGATAGATATGGTGTGAACACAAGGCTGGATTTATCCCTCGGAGATCTGATACACTCCAACCAAGTGCCTTGCGGTTCTTTTCTAGAACCTCGAGAAGCCGAGATTCCTGATCCAATTCAGCCTGCTGCTAATGATGACCGGATACATTTGTTCTTCACCCGCAAGGAAAGCATACTTCAGGCCTGCAGGAAGTGGCTTGAGTTCTGGTTTTGACCTGTCCACTTTATCTGTCACTTCAGATACCATGCTGGTGGTGGGATGTACTTTTATGAAGCTGCTACCATCCTCATCATTTTGTTGAGATCCCAGTGATGTGCCGAACGGTTCTGCGCTAAGCGGATCGTGTTCGGTCTGGAGTGACTGCTCAAGCAGATGTGCCTGCATCTGAGAATCTTTCTCCCAAGAATCGTCGGAGCATAAGCTGACTGCGCATTCCAAGTCCTCCTCTAGAGTGAGGATTTCTCGGGTCCATGGATCGTCCAATGATAAGGCTGAGTCTCTGATCTCCACAATAAGATCACAGTCTGCTTCACATGCTGCCTGGCTCTCATCAGTTGTGGTATTCGGCTCTCTGTTCATGTGTATCGTGATTTGCTGGGTGTTCGAGCTGAAAGTAATCTTGCCAGACCCGTAATCAACCACGGCACCTGAAGTACGAAGGAATGGTCGGCCAAGGATGATAGGAGTCTGGAGCAAGGGTGCAGGCGAGTCCATATCAAGGACAACAAAATCAGCTGGGAACTGCATCCAAAAGACCTCGGGGCCGCTTGACGGATCGGTCAGCGAACTGAAGGATCATGCGTGTCTGCTTGAGCGGACCCAGCCCGAATTCTTGCATTATAGATGAGGGCAGAAGGTTGATGGAAGATCCACTATCGAGGAGAGTGCGCTCGAAGACCTGGTCAAAAATCTCACAACTGATCAGAGGTGCTCCTGTGTCTTGCTTCTTCTGTGGGAGGTTGCTGATGGCAGCAACGGTGGCCATGGATAGCACGTGCTTCTCCACATCTCTGCGTCTGTTCTCGAGTGCTGGGCGACGCTTGTTGGTACATGCCTCCTTTAGCCCTTTCTTCAGAGCTGGCATGTATTCCACGGTCTTTAATAAGGGTATCTCAACAGTCATCTTGTCTAATATGTCCACAACTCCTGGATCAGACAATGTCTTTTTTCGTTTTGCAATTTTTTTGGATTTTTCTATTGCATGAGGAAAAGGAATATGTACATCTCGAGCAAGAGAAATAGAGTTCTTATTTACATCAAAATCATCGCCCATAGAATGTTGTATATCCGTTCTACAAAAAGGAGTACAAGCTGTGTCTTGGCATACTGGTGCTCCCGGGCGATCAAAAAGGGTAGCGTCTGCTCCGTCGGCTGGCGAGGGATCGGCTGGTGCTGACGGCTCCTCCAAGGCTGGCGCGGCTTTGCTTCGGCTGCAAGCTTCTTTTTGTTGTTTTTGATTTTGCTGATTTTTTTTGAATTTTCTTCTGAGGTTGTTGCACATGCACGGCGACTGGACTGGCTTCTCCTTCTTCTTCCTCCTCACCCGCCCTTGTAGCTGGCACGGCTGATGCAGAAGATGATGATACACTTGTTTATTTATTCACCCCAATCTTTGTGGCAGGCGGAGGCAAGGACCTACCGCTCCTGAGAGTAACAGCATTAGAATAAGCAGTAACATCATTTTCTGACACGGACAAGACATTACTTTCTACCTGCTCTTTCTTCTTGAAATTATTGGGGTTGGCTTCGACCTGAGTCGGGATGGCAGTTCGGGTGGCGGTCAGGTCATCAAGCTGCTTGGTCATCTCCGCTAGCCCTTTGACAAGCTGGGCTAGACAATCCATGGTGGGGTTCGCAGGGTATACTTCAGTTGGTTCAGCGTGCAGACCACGCTGCTGTTGCATAGATGGGTGTGGAGGCTGTTGCTGAGGTGGTGCCAGAAGTTGAAGTTGTTGATATGAGGGAGGAGGATACTGCTGATATTGTTGAGGCGGGGCAGCCGCATACTGGTGAAACGACTGTGGATGACGGTACTGCGGCTGCTGCTGGTGTGGAAAATTCTGCCTCCACTGATTTGCATACTGGGGAGGCTGATGGTACTGCTGATGAGACTGAGAGGACTACCCAAAGCGACCACCTTGAGGTTGGTGGTATTGCCGGTTGGCAAATGGCTAACCCTGGGGTTGTCCTGTAGGACGGGTCGGCTGTGCGTCGTGACTCCATACCTCGTTCTCTTCCTGAACCAGGGTGGTGGTGGGAATACTGAATCAGATCCCGAGATAAACTCTGGTTGATATACAACCATCTGTTGCTGCGGCTGGCTCTGATCGGGTGCCTGCATGTAGTACACGTGCTGGACTGGCAGTGGTTGCTGGCTCGGCTGAGGCTGATGTAGCGGTAGTTGCTCGTCTTTCCTCTCAGCTGGAGCTTCGAGTGGTGCTGTCGACTGAACAGAATTGATGGTACCTACTAGCAGTTCTAACTGCTTGGTGATGTGATCCAGCTTGTCAAGGTTCTGGGTCCTCTTCTCGATCACAACGAGTTTTTCGAGGTCCTGTGATCGCTTCTCGATGATGTCAACTTTAGAGAGATGGCCCCCGATGATGCTGAGGTTGGAGCTCTCATCTCTCTCTGCTTCCTTGGACGCTGCCATGTGCACTTGTTTTTGAAGGATCTGGGGCTGCTTCTGATACGCCTTGGATGAAGAGAGGGCGGCCTCTCCTTCGGCCATTTCTTCAAATATCTGCCAGACCACGTCTTCATCCTTATTGAAGTGTGAGCCCCCACATGTTGCGTCTACGAGCCTTTGGCTTTCAATGTTCAGTCCCCCAAAGAAGTGTTGGACCAAGCTGGTCTTTGGGATATCATGATGGGGACACTTCTCCTGCAGGTCAATGAATCTCTCCCATGCTTCATGTATTGACTCATGGGGTCCTTGGGAGAAATTGTTGATTCGGGCTCGCATCTGGTTGAGCCGACCTAGAGGGTAATATTTGTGCAGAAAGGCGGACTTCAGCTCCTCCCAGGTCGTCACAACCTTCCCCAGATGATTGACCCAATAGAGGGCCTTATCCTGTAGGCTGAAGGGGAAAGCCATCATCTTGACAATGTCCAGAGGGACATTGGGATAGTGGGTAGTACGACAAATGCGGGAGAATTGCTGCAGGTGAATGTACGGCTCCTTGCTGGTGTTTCCATGGAATGCAGGGAGAAGAGCAATGAATTGGGGCTTCAGCTCAAAGTGAGCGTGTACCGGGGGAATGATAATCCACTCGGTCATCTGGTTGTCTCCCGGATTGTATGTTTCTTTAAGGGTTGGCTTTGGTGGTGGTGGAAATTCTAGATCATCATCTACACCATCACCCCCACCTCCACCTCCTCCTCCCCTGCCTCCTCTGCCTCTGCCTCCTCCTCCATCGTCTCGGTTCATCATATCATTCAACATGTCCTGGAAGGCTGTCTGTGTGAGGGTCTGCTCGGTCAGCTGCTGCTGGATGGCCTGGATAGATGCCAGTAAGTGTGCATTGACTTGATTCTGATCTGGCACCTGTCCTTCTGGTTGGGGTGGCTGCTGACCCTTGCCCTTTCCTCCTGGAGCCATGTCAGGGTCTGAGTCGGACGAGATGAACTCCGGAGTAGTCTCCAGGGCTCGCACTGTCTTCTATCTGCATAATGAGATAGTCCTGATCAGACTGCTTGCAATTTAATGTTCAGCTGCCGAGATGAAACTGGAATTCAGGTCAACCCCAGCATGTTGTGAATGGAAAAGGATGTAGACTGTAATCGACTTCCATTCACAACGGCGAAAGTGGGACGAAAGTGATCCCAGTTTATTGGGTGGCCAAGAGAAAGGTAGAAAACGAGGAGTCTAGAGATCGATCCGCAAAGTCCGGATCGGGTTCTCGGGAATGGCCTCGAACTTATTGGTGGAGTTGAGTCCATGGAATCGATGTAGGTGTCGACATGGTCCCGACGGAAATCATCCATGGATCATCTTCGCGAAGTACAAGAGAAGATAGGATGTTGGATGAAAGATACGATGGTCAACGAGGGATAAAAAGGAGTGCAAAACAGTAGAAAGGCTCAAACTGAGCGGGGGTCAAAGAGGAGTGACACAATGTGCGCAACGGCGCGGGACTTGATCTTTGAACCTTAATCTAGATCCATACAAACACAATACAAAATCGGGTTCACCAACTCACGCCATGTGAAGCCGTAAAGGTTCGGCTACTTGTTATCTTTTCAGTTTTAGAGTTGTTGTTTCATGCATATCTTATAACAAGTCCTTAGTACGCTACCCTATAGGAGAGAGAGTACTGCCGGAAGGGTATCCTGTACTTGTCCTCCTCCTGTGTAACCTGTAGTCTGTACTTTTTGGAGTCCTTGTAACCCTTCCTGGATCCCTACTCAGCCAAAGAAATAGAGAGAGGAAGCCGATAGGCGAAACCACTACTTCAGTCCTCGCTCGCAACGGAATCACCCGTGAGCGTACAAGAACCTACTCGGACGCAGGACGATGAGACAGACACCCCCGTGAAGGCGTGGCCTATGCTCGATACTTCGGACAGGATCGATGCTCTACACAACAGAGAGTCATCATTGGTGACCAAGCCCTACTCGCATACGTACGATAGAAGCGCCATTACTTCGGAAATCCAGGAGATACACAAGGCAGTTGCAGACTGGGTTTTTGGCTCTAATCCTTAGGGGGTCGCACTCGCTCAAGGGAGTAGGGTTTTGGTCCCCCTCCAAGGTACCTGAAAACAATGAGGGCTTTATGAACCCGGTACAATGATAGTCCATTACAGATTTTAATTAAGGTCAAAGTTTATTTAGCAGTCCTCTTGTTTTAATTTTTTGGGTTTTCACTTTTTTTGAGTATGTTTCATACCAGCGCCTAACATTTTTGGTAGATTTTCATTTAAGTCCTAGGTGCTCAAAATCAGAGGGAGATAGCGGAAAAGCCGTGCAAGTTGGTTCTATGATGGAAATCTCACCATTGAACCGAATGATGCATGCTGAGTTAGAAGACTTACATTGCATCCCAGCTCTCTCCATGTGGTATGCAAAGCAGAATTTTTAAACCTATCTACATGACGGTGTGCATTCGACAAAAGCGCCCTAAACATTAGCTACTATTAACGTGAAGAACCACAAGCTGGTCACTTATCTTTAACCTAAGGGTCTGGTCTTGGCTTACCCCTCCTCTTCTCGACACGCTCGAGTTCAGGAGTAGCGCTTGATGGGGCTTGCTCACGGCACATGGGTTAAGAGATAAATGACCTAACTGTTTAAATTTGACTAGATCCATATGAAGTAGACTATAGGAACATGCATTCTTATTAATGTTTGGACCTAGCTACCGAATCAAGCAACCTATATCTAGGGGCTCCAAGCACACAAAACAAAGTAAAAGAAAGGCGGAAAGCACAAAACAACGGAAAACAAAGAAAAGAAGGCGGTAGAAAACACGGAAAACAACGATGAGGCCTCCAGGTGAACAGACACCCGGGCACTGGACCTCATTGTGAAGAGTAGAGTCTTGTTAATTATTACATGCCAAAATTATCTCTCTCACCATAAATTACAAAAATAATCCTAAGTGTCTCAACCTATCTAATCCCCATCTCCTTTCTTCCTTGATGCTCTCTCTAAGTGGTCATGAGGTGACGACTACCCTCCTCCAAGCTCGGCTGCCTTGGCCTCCTAAGAAGCCATCCTCACGTGGCGGGCCCTCGCATCAAAGTCATAAAAAGATTGCATTAGTATAGCTCAACCAATCAAAATAGAGCAGGTATGGAATAATCACAATAAATGAATCAATCAATAGAGCATGTTGATTAATGACAATAAAAATGGCTGCTCACAAAGTCAATGATGAATCAAAAATGTACACAAGAATGACAAAATAAATTAGGCTATGCTCATTGCTCCCCGGCAATGGCGCCATCTGATAACAGGGATATTCCACAAGGGTCACCATGAATGATATAAATAAGGTGTCGCTGAGGCGACCGCTCGCAGAATACCCGAGTTAATCAGCAATTAACCCACAACAAAAGAATGAGGAAATTAAGTCCAAAAAGAGATGTGAATTAACCTTTATTACTCTACCATAAAATGTATAGTGAACAAGCATGTAGAGGTCGAACCACAGAGAGCAATACAAAAATGCAATAGCCTACATGTATCACAGAGTCATCCATGTGTGAAGCCTATTTTTGTAGGTTTTTGAATTTTATATTTTTTTTAGTTTTAGGATTTTTGTACCTTAATAAAGATATATATATATATATATATAGGGATATATATATTATTTCCTTTAGAATAGGGGGATATATATAAAGGGGTGCTTCAATATTTATAAAAATACTCAAAAATAGTCAAAAAAATTCAGAGATCAAGTCTTTCTGGTATTTTCATCATTTTTTACTTTTTTGGTGATTTTTGGGTATTTTTCAAATTGTTTTTGGTATTTTTAACTGCTGAAATAGGGGAAAACAGTGAAATAGGTACTGGCTGTAAGTAAAATAGGGATCAAAAATAGCAAACAGCCACAAAACTTTTCCACATTATTTTTCTAATAAAGGTAGTAAAAGATAAAAGAAATAGGAACTGAGTTTACATTTTTCTGATTTTTCTTTAATTTTATATAATTTTTTGAAGTTTTTGTGTATTTTTCTATTTTTAAGGTTTTCCTTTTGAGATTTTTAGGGATTTTTGGATAGACACTAAAATATGTCAAAATATACACTAGGGATTTTTTTTGGAATTTTTAGAGGTCTTTTAATATTTTTTGGTATTTTATAAGCTAGACAGTAAATAAAAGACATGTTTTTGATTTTTAATAAATGCAAAAATACAACAAAATTTAGATCCAAAAATATGGCGTGTGAGAGCATGCTAACAGACGCTTATATCCATTTTTGCAAGATTTTTCAAGGAAATATGAAGCACAAAATAAATGGACAAAGCATACAAAAAATACATGGCCTAGCAGGGGTATTTTTGCAAATAAAATAATCGACAGGGGCATCCATGCAAAAACCACAATAAAAATGAACGTGTACTTTTATTTTCAGGGCCATTCAATATTTACAAAAACACGGCGGGGTTTAAGTGCAAATTTCACGCGCCTCACGTGGGGACTGCACGTGAGGCGCGGAGGGACTAAAACGCAAATATAGAAACATTAAGGGTCCTTCTGCAATTTGTACAACTTATTTACAACTTAACCTTTTATTTTTGGCATTAAACTATAAATACAAAAAGTGGGGGGGGGGGGTTAGGTATGAAATTTACCCCCAAAGGCGCGACATCCAACGGCGCTAGGTGCGCAACTTATCCACGTGTCGAGCATCGGACGGTTGACGCCGGTTCGCCGATGAAGGGTTCGGATTAGAAGCTCCTGGCTGATCTGACGGTCGGTGCGGGTCTTCATCGGACGGACCTTGAGTGGTATGGGACGGGCCTCCAGATCTGACGGCTCTGGAGCTCCCTGGACGAACAGGGAAGAAGCTCGCACCTGGCGAGCTTCGATCGAGAAGCATGGGCTCCTCCAGGGCTCTCCCGCGTATCTGAAGTAGTCTGCTCGTAGCTGGAAGCCTCCCGCATCTCCTGAAGGTCCTATCATGGCTCCTGGGGGTCCGAGTCGCTCGGACGAGGTCGGTGAAGTGGCGGACCTCCAGGAACCTCTTCCTGGTTCGATTCGAGCCCAGATGGGGCTCTTCCTTCGTTTGACCTGCATAGGAAGAACCGGGGGAGCGAGGGCTACCTCCTCGACCCGGGGTTTTGAAGCCTGGCAGCAAAATGGAGTGAGGCGGAGGGGCTCCGACGAACGGCGGAGGTGGAGACCCGATTCGCCAAGACCAGGGGTCATGGGTTGGTCAAAGGTGAGGGAACGATGGAGAATGCGATGGGGATCGAAATGGGGTGCTCGTGGCGGCCGGACACGGTCGGGTTTACGGTGAAGAAGTCGCCGGAGCGGAGCTCTGGCGAACTTCGAATTTGGAATTTTATGCTACAGGGATTAACTAAAGTTTAATCTAACAACTGGAATTAAAAGCTAGCATTAAAACCTAATTAAAAAGCATAAAAGGGACAGCTCTTATACCTGGGGGCCACCAGGGAGCAGGGCGGACGCCGGAGCTCCGCCGCGTCAAAATTCTCCTTCCTCCGGCCGATGCAAGTGGCCGGAGCACTCCCCCTGTCACGAGGAACGGTCCAGGAACAAGAACAAGGCGTTTGGTTGGAATGAAATTGGCCAAATTCGAGGAAGGAGGCGGAGCTACTTATTTATACACATTGGCATGGAGCCTTATTGACCGGCGATTATTACATGATCCAATGAGTATCAGATTGATCCAAAGAATCGGCGGGCATCAGTGATGATTAGAGTTCATCTCTTGTGAAGGAAGCATCTTCGATTGATGGATGGTGTGCCCGGGAAAAATGGGAGAAGACGGGTGAGACAACAGGCTACGTCACATCGGGCTGCTGGGGGAGCAATTGACCAGGGGGTCAACGAAGGCCGGCGCCCCATTGGTCCACGTCAGTCGCTAAAAGACAAAACAGGAATTTTGAGTCAAAATTGATTTATTTACCCTAGTAAATGATTTTATTAGAAATTTCTTAAAACATAAAAAATGTGTATTTTTCATGGAGTATTTATTTGTGATTTTTATTGAATTTTTCGGAGTGTTTTATTATGGTTTTAATTTGATAATGTGCATATGTATGTATTTACATGTATTTTTGTGTATTTCATTTTTAATTTGTTTATTTTCTTTTATAATTTTATTGGCTTATTTTATAAATTTATAATTTATTTTTGTGAGTATAGAGGTATTTTTATTTACTTTTTAGGAGTTTATTTATATTTTTAAATAAATAGGTATATGCATATGTAAGTATACCTATAGGTCTTTTACCTATGTATTATATACATTTTATTTATTTAATGAATTTTACTTTTTTTATTTTGAATTTGTATTTTTAATAAGTTATACATACTATATTCATTATGATAAAAATATAGATGAATAAAGAATAAAAGAATAAAATCCTTTTTATTTATATATATAGGTAGCATAGGTATTTTGTCTATGTGGCTCATAGACTTATTTTATTTTATAAATTCTTTTTGGTTTTCTTGAGCTTTTAATATGTACATGTATTATAAAAATTATTAACAAGATTCTAAAATATAAATTTATAAAAATAATGAACATTGAATAAAATGAATACTTTAATCAGTCCTATGTACAAGGTGGGCCAAAAACCTAACTTCCACAGATGGACTCCAAAAATTATGAAACCAAGTTTATAGAATAGTTCTTGGAATGTTATATACAATTAAAGGTGAGTTTGGGTGATTTGGATTTTTATTTGCAAGATATGGGTCTGTGAAGTTGAGATTTTTGCTTTTTATTCTGTGTATAAAATGTACACTGAGTATTATTTTTACACACACTCAATTTTGTATTTTCATTTACATTATTATCTACATCTTTCATGAACAAAATTTCTTTATTTGATGAATAAATAATTATGTACAAAATAGGTGTCAAAGATGCATAAATAAATGCATGAATAAATGAGGTATTTATTGTACACTGGCCCTTATCTCCCCCTACTTTATTCCTTGTCGACCAATACCATACTGGCCTTGGTCTCGGGGTTTGGGTCATAAAATCTTTGCAAAATTTTATTCCTTTTTCTTTTCTTCTCTTTATTCTATAGTTTTGGCATTAAAAACCTTATTTAATGTGTAATTAATACAATGTTTGATGAATGCTATTATGTATGATTAGCTGCTATTTACATGTATTTGCTAGGTTTTTGAGGCCAAAATGATAGAATAAAGGTGATGAAATGGAGATTCATCAGTATCCTTGAGAATGTCGTCATTTCGATTCAGGGCACGGGGTACAATGTTGATTTTGTCGTATTGCCCGTGGAGACCTCCACAAGGGAGCCCTCTCCAATCATCCTGGGACGACCATTCCTTGCCTCTGCGAGGGTCGTTATTGACTATCGTTCAGGAGAGATTCTCTTCTGTCCTATTAACGAGAGCGAGGTGACTATCACTGCACCCACTACTGATCAGAGACCTGCACCTGATGCACCTTCACCGATTCTAGCTGACTCCGAGGCCTATGACCTATCTGATGATATTAGAGAAGTTTTCTTGATGACCAATGATGAGACCCAAGAATTCCTTCGTAGGGCGGGAAACTTGGAAAGCGTAGACCTTGCAGTTCCTCCTTCTGGTGTGTGGCGATGTGTTGATGAAATCCGCGGGGTTTATGTGATTGATACCATAGAGCGGAGGGCAGATACCAAGACTAGACAGGACGGACCTGGCTTGACTACTTCCACTGATAAGTCCATTCCTCATCACTCAAATGTGATTATGATTGAGGTCGGTTATGATGTTAACGGTTATTTTCAGAGATTCGACCCTTTTGATGAAGATAAAGATCCGGTCGAGATTCTTGAGGATGAACAGAGTTCGACTACTTCCACAGATGATTTCGTTCCTTTTGGTTTTGACATGGACGAGACCTTGCAGGACGACTCTGACTTTACTTCTTCCACTGACGATGAGTTTGTCCCTTTTCACTTCGATACCAGCGAGAACCCAAAGGACGAACCTAGGCATTCTACTTCCATTGACCAGTTCGTGCCTTTTCGATTTGACACCACTAGGGATCTTCACCAGGTCGATCCTGATCGGCTTCCGTCCACTATGGACCTCGATATCGACCTGCACCTTGTAAGATCCATTCCTCAGCGGTCCCGCAAGAAGGTTCGCTTTCAACCTTCTTGATCCCTTATGTATAGTCCACCGCTTGTATATACGTGTTTCGTCTTCTAGTCCCTCTCTCTCCCGTATGTCGTGTGCACCCCAGATCATTCATCACATCTTTTGACTATACTTAGGATTTGTCTTGACCTAAGTATAGGGGGTGCACACCCTGTGTTATTCTAATCCATGATCCCCTCTTCTGTCTCCTCTGCTTGTCTATACTCAGGGATATTTCACCCTAAGTATAAGAGGAGACAGACCGAGATGTGATTTGTTCATCCTCTTTTCCTCTTTTCTTCTTTTCTTCTTTTCTTCTTTTCCTTATCTTTGTCTCTGTTATTTCGACAGGTGTCTCCCCTTCGTTTTAGTCTTCTATCCTTAGGACGTGCTTTGTCCTAAGTATAGGGGGTGTACACCTTCGATCTGTTCATTCCCACCCTGGACCCTTCCTGCCTTGTGTACACTCTGCTATACTTAGGATTATTTGATCCTAAGTATGGGGGGACGGTCGACTTCTCATTCATTCATTCGTTCCTTTATTCGTCTATTCTTTAGATCTGTCTATACTCAATACGAGTTATGTCTTCGTTTTTTCTCTCTGATCTATGAGGACATAGCTCAAGCCAAGTATAGGGGGGTCGTATATATTCTGTATATACTTTAGCCATAACTCGTACTTTCTTATTTTATTAATAATATGGCTAAAACACCTATAGTTATACATATAAAAATTTATTAAAAATACATTAATAAAAGATGCACATTTCTCCTTAAATTTTTTTATCTACTGATTAATAAATCAGGTGAAAATAATTTATGCAAAATGTTTGGAAAATGGTTTGAAAACCTTTTTGAAAAATCTTTTGAAAATCATTTGAAAAATATTTTGTTCAATATTTTCAACCTTTGTAAAAATGATTTGTTTGAAAATTTTATTTTATTTGTGTGAAATAAAATCTTTTGAAAATTTTTTTGAAATGGTTTTGAAAATGGTTGAAAAACTATTGAAAAATCTTTGCAAAATAGTTTTCAAATGTTTGTAAAAATCATTTTTTTAAAAAATTATTTTGGACTATAGTTTTCAAAATATTTGAAAAATCTTTTCAAATAAATTTGAGGAAGATATGCATCACCAAAAATTTCTTTATAAACTATATATATATACCTGGTAAATTGTAAATTCTTAAAAACCTAATTCTTGTAAATAATTTGCTCCACTCCCATGTATATATGTATGTATAATTCTTTTACTAACCTATATTTAAAAATCCCAAAAAACTGCAAATTAAAAACTCTATAAAAATCTGCAAAATGTTTTCAAAAATCCAAAAACATTGCATTCACATTTGCATCCTACTTTTCAAAAACCCATATTTCAAAATTGAAAATTGCATCAAAAAAATATTTTCTGCATTAGCATAGCATTTGCATTTTTCGGATTAAGTTTGATAATTGAACTAGCCTAAATAAAATCCGAAGATTGGAGCTTGGTTGAACCTTAAATCTACTTAATCGTAGGAACCTTATAGGAACTGGAATTGAGGCGCTTCAGGTCAAGTTGTCTTAATTCTTTGGAAACCGCAAGACTTAGTTCAATGTCTCCTTGACTGCCTAAGTAGAGTACTTCAGAGCACACACACGACTCTTATTGATAATGACCTAGTTTAAACACCTGCACCATGCACTTTGCTAACCTCTGTTGAAGTGGTAGAGGGATGGATTTGCCGGCATGAGACACAAGCCAATGGAAACATCGAAAGCCATCTTGTATGGCCATTGTACCCCAACCTAGTCCAATAGACATGAGGTCTAAGGACAGAAGCCATGGGTTGCAATAATGCTTCAAAAGAGGGATAGTCTACTGGCTCAAGAGGAAAAAGTCCTTATGTAAATGTTGTTGTATATAATATTCAAAAAAATGAGAAAAGTCAAAAACTCCAAAAAAAAAGTAGGCCTGATAGAAAAATAAATGCCTACCGGAGTGTACATATTTGTATAGTCAATAAGCAAGCTTGAGCTTCAAAGTTGTATCATGTGAGCCAGAAGCTGGATGACTTTGCTACACTGGTCAAGCATCCTAGGATAGGTAGCTACACTGGCTACCGTCCATTCTTCTCTCCACCTCCTCTTCTTGAGCCGGTTGTCAATTGAACTTAGAAGGGAATACCCTGCTTCTCGAGGAAAGAGTTGTTGGATTGGGGAATTAGGGTCACATGTTGGAGAAGACTGACTTTTACTGCTTCAGTCGAGGATAGCCATATCTCACACACTGTCCAAGATAGATTTATAGTCGTAAGGGTTTGCGTATGAATTGATGTATTCTGACATGGCTATTAAGGGAACTTGAGCTAAGTAGTGTGGTATCCTAGAGGCTGTTGAGTTTCAAATCCGATTCCCAATAAGGTTCCGACCGCACCTAGTATCCATGGTTCGACTTTAAGCTCCAAACTTTGATTTTGTAAAGACAAGTTTGACAATTAAACTTAATCCATTTTCTTCTTTTTCTTTTCTTTGTTTTTCTTTTATGCACTTGTTGCATAAGTGTTTGCTAGGGACTAGCAAAGGTAAGTATAGGGTGATGATGAATCTTCATTTCATCATCTTTATTCTATCATTTTGGCCTTAAAAACCCTAGTAAATGCGTGTAAATAGTGTTAATTCATGCATCTTATCATCCATGCATTATTGTGTAAATATTGTATAAAATGCGGCTTTTAAAGTCAAAATTATAGAATAAAGAAAAGAAAAGAATAAAATATTATAAATATTTTATGATCCAAAACCCCGAGACCAAGTCAAGAATTGATTTGGTCGATAAGAAATAAAGTAGGGGGAGATAAGGGCCAAAATACAATAAAAATCTCTTCTATTTTATTCATTCTTTATTCATTTTGGGACCTATTTTTAGTTCCACTTTTTATACTTCAATAAAGAAACTTTATACATAAAAGTTATAGATTATTAAATATATAAAAATACAAAATTTATTTCATACAAAAATAATGTACAGATAAAACGATACGATCTAAATAAAATTCCAAAATCCCAACTTCCCAGGCATGTATCTCTCAAATAAAAACTCAAAATATATCAAAATCATCTTTAGTTGTATATAATTTTTAATAAGATATTTAATGAAGTGGTTTTATATTTTTCTGAGTTACGGTGTGGAAGTTGAGTTTTGGACCCCTATTGTATAGCTATACCGTATAAAATAATCATTTCATTTATTCTTTATTATTTTTATTCTTTTATATTTTTATTATTTTATGAATATTATTTATAATAAAGGTGTACATTAAAATCAGAATAAAACACTAAACAAATACAAAAATAAAATACTTATATACAATGCATAGGTATAATACCTGTATATAAACCTATACAATTAATACTTCTATTTATTTGAGTGTATAAAACACATCCGAAAAATAATATATATATATGTCCATAAAAATAAATTATAAATACATAAAAACATAAACAAAAATAATAAAATTAAATATACAAAATAAAAATAAAACATTAAAGTATATAGAAGAATATACCTATATATACCATAAAAGAGAGCTTGTAATTTTATACCTCTAAAAAATAATTAAAAATCACTATAAAATACTTCATAAAATAATAAATATTTTTTATTTAATAATAAAAAACTAATAAATTCATTTACTATTTTTAATGGAATTAATAAAACATTATTCCCAGGATTTTTCCTGGTTGGTCCACGTGGACCAACCAAGAGGGTCCGAGAGTTGACTGTGGGTCAACTCTGACCCGCCTCCTGCCCCATGTCAGAACCATGTTTTGTCCCATCTTCCTGGATTTTTCGAGGCCAACTCTTTCATTAAATTGTCCAGTTGTCTTCTTGACTTTTCTTCCTCTATAATCGAGGTTATACGCCTAGTGATTTTTTCGTGGATTGCGTTGCTGCATCTCGCGATTCGCCTCGTTCTTCACGCCATGTCTGTCACTTGTTAAAAACCACCTCCGAGTCTCCATTCCTCTTTGAACACCCTTGGACCCCTTTTTGCCTCTCTTCTCTCGCGTTCCAGACCGGTGGTGGTGACAACACCACCTCCATCCGATCGAGGTGGCGTAAGGCCGGTCTTTGGCGTGGTTCCACCCCTCATCTCCGATATACAGGCCGTGAGGTAACATCTCCTGGTTTTTCAGGCCAGTCTAGGTAGTTTGTCTTCGTTTTTCTTTGTGCTTTATGCTGTAGGTACTAGCTTCAATATAACATTCCTATTCGTGTTGTTCGCACCCGTTTCACCACCTTCACCACCCCTCGCCGGAGCTTGCTCCGGCGAGCTGCCATCCACTCCTCCACTATCTATCTTCCCCTTTTGACCGTCAAGGCATTTTTCCCTCGATGATTTGACTTTTCCTGTGCAGATCTTGGAGATTCACGCGCACCTGGGAGAAGATTTTGTCGTTGGCCAGAGCATCCTAGGACCGCCACCGTCTCTAACTTCGTGGTGGACCTACGGTGGTCCTCCACCCATTTTGCCTTCCCAACACTTAGAAGACGCTCACAGGAGTCAGCTCGGCCATTTTGGAGCTTGAAGAAGCGCGAGAGGAGGGCGGACGGGGTCGGGGAAGCTTGCTTTGCCGCGAGTTCTTCCCCGTTCTTCGTCATCGTCTTCCAGCCGTTAGATCGAAGGCCCAACCTAGGCATATTAGCCGCCGTTCGATCTCCGCATGTTAATGCCGTCCATCTGATCGAGATCTTCTAATCTCCACCGCCCGAAGCCGACCATCATCGGTCGTTCTTTACTTGACGCATGGCATAAGTGGCGTACGTCTGCCGTCAGATAGCGCCCTCGAGTGGGTATTTTGCTATTTTTGTCGCTCAAATTTTGTATTTAATACTTAAGGCATAAACTTTCATATGTAGGTCAAATATTTTGTATATTTTGCATTTTAACCCCCAGATTTTTGGTAATTACGCCTAGGTCCCTACCAGGTCACGTGTCCCGTGCACGTGGTTTTGGCATTTTTGTAGGAAGGCCCCTGGGGGTTTGACTATTTCTGATTGGTCCTGGAAATATTTCAGTGCATAGAAAATTACATTTTGGTCTCGCTCTTTTATCTATTTACAAAATAGCCCTTGCTAGAGTGTAGCTTCTTTTTGTTATATCTATTTATTTCATGCATCTATAAATTCCTAAAAATTCCGAAAAAAATAGCATAAGCTCCTGTTGCACTGTGCTTCCAAGCATATATCTTTATTTTGCTTTTTGTTACATTTTAATATTTATAAAAATTCAAAAACGTGTATTTCATCCACTGTTTACATTAAAAAATTCATAAAAATTATAAAATCTTTTTGAAAAATTCCAAAAAAATACATTTTATGTGTTTTTATACATTTAGCTTCAGAACAAAAATTACTAAAAAATACAAAAGAAAATTCCTAAAAATTATAAAACCCTTAAAATCTCTATAAAAATATTAAAAATCTATAAAAAATCACAAAAAAATAGTTCTCATCTCTGAATTTTCCATATACGATTATCTTTATATAAAAATTAATTCAGAGGGTTTTTGCTTTTGTTTAATATTTTTCTTCTCCATATTAGTCTCAGACATTTATTTTACTCATTGTTTTGAGTATTTTTTCTCTTAAAAATATATAAAAATTAGCAAAACTTCTTGAAAAATCGCAAAAGCATTAGAAAAATATAAAAACCCTAAAAATACTTTATTTTCTATATTTTGCCTATTTTCCCCTATTTATATCCCTCTCTCATATCTCTTATATATATATTCTCTGTATAGCTTGATATATATATATATATATATATTAAAAGAAAAATAAAATATAAAAATACAAAATACAAGAATACAAATACGAAATCAGTAAATTAAAAATCAAAATACAAAAAATAAAACCGAAAATTAAATAAAAAATATATAAAATAAAAAACCCACAAAAATAGCATTCACATAGACAAAAACATCACACTCATTTTTGCGCATTGAAAATCCCGATCTATCCTGCTTATTCCCTATGTTCGACACTCTACACACTTGCACACTATACACATTTTTGTAGAGTTATAATAATCTTTAGCTCCACATCTTGCTTTACATTGTTTAATCATTATTGTGGGTTGATTGTTGATTAACCTGGGTTTTGTGAGTGGTCACCACAACGACTTTGTCTCCGCCTTGTGTGAGATATATTAGACCCTCGCTCGATCCGTGTTATTGGGGGGCTATTTATAGGCTTCAAAAAACCGCTAACCATGGTTAGTAAACCATGTTTTAACCCTTAACCGCAGAAAGTGGTCCATGGTTTTGGCCCATGATTTTGGCCAAAGCTTATCCGAAACTTAAGGCTTAAGTTAGAACTTTCAAGAAGATTCTAGATTCGCTAATGATGCTTAATTAACTTTAATCACGATTAACTTTCACGATCGTGAACTTTTGCGACTCATGTTTAAATTTTACTGACCATTGATTATTGTTTGATAATGGTCATTAGCGGTCCTCAATCCATCATTAGTTTCTTTAATCATGCTTAATTAATCTTAATGACGATCATTGTTAATGACATCTTAAGTCTTCCTTACTTCTCTTTCTTCTAAAAATCATAACAATTCAAAACAAAATTGGATTCATACGAAACAAATTTCTTTGGTTTCCTCTCGATGAGCTGGATCTTATAATAAAGGATCCGAGATGCGTCCAAGTTCAAGGCTTTACAAGTGGTAGGGGATGCAACAGAGGATGAGGGGTGGAAGAGGTCCTCAGTGAGGAGGTGGGCATGGGCAATGATGAAGGGGAGGTAGGTGGTGGTCTTCCTCAGGATGCGAGCATGTAAGAGCGAGAGATGGGAGAGGAGGCAGAGGATGGAAAGGAGGTGATCGAGGATTTATGGGTTACTCATGTTATTGTTATTCTTCTCATGGCCATTGTAGGAGGGAGACACCATTGCTACAATTATGTGGAGCACCTTACGAAATTACACATTGAATGCAACACTCCTCACCGTCCTAAACCTTAGACTACGAGCTTCTGATTATACAAAGTAGTTTGAGAAAAGTAAGTTGATGTTGTCGATCGAATTTAGTTTCGTTTTATCTTCTGAGTTTTTTCCTGGTTGGAGCCTTCATACGACTCGGTATGCGTAGATGGGAGGGGTTTCGTGATGGCGAGGGTCAGCTGTTGATTGATGAGCAACCACTTTTGGGATGTGGGGATGAGGATGGATGTGCAACATTTGCAAATTTAATGTACTTAGAAGGGGTAAATTATCAAAATTTAACGAATTCCATTAATGTTAATTGAGAGGAGTTGATGAAAGTTAGCATTGAATTATATAATGTAACGGTTAACAACTATCCCGGGTGATGGGCATTTCATGTAATTGAGAATTATTGAGGATGTAACGTGTAATTATGAAAGCATAAAAAGATTTAAGTATAAATTCCTGATATACATAGATTAAATTATCGCAGACAATTGACAATTATGTAACTGATGCATATCTCAGGCAGAAATTATGCAAATACATTTTTTTCGGAGGTAGTATTGTAATATCTCAAGTCACGTGATGTATAAATGGTAGAATCAAGAGAAAATGTTGCTACTACACTAGGGTTGAGCATTGGGTCGTGCCAGGTCGAAGCCCGGGAGGGTCGAGTCGACGTGAAGGGTGTCGAGCCCCAAGGATCTCAGAGAAAAAAGCCACACAACCAGAAAGAAAGAGAGTCCACGACTGTGTCTCAACCCTTTTTCCACCACTAGGGGATTGGGCGTGGAGACAGATGGCTAGATAAAGCAACCTGATCCAAGGGCGGGAAGGAAAGCGCCTTCTGTCTATATTTCAGACGTCATTCTATTCGCGGCTGAAGCTTAACCAGGAAGGCTACCCCAAGACCGCCCATGTAACCTGGACTGAACCCGAACCTGCAACAAATTGGACCGGGCTTTTGGCCTTAATTACATCCCAAATGTATATTTTGGGCCGAGTTCGTGCCTGATAGGACCCCAACCCGAAAGCCCGATAGCCCCGCCCGTTTCAAGGGCCAAAGTTGCTCGGCCCGTTAGCTCGATCCATTACTTCTGCATATGATAAGTGATGACAGAATTCAGATGGATATTTATTTCTGGAAATATTAATTTAATAAAATTCAACGACAATAATTGTTATCAATACCATAATGATACTAATTTTACCATGTTATACATTTAATGGACATATATTATAAATAATTATATTACAATGGTAATATATTAAGCATGTTTAGAGCATGGTAAATTCATATCATCAACATGATTCCTTAATATTATCAATGTGGTAAAACTTATTTGCATGTGCACAGAATACACATTTTTGTTGGGGATGGGTGCGTATTTGGAAGAGAAAAACTAATTCAATATGTCCCGGAGTTTCAATTGGGCCGGCCTGGCCTGACCCCGACCCATAATATTTGGACTGGGCTTGAGCTTAGATCTAGATTTTGAAAAATAAAACGACCTAGGCCCGACCTGTTAGCCCCTATACTAAAATGGGTTTGGACCGGGCCAAGCTAAACCCGACCCATGCTCAACCCCATAACTACACTAGTGCAGGGATTTATCCCCCATCTACCATAGTTTCCATTCCAAATTTTCAAAACATAAAACCATGGTTTAGAAAACCGGAACGGACCGACCGGTCGGACCGGGAACCGACCCCGACCCAATTGGTTCAGCCATTTTCTTGTAATTAATTTAAAAAAAAGAAAAATAAAAAACCGGGTCGGACCGATGGTCAGACTGGGTTGACCCAGGTGGTTAGATCGGTTTGACCCGGATTGACCCAATTTTGATGGTTTGGTAATTCTCAAAAAAATAAAGGTCTAAATAATGAAATAATAGGATTTTTTGACTTGTGCCCTTCTTAACCTACACAATATCAGTTATACCCCTCTCTTTTATGGAATATAAGTTGTGACACTACTTTCTTAGCGTAATTTTCTAGAAGCAACTATAAATAAATGATTACAATATTGTATTCATATATAATGTTAGAAAATGTGACTAACTTCTGTAGAGTTCACTCGAAATAGACAATCATGTTATTTTATTGAAAGATTTGACATTTTAAACGAGTATTTCTTGATATATAAATACATACTTACATATATGTATCAAAAATCCGGTTCGACCGGTCGGCCATTAAATTAAGTCCGATCCGGTTTTTTTCGAGTCAATAAGAATGATGACATCATATTTATGCCAACCTTGTTGCAAGTATCTTAGAGAAAATTTTGTAGAGAACATTACAACAAGAGATTGTTCTATCTATAGTCCCCCAAGCCTGAGGGCGTCCTGACTTTGGGGACAAGAGTGAGGAAGGAATGATTCACGTCACTGATGAATCCACATTTCATCATCTTTATTCTATCATTTTGGCACCAAAAACCCTAGCAAATGCCTGAAAATAGCACTAAATAGAGCATCTTAGCATTCATACATGTGCATCCAAACAGTGTATAAATTACTGTAGTTAAGGCCAAAATTATAGAATAAATAAAGAAAAGAAAAAGAATAAAATATTGTAAATATTTTATGACCCAAAACCCCCGAGACCTAGGCATCTTGATGAATAGGTCGACAAGGAATAAAGTAGGGGGAGATAAGGTCAGAATTACAGAGAAAATACCTATACATTTTATTCATTCTTTATTCAATTTGGGACCTATTTTTTGTTCCACTTTTTGTACATCAAATAAAGAAACTTTGTACATGAAAGTTGTAGATAAATTAATAAAGAAAAATACAAAATTTATTTTACAGAAAAATAATGTACAGATAAAAAGTTATGGTCTGAATAAGAATCCAAAATCCCAACTTCCCAGACCCGTATCTCACCAATAAAAACTCCAAATGCAGCATACTCACCTTTAATTGTATATAGAAGAAAATAAGCTATCCAATGGCGGTGGTTTCGCATTTGGCGGAGCTACGGTTTGAAAGTTGGCTTTTGGACCCACATTGTATACTTGTACATATTAAAATATTCAATTTATTATTTATCTATTATTTTTATAATTTTATATTTTTATAATGTTGTAAATAATACTTATAATAATTATGTACATTAAAATAAGAATAAAAGCCTAAATAAAATACAAAATAAAATACTGGTATAATAGAGTACATAGATACATTACATATACTTATACCTATATAAAATACCTTTATATTTTATTTAATATACAAAATATATCAGAAAAATAAAATAAAAATATATATATATGTATATAAAATTATGTTATAATTTTATAAAATACTAAATAAAAATAATAAAGAAATAAAAATACCTAAATAAAAATAAAATACTAAAACATATAGGTATTATACCTATATAGGGTTAAAAAGTTAACTTGTAAAAATACAAGCCATAAAAATAATTAAAAATCAAAATAAAATACTACATAAAATTCTAAACTTTTTTTATTTTATAACTTTTATTTAATTAGGCCATTTATTATTTTAAATTGAATTTTCAAAACTTTTTCGCAGGGTTTTTCCTGGTTGGTCCACGTGGACCAACCAGGAGGCAGTCAGCATTGACCCTAGGTCAACTGCCTGCCTTCCCCCCGCCTGTGGCCTGTCAGACCTGGGTTTTCGCCCATTTTTGTCGAGATTTTCCAGCCGCGCCTTGCATCTTTTTGAGATGATTTCTTCGCATCTTTTCTTCCTCGTTATGCGGTGAATCAAGTCCAAGTGAAACCTTGGACTTTGGATCACTGAATCGCCCCAGCAATCTCGATCTTTGGGGCTCCTCAGCCACTGAGTCAAACCACATATAATGGCCCCCCACTTTTCAATTTGATTTCGAGTCCCCTTGGTCCATCCCTCTCCGCCTCTCTTACGCTCCAGGTCTCGCCGGAGGTGACAGCTTCGCCGCGAGCCTCTCAGCCAAGGCGTCCGAGGTCGAGGACGACTCCAGCACCTCCGCCAATCGCCGGCGTCGAGGTAGTCTTTTTCCTCTGGCTCCGGCCATCGAGGGCTTCCACTCCGCCATTTCCTTATTGCATCTCGTTCCTGTTAGCTTAGGCTTTAAAAACCCCCAAAAAATCAAAGATCCATCGCGTATTTCACCCACTCACGCAACCTCGCCGGAGCGCACCTCCGGCAACCACGTCCATTCCACCTCGCGCTTAGTTAAGGTCCACCAAAGGTCCAGGCACTTTGCCCTGGACCTTCTAATTCTTTTTGCAGGGTCAACGCACGTTGAATCGCGCCTGGGAGCGATTTTGAGGCTCGCCGGAGCTCAGCCGAGCTCTCCAGCTTCGCCGACCGTCTGCGAGCAGCACGGCCATCGCCGTGTACTTTTGAGGCCCCCAGGAGGAAGAGGACGACCCCAGGAGTCTGCAGCTCCATTTTGGAGCACATTCATCGCCGGAGGAGCGAGAACGGAGCCGGGGAAGTTCGCCATCGCCGGCCTTCTTCCCCGTTCTTCCTCCTTGCTTCACCGCCGTCCGATCGAGCCGCAACTCCAGATCAAGCCGTGACCGTTGGATCGCACCAAGCCTCAGCCGTCAGATCGTCTTCGAGCGTTCTAATCTCAGCCGCGCATCCACGAACCGTCATCGGCCGCTCATCGTGCGCCACGTGGATAAGTGGATCGCATCCAGCCGTCGGATCACGCCTCGTCGCCCCAGCCGTTGGATTCGAGCCACGTGTCAACATCGGAGCGTCGCGTCGAGGGTATTTTGCACCATCACCCTCGCCATTTTTGTATTTAATATTTAGTCTTTAAACTTTTGTCTGTAGCGTAGATATTTTGTAATATTTGCAAAGAGACCCACCGTACTTTATTTATTTACGTTTAGGTCCCTCGCCACGTCACCTCACGTGACCAGTTCACGTGAGGTGTGGGCATTTTGCAGAGGCACCCTTGGGCTTTTGTTTATTTCGTTTCAGTCCTGAAATTTTCAAAGCACGTGTAATATCTTGGGATATTTTGCAAAGTGACCCCCAGGTTTTCGCTATATTGCGTTTTGGTCCTTCCCAGGCGCGTGCAAGTCACGCGCCCTGGTGGGTAATTTGTAGGCGTGCCCTGGCGGTTTTTGTAATTGCATTTTGGTTCCAGAAATTGAATATATAGTGTAATATTTTGTGGAAAATTGCATGTTTGCCCCTGGATGTTTTAAATATTGCATATCTACCCCTGCCAGGACTGTTTAATGTTTGGATGCTTGTTGTATTTATTTGACATATCATTTTAACTCCAAAAATTCCACAAAAATAGGTTTAAGCTTCTGGATATGTGTACTTTCACGCCAGCTATTTAGTTTTTGATTTCACTTCATTTTCATATTTATTAAAAATCAAAAACTTGCTATTTGTGCACTTTCTAGTTTAGAAAATACCAAAAAAATATTAAAACCCCTTCAAAAATTCCAAAAAAATTACCTAGTGTCTATTTTGTCATCTTTTAGTGTCAGTCCAAAAACCACTAAAAACCTCAAAAGAAAAACACTAAAAATTTAAAAACACTCTAAAACTTCAAAAAAATATATAAAATCAGAGAAAACTCCAAAAATCAAAAACTCAGTTTCTGTTTGTTCCTTATTTTGTCCTTTTTATTTGAAAAATAGTGTGAAAATTTTGAGCTACTGGTTGCTATTTTTAAATCTCATTTTATCCACAGCCAGCCTTATTTCCACTGTTTTCCCTCATTTCAGCATTTTAAAATACCAAAAACACCTTGAAAAATCCCCAAAAATCACAAAAACAGTAGAAAACCATAAAAATATTAAAAACATTTTATTCCTGAAGTTTTGGTTATTTTTGCACCATTTTATAAATATTTTAGCTTGCCTTCTATTATCTTGTTTTTACTTTCCAATATTGAAAAAAAAAATATATAATATAAAATATAAAAATCAGAAAATTAAAAATCCAAATACAAAATTAAAAATTAAAAAAAATTAAAAATTAAAAACCCACAAAAACTTCATTGATTGCTTGCTTAGTGTAGACACATCACACATTCGCACTTGAGCACAATTTTTGTGAATTACCATGCTTGCTCCCTGTGTTCGAACTCTCTGCATACTTGCCCGTTACATCATTTGTGCAGAGTTAAAAATAAATTTTAACTCCACATTGTTTCTAATTTGTTGATCTTAGTGTGGGTTAATTGTTGACTTTAGTCCGGATTTAGTGTGGTCATCACACCGACTGAGTTCACGCTTTGTGTTGAACTTAAGACCACCTATTTTCGGCTAAATCAGTCACCAGGCAAGATTCCACCATCAAAGAGGAGTTTCAATGCTTCCAACAAATCAGATTTAATTAGATCCCAATGATGCTTGAAGAAGCCCGCGTTGAAGCCATGATATTGGATGCGATTTGTAATTAATAAAGGAGTAAATAAAAAATCCAACTTGAGGGAGGGGTGGGGTTGCAATTTCTCCACGGTATTTTTTTTACTAAAAGAGAGGAAAGTATGGTGTTTCAAGAATCCTAACAAACTTTCAAAACCTTTCCGCTCGCCCAATCGCACAGTCAGACATCGAAGAAACCTCGGCCCTCCCTCTCTCCTAAGCTCTCGTTAGTGTCTTCACCGACGGCAATGGCAAAGGGCGAGGCTGCCGATAACAAAGGGAAGAAGCCATCGGATGATGCCAAAGGGAAGAAGTCGGCGGATGATGCCGAAGGGAAGAAGCCGGCGGATGCCAAGGGGAAGAAGCATGATGCGATCAGACTCATGACGTGCCGTATGTGCGGCAGACAATTCGACATGATACTCCGCTACACTCATGAGAGAGCATGTGGAAAGGCCAATGAAATCAACCAATACAGGAGGAATAAGGTTCTCCCACCTCTTCTCCGTCGTTAAGAAGGTACCCAATCAATGCTACTAAATCAACAATCAACACACAATATATGAAATGAAATCTAGTTGTACGGGGTGAAATTTATTATACCCTATAAAGTGTGTATAGTCAGCAAGAGTAGGGGTCGAACCACAAAGACCAAAAGGTGGATAGATATAATTATTATCAATTAATAATTAATAATAATTAAAAATTATTTTGTATTTTTGCATTTTTTCTGATTTTTGTAGGCTTTTAATTATATTTAATTTTAAATTATTCTATATCTTTGTATAGTTTTGAAATTTTAAATTTTATTATCTTTTTATTTTTTTTAATTTTAATTTCTATTTGATTTTTAAGATATATGTATACTTATATACTATAATAATGATATTATATATATTATAAATAATATATATAGTATATAGTAAATGGAGAAACGTCAAATAATGTGGGGTCTCACCATATATATGGTGAGCCAACATTAATTTAGGCATCTTTGCAATGTATTTTACAATTTCTTGTTTCCTAGATTTAATAATAAATACTAAAACAACATGTATAGTGAAATAAAATTATGAAAATATTATTATATCGGGTGAAAATGTTAATTTAAATTTAGATGTTATATTTTACAATATCATTTTTTACAATGTGTAGTTTATACTTTTACAAAATTATTATAGAGTTTTTACTAAATTGACAGAGTCCTTCCCAAATTCAGAAAAGACACACCTCATTTGAAAAGGACCCATCTACTAAATATACGAATATATATAGGAATAATCTTTTTAAAAAAGTTTAAAACATAAAATAAACTCGAAAATTTCCAAACAAAGTGTTTTTGTGTTTTTTATCTTTTTCTCTATTTTTGATAAATTTTACTACATTTTATGTATTTTCATATATTAAATTTTCAATACAGTGAATATAATAATATAGCCAAATATAATCTTCATCGAGGTTCCTATGAGAAGGTACCCGTTCCATCCTTGTCTTCGAGTAGCAAACATCGAAGAGGGAACGATCACTAACAATATGGTGAACACACATTGTTACTTTGGAAAATCCAAAACATTTGTGGGGGAGTATCCACTATTTGTCTGTGCCAAAGGGTAACTCTCTGGTCCACACTCCCAAATAAGTCTTCTTAAACACAATATTGCAAAAAATCAGTTAGGGAATTTGGCATTAATCATTATCTAGTGTGCCTTTTCAAGTGAAAGTGCATGCACTGAATGAAGGTGTTGTGAATCTGATAAATCCTAGATACATCATTATAAAATCTATTTATTATTCTCTTTTCTTAAACAATTCAATAAAAACCACCATTAAATCATCAATATTAACTTGTATTATATTGTAAATAATCTATGTATAATTAACATATATTCTAACCCTAGATTTATTGTATTTAATACTAACACTTTTCTTCATATTCTCTATTATTAAGAATCCCTAAAAATTAGATTAATTATTGTATATATTTATTTTAGCTTCAAAAAAGAATTAAAAATATAAAGAAATCACAAAACCATTAAAAATAATATTTTTAATCATTAAAAATACTTGCAAAAATCCTCCTTTGTATAAATGACCTCTCTTGACGTTTTGGTTAACATGCAACTTGTAGGTCTCATCGAGATCTACAACTTTCATGTATTGACTTTCTGTTGATTCATCCTCCTACTAATTCTTTCTTAATTTTCTTAATTTTCTTATTTTTTGAATAATCAGATGCAATCACGTGGTGCCCTCTGGGCCGCCCACGTGGTTGCACCTCTCTCCACCACCCGGCCTTGCTCTTCGCCCTTGTATCGCCTTCTCCCCACTTAAATCTCAACCACCCATTGCTTGCTTTCTCCCCACTATCTGATCATTCTTCCTGATCTGATCTGAGCCGCACTCAACCGCTCTCATTTTGACTGTAGGATAACTATTGATCCTATGACCCTCTGATCTCCATGTCGCCCATTCTCTTACGCCCTTTGGATAAAGCCCACGCTTCATCATCACCACTCCCAATGCCGCTCCAGCAACCATCCGATCTAATCCTTAATCAAATGTCAATCGTTTACCTTCGCCAGCTTCCTAGCCATTGGATCAAGATCCGATCCACGCCACCCGCCATTTCCCTAATCTTGGTCGTTGGATCTCTGGATCCAATGCCTAGGACTCCTTCTTCAACCTCGTGTAACCCCCTCCCAACCGTTACCCTCGCCTTGCGCCACCTTCATGCCCTTCCTATTTTGGCCACCACTCCGATCACCCCCTCTTCAATTCAAAGCCACCTCCACGTTGCTCCCAGATCCGCCTTCTTCGCGCAACCATCATTGCCCTCAACGCATGTCTTCAAGTCATCCTACAACCGTTGCAACTTCGTCCTCCACCTCTGTAACAGCCGAGTCTTCATCCTATAAAGCCATCGTCCCCTCCGCATTCACACCCCATTCACCACTCGACGGGTATTGGCCCACCTTACTTCATCCCTTCGGTGACAGCGGAGGGCGATTGTTGAGGCAAAGATGACCTCCTTCCCAAGGTGTGATCCATTGCGTCAGCCATGTGAGCTCCGCCTCTCCGACGGCAGCTAAGATCCCCGCATTGGCTGTGCAGGTCTGAGCGATGACCAAAGGTTCCAATGGAACCTCAGCCCAAGCTCCTCCTCCATCTGTTAGTAATCTTCGACTAGATACTCGTCCATCTCCATTTTATTGAATAATCTCCATTTTTATCCAACGCACACAACACCCAACTCCGCCACCTGATCATCTATCGAGCTCTGCCTAACCACCCCCATTTTCGTGACTCACTACGATCACCTTCTCCCATTCTCCAGGACCTCATCCACTTTCGCTCCCCTTCCTCTTTGCCTTATCAAAGATGAACCCACCAGGGCCATCATCATACGCCACGTGCCACCGAGCCTGGACCAGCTTCCGAACCAGGCCCCCTCGTGCGCCCTGCACGTGAGGGGCTGGGTTATTCACAAGAGGGCCCCACCAACTTCTACATGCTACAAACAAGTCCCCATATGCGAGCCTTATGTGTGTGCCTGGGAATTTTGCACAAATACCCCGTCGGTTTTTAATAATTGTAAGAAGGTCCTCATGCTTTTGGAAAAGTTACAATGGGCTCCCTCTAGCTTTCTGAAATTGCAAATAGGTCCCTTTATGGGCCTATTTGTGATTATTTTTATCTTTTATTTTTAACACCCTTTTATTGCATTTATGCCCTTTTCATTCAATTTAGCATATCTTGAGCATATGAACTCCACCTTGGTTGATTTCAGTTGCATTGTGTTGCTAATTTTATTCTCTACCTAATGGCATATGTTATTCACTGATTTGACACTTTATTTTGTATGCCATATTTTGAGGTATTCAGTGTCTTCTACTCCTTATCTTTAAATGTCATTACGTACCATTATTACACAATTTGTCTATGAATTCATTGCTTATTTGATTGCTCATTGATAAAATTAATTTTTTGTACATTTATCTCTTGCATATTTATTTATAGCATACCATTCACCATGCATCTCATTTTGATTGCTTTTAAAACCAAACAAAAAGACATGCATCATATTATTTTATCTTTGCCTCATTTTGTCTCTGCATTACGTACCCACTTTTTATTATGCGCATCACATCTGCACGTGCATACGAAAACGTAAACTTATGAAAACAATCACTCATTAATTAAACAATAATTTTCGATAAAATAGACTGAAAGGCTCGTGTCCTTGTGTTCGATCTTGGTATACTTGCCAAGCAAATCAACTTCCATGTATTCGAAAGTCTGGTTTTTTATTGGATCGAAAACCGCCTCCTATGCTACAATTATCGACAACTCCTTATTATTAACGGGATGATTTTCGCATTCATCAAATGGCATTGTTGCCAGGGACACGATTCATCTTTATTTGTTTGTTGAATTTTATTGTATTATTTTTATGTGAATATTTTCAAAATTTTAGGTTTTCTCATCGTATTGTTTTTTGCATCATTTCATGATTAAATTTCTTGATATTTTACTAATATTATTCTTTTATGGCAGGGCCCATGGAGATCGAGGATGCTTGAGACCCATGGAGGCGTGGAGTTGGGAGCTCCCACTGCGAGGAGCCGCAAAAGAAAATCAAGGAGGATTCTAGGAAATTTATTCAACTTTTCATTCATGCATTTTATTGTAAAAAAAATTGTATCATGTGCATTTCTAGTGGTCCTCGTTTGAGGGCTCGGTGTGTAAAAAAAGAAAAAAAGTAGATCACTTGATGATCTACCCCCCACCCTCCTTCCATCACAGTGCACACCCCTCTCCTCCCCACATCTCCATATATTATTCTGTAAAAATTCACCCCCTCCTACATCTCCATCGTATTCAACTATAAAAATTCACCCCCTCCCCTCTAACCCTAACAAACCACGAGTCCCCCAACCCAAATTCCATATCTAGTACTTAGGCTATTTTCAGTCTAAGTATAGGGGGGACCCGACTCAATCAATCTTCCCTCCTCTCGTCTTCTTAAACTTAGGTCATTTTTGGACCTAAGTATAGGGGTACCATCTAAGTCAGTTCCGCTATATTATCCTACATTTAACTGGATATATGACTTCATATCACGTGTGCTATGAGGACATAGAAAAAGTTAAGTATATGGGGAGTATACCGAGTATTATTGTATATATACTTTAGCCATAGCTCGTATGTTAAAATTTTTGAATATTTTTGGGCTAGGATTTAGGTATACTGGTGAACTGATTTTTGTAAAAATTTGTATAAAAATCTTTTGAAAATTAAGGGACTAACTTTTTATAAATAAAATTAACCTTATTTAAAATTTTCCATAAAAATCTGGAAAATTAAAAAAAATCTTTGGTAGAGGCTCTGACTACTAGGCTAAAAAAATGAGTAGCTAATCTTCAGTGAGGGAACTACGGTCTCCCTTAGCAGAGTGGGTGGTTAAAAGACAACGCGTAGGGCACCGTCTTAAAGTAACACGGGTAGCCATCTAATGGTCCGTACTTACCCCCATACTGGCTGGAAGTAGATGCAACTATTTATATGAGCTTGGGACTGTCAATATTTCTCTGAAGAATAAAAAATATTAAAAGAAAATTCTATAAAAATTTCAAAATCTAAAAATAAAAAAATTCACTAACTCTGGAGTTGGTATATTTCTGACACATTCACTATCACTTAAGGCTTAAGGATTTGAAGACACTTGATTTCTGAGATCTTGAGAGACTGAGTTGGCCAGCCTTAGTCATTAGGGTTTTGAAACTTAATAATCCACACTTCCCTAGTTCGAGGTTGGAGTGCTATATTGCACTCTTCATCTCCACTTTCTAAAGAATATGATCAGCATACTTTTAGAACTGCATGATTGATGAGATGAGTTATCACTTGAGGAACTAGGACTAGAGATTTGAGTTTAGAGCTGATTTAATGATGCTCGAGCATTTGATAAAGTCAATGAAGGCTTCAAGAAATCGGTGCCAGCAAACCCTATCCAGTATGTAAACAAGTTCACATACTAATCATTTGATATTTACCTATGTGCCAGGGTGTGATGAAACCTAATTAAATTGTTGATCAGTGTGCACCAACTTTTGGTGAAAGTAGTGGATCTAGCCAAACAATGAAATAAAATTCGAGAGAAGTTCTCTCAAAGAAAAGCTCTATCATTAAAAATACAAATTCTATGAGCTTCCACTAAAGGCGAGCGCTCCCAACCATTTCAAAGTGTCCACTTGGTCCAAATGCTTTTAAGACCTAGGAGCCGGCTAACACCAAAAAAGGGCTCTGCATCGTATAATGATACAAGTCTGGGTGTCGAAGGTATCTTAGATACTCAAAAGAGACACACCCCGGTGTACTCCCAGAAAAATAAGTGCATACGACTCCGAATTTTCTTGACGGACACATTGATCAACAAACAAAAATATACATGTGTTGAGTAATAAGGCACTTGAGAGGATCCTTGTTCCTATGTGAGGGAGAGAAGAATTTACATAATCCTATGCCCTCCATCATATGACCGTCCATCTACACTTTCAAGTCTGACAAACTAATGAGATGATTGATTGAAGCAAGAACCGACTTATTCCCTAGTGTTGAGGATTAGGTCTAGAGGAGAGTCTCCTGGACTGGAGCTTTAGGTGACATCTCGACTCGACTCTCATTATTGCAGTACACTAATTATCATATCCTTATATTTTATGTACAAAAAGAGAATCTAATAAATAAAGAAGTTGGATTCCTTTTGACTAGAGCATGGTTGAGCCCAGAATTTTAAGATCACTCAAATCGAGGGTCTTTGATGAATTGCCTTGAAAATTCACATGCACTGTCAGGAATTACTTTAGCTCTTTCATTCTTTAGATGCTCGAGGATGAGCATAGTTTAAGTATAGGGGTAGTTTTTTCACAAAAAGTTTTTTTAATACAATAAGAAACCATTTTTTATTTTTCAAAAAGTATTTTTAATAATTTTAAAAGAGGATAAAAATTCTAAAAAAATACGATAAATAAAGGAAACTTATTTACATATTAATCTAATTTTTGGATTTTTAATAAGTATAAAAATCGAGAAATAAAATAGAAGTATGAAACAAGCGAATTTTGTATAGACTCACATAGGTCACTCGGACACGATTAGTTTCTTTGATTTCAGTCTTGATTTGGATTTGGATTTTTATACCTCTTGATAAAACTTTTATTAAAGAAAACAAATGAAGAAGAAATAAAATTAAATGGGTTAATTATGTACATAAAATCTTAGGTCAAAACTCGTAAGAAGATAAAATGCGCAAAAGAGGCCCAAAACCCAACTTTCATATATGAGCTCCGATTTTTATGAAATTAGTCTTGTTTTGAAGGTATTTGAAAATGGAGTACTTTAAAAGTGAGTAGACTAAAATTAGACACTGTATGAGGAAGATATGCACGTTTTAGTCTGTCTGATGTGAAATTAGGTTTTGAGATTATTTGTCACTTATTTGAGTTAGCAATTTTTTGTAATTTTTTTTCTTAATTCTTGTTTGTAATATCTACACAATGGAATGGTTTGGGGTCAATCAGAGTCAGGATGCATTAATTAAAAGTTGGGAAATTTAGCTACTTTTTAGGTCAATTTCACTTGGATTTTTGGTTTCTTATTTTATGCAATTATGCATGATGAAATGTGAATATTATTTACATATGTATGAATGCTAATGATGCTATATTAATGATAATTGCAAATGGATTTTGGGTAATAGAACCAAATTGACCAAATTTAGCATGTTGAATCAGAGATTCATCATAGGTTCGGCACTGGGGAGCGGTGAATCCAATACAATGGATCCTTTATGATTTTTATGTTAAGGTCGAAGTGCTCTTAGCGGGACTTTTTTCAATTTTTTTAGTTTTCACCTTTTTTTGATATTTTCAAACAAGTTATTAAGTTCTTGATTTCTTTTTTATCCTAATCGATAAAACGGATGGACAAGCCCACAATGCAATGAAAATTGGAACACAATGTTGGATGCAAAAGTAAAAAATGCTCACCTTGCTTTCCCAGCATTCTCCATGTGGGGTGCTATACATGAGTTGAAATTACACTAAATGCAATCCAAGTAAAAATCATCCTAAGAACAACTCTTATCACTGGGCAAGAAGTTGACTTGATTTAAGTAAATCCTAAGCACAACTCTTATCTCATGAGGTGATGTGGCAGAGGACCTAACTATAAATACGAGAAGATTGGGGGGGTCTAAACACAAATATTTGAAAATATAATACATGACAGACGAAGGTTTTTGTACTACTAAATAAAATACCAAAATGGGGGGGGATAAATGCAAAATACCCCTCTAAGCGCGCGGATCGGATGGTTGATGACGCCTACTTAAGCCACGTGTCGCCACGCGACTATGCCGCTTCATGGATGCACATCCAGGATTAGATCCTTGATCAGGATCTGACGGTTGAAAGGGCTGGTGATCCAACGACTCTGACTCGAACTAGGTGTGCTCTCTTGATCTAACGGGTATTGCTCCTCATGAAGAATAATGAAGAACAACAACCCACCTTTGCTTTGATTCGCATGATCTCGCAACTCCAGTCGATTCTATGGGTGTTGACGGCTTCAGGATGATTATGGGGCGCTTGCTCAGCTGTTTGACTCCATCAAAATGGCCAAGAACCTTGAGAAGTCCTCCACGAGGTCCGAGACCTAGAGCTTTGTTATGCAACTCGATGGCTCTAAAAAAGAGCCCCTTTGCTAGTCTTTCCTGCAGGAGAAGGTTAGCATCGAAAAAGGAGGATCTTGGAGAAGATCATGGGGGTGGAATGAGCGTTAGGTGACATGGGTGGAGGGCAGAGGTGACAGAGGGGAGACCTGGCCTCCAGATCCACAATGGATCTGGGTGGATGACAGGTGGCAGAGCGGAGAGAAGCGGAAGGGGAAGGAGTGGATGTGTTTGGCATGGTCAGAGAACAACGGGAAACACAGTAGAGCATTCAATGGAGGCTAGCTCCGGCGAACTACGAGGGTGGCTATTTATGCTAAAAGATGTGATTAAATGATACCAAAAGCAGGAAGCAAACCTACATATTATACTAATCTAAAAAGATAAGGAAATAGAGTACCTCAGTGTTGAACACAGATTTGCAGAGGTTGTGTTGACTCACAAGGCGAACCAACAGTCGCTGATTTGACCTCCAGCAAAATCCGTAATTCAAACAACAATTAACCCACGACAAATAAATCAAGCAATGAAAGTAAATGTGCGGAGTTAAAATTTATTATAACTCTACAACAAGATGTGTATAGTGCAAGTATGTGTAGAGGTCGAACACAAGGAGCAGACAGGTAGAACGGGGAAAAAATGCTCAAAATGTGTGTGTACGTGATCAAGTTGTCTATCTATGCTATGTTTTAGTGGGTTTTTAATTTTATATTTTTTTTATTTGATTTTTAATTTTATAATTTTGTATTTTGATTTTTAATTTATTGATTTTATAATTTATATTTTTTTGTTTTCTTTTTTTTCAATATTGGAATATGTATACAATATAAGAAAAGCGAGAAAGAGATAATTATAAAAATAGATAAAAAATGTCCAAAAATTAGAAAATAAAGTCTTTTTGGTCTTTTTATACTTTTTTACTGTTTTTGTGATTTTTGGGAATTTTTATGAATGTTTTTGGTATTTTTAAATAGCAAAATGAATCAAAACAGTGCAAAAGCTATTGGTTGGGGGTAAAGTTGAGATTAAAAATAGATAACAGCACAAAATTTTTGCAAACTATTTTTCAAATAAAGATAATGAAATGTACAACAAACAGGATCTGAGTTTATAATTTTTGAAGTTTTCTTTGATTTTATAGATTTTTTTTGAAGTTTTTGAGTCTTTTTAAATTTTTAAGGTTTTTCTTTTGAGATTTTTAGTGATTTTTGGAATGACACTAAAATATGGTAAAACACACAAAATATAATTTTTTTGGAATATTTTAAACGTTTTTATAATTTTTATGGATTTTCTAATGCAAACAGTGAAATAAATGCATGTTTTTGATTTTTAATAAATATGAAAATGCAACAAAATGCAAATGCAAAAATATGGCGTGGAAGTACAATACAACAGGAGTGCTGTGATGATTTTTGTGAATTTTTTAGGGTTTTAGAAATGCATGAAATAAATGAGAAACATAAAGAAACTACACACTGGCAGGGGCATTAATGTAAATATAATAAAGCTCAGGGACCAACGTGCAATTTACACACAAAACATATACTGCAATTAAATTTTTAGGAACTAACGACCAAGCACAAAACTTGCGGGGGTACAAGTACAAAACGTCTACCAAGGCGCGTGACTTGCACGCGCCTGGGAAGGACCCGACTGCAATATCAAAAATCTCCAGGGGTTTTAAGAAAATATTACAAAAACTAAAACACAGCAAATGAATGTTTCTGGAATAATATTTAAATAGCAAAAAGTGGTTGGACCAAACTTGCAAAATGTCCAACCTCAGGCGCGATCCAACGGCGGGATTTGTCCCACTTACACACGTGTCAGCACAGGGCGCAACGATACCCCTTCACGAGCGGAGGGCTGAGATTAGATCTCAGCCCCTGATCTGACGGTGCCTGGGGCTTTAATCGGACGGGAGCTGTAGCCTCTGGAGGATGTTCAAGATCGGACGGCTTCGGGACAGGGAGAAAGAACGGCCAAAGAACCCGGCCGTGGCGAGGTTGATGAAGCAAAATCTCGATGTCCCTACCTGAAGAGTCCCGTCCAAATGCATCCCGAGTCTCCTGGAAGCTTCCCTGATTGGGGGGCAGCTTCAAAAAGGCGGGTGAACCGCCGGAGCGCCACCGCGGCGGAGAAGAGGAGGTCGAGCTCCAGGAGGTCCGTCGTGCGTCAAAAATGACCCCAGATGGGAGTCTTCGAGTCCCGGGACTTGCAATGAAACACAGAACCAACAGTGGAAGGATCCCAGGTCTCTAAAGGTGCGAGCGAATATAGAGGTGGTGGTGGCCGGAGCTCGAGGGCTCCGACAAGGTGTTTGAACGTCGAACTAAATTAATGACTCGATTAGATGACCGATTAAACGCACGAAATGCAAACTGACATTACATGTAACTAAATGGCACAGGAAAAGGAACGAAAACGACCTCTATTGGCTGTAGAAGCCAAGAAGTGGACCTCAACGGCGGCGGCCACTGGAGGTGAATGGAAGCTCCTCGACCGTCGCTTGGCCTCGCGCGAAGGAGCTGGAGGATGCGTTGTCACCGCCTCCGGTCCAGAGCTCCAAGGCGCGGGGCAAAACTCGGGTCAAAAGGGTTCAAAATGAACTGGAGTCGGATGGGTTGTTTTTGAAAGGTTGGCCCAGTAGCGATCTTCGAGGCGCGATCACGGGTGCGCCACAAAGATCTGGGTAGATCTAGGAGGTCGGCGGGGATCACTGTTGTACCAGGTACAACTTTCATGAAGGAAGCGGCTTCCCTCGAGCAACGCATCAACGGCGAAAAAATCGAGAAGAGAGGGGCGCAGCGGGCTTCTGACAAGGCACAGGGCTAGGACTAGGGAGTTGACTGGCTGGTCAACATCCCAGTCCACCTAGTTGGTCCACGTGGACCAACCAGGAAAAAGCCCCCAAAATGTTTTATAATTTCGATTTAAAATAATAAATGAATTATTTAGATTTAGGTTACTTAATGAAAAATATTTATTATTTTATAAATTATTTTATTGTGATTTTTATTTATTTTTATGAAATGTATTTTTACAAGTTTGCATTTATGCCCTTTATAGGTATATATATCTATATATTTTTTTATTTTTATTTTGTACATTTAATTTTATTTATTTTGTTTATTATTTTATATACTTATAAAGTATTTTTATACACTTAAATATATTTTTATTTTATTTTTCTGGATTGTTTTGTATATTCAATAAAATATAAGAATGTATCATATAGGTATGTCTATAGAATTATTACCTATGTATTATACATACATGTATTTTATTTTGAGTTTTATTTACATTTTTATTTTGATTTTAATATTCACAATTATTATAAGTAATATTTACAACAACATAAAAATATAAAATTATAAAAATAATAAATAAATAATAAATTGAATATTTTATTCTGTACAAGTATACAATGAGGGCCCAAAACTCAACTATCAAACCGTAGCTCCGCCAAATGCGAAACCACCGCCATTAAATAGCTTATTTTCTTCTATATACAATTAAAGGTGAGTTTGCTGCCATTGGTTCATATAGAATCCATGTCCTAGGTCTATCAAAAAACATTCTTTTCGCTTGACAAGATGCGCAAGCAAGCCGGACACGAAAACTCAGGATAGACGCGACAAGCAAGTTTCTTGAAAGAGTTGGAGTTTTCGTTTATGAGATACGGGTCTGGGAAGTTGGGATTCTGGATTTTTATTCAGACCATAACTTTTTATCTGTACATTATTTTTCAGTGAAATCAATTTTGTATTTTTATTTATTTAATTATCTACAACTTTCATGAACAAAGTTTCTTTATTTGAAGTATAAAAAGTGGAACCAAAAATAAGTCCCAAAATGAATAAAGAATGAATAAAATAAAAAGGAATTTGTGTTGTATTTTGGCCCTTATCTCCCCCTACTTTATTCCTTGTCGACCTATTCATCAAGATGCCTAGGTCTCGGGGTTTCGGGTCATAAAATATTTACAATATTTTATTCTTTTTCTTTTCTTTTATTTATTCTATAATTTTGGCTTTAAAAACCGCATTTTATACAATATATACAAGACAATGCATGGATGATAAAATGCCTAAATTATCTCTATTTACACGTATTTACTAGGGTTTTTAAGGCCAAAATGATAGAATAAAGATGATGAAACGTGGCTTCATCATCCCCCTTTACTTTACCTTTGCTAGTCCCTAGCAAACACTTATGCAATAAGTGCAAAGAAAAAACGAAAGAAAAGAAAAAGAAGGAAGTGGATTTAAATTTGATTATCAAACTTGTCTTCACAAAATCAAAGTTTGGAGCTTAAGTCGGACCTTTGGATTTTAGTGCGGTCGGAACCTTAATGAGAACCAAATTTGAAATCCAACAGTCCTTGAGAATCCCAAAACTCTGTCCAAGTCTCCTCAATAGCCAGGTCAGAAATACTTCAACTCATACGCAAACTCTTACGACTATGAGTCTGACTCGTACAGTGTAAGTGATATGTAGCTCCCCACCTCAGAAGTAACAAAGAAACAACCTCCCCCAACCTAGTAACTCTAATGCCTTGGTTTAGCAACTCTTTCCTCGAGAAGCGGGGTATTCCCTTCTAAGTTCAAGTGCAACTGGCTCAAGAAGAGGGGGAATAAGAGGTATAGAATTTTGGGAGCTCAACCAGTGTAGCTAAGTCTCCCGCTGCAAGCTTCATGAGATGTAACGTGGATACCATAAGCTCTTGCTTTATTGGACTATATACACTCCGGTGGGGTTATTAAATTTTCAATCCGACCCACCACTTTTTCTTGGAGTTCTTTTTTTTCTCTTCTCTTTTTTTTTCTTTTTTTTTCTTTTTTTTCTTTTTTTAGTGCATCTGTACAACATATCTACATGGTGCAGCATATATACAAGAAATTTTCCTCTTGAGCCAGTAGACTATCCCTCTTTTGAAGCTTTATTGCAACCCATGGCTTCTATCTTTAGCCTTCATCACCGCTAGACCAAGTTGAGGCGCACTTCCTTCACTAGAAGAAGAAGAGAGGTTCCGCCTAGAAGTACTACCCTCATATGCTACCCCAAGCCAAAGGAAACTGCATCCTCACCACCTCATCCGTGGAGAGCTATGTGAATGGTGCAGGTGTCCAAGTTAGGTCATTATCAACAAGAGTCGTGTGTGTGCTCCGAAATACTCTACTTAGGCAGTCAAGAATCCATTGAACTAAGTCCCGTCATCCTCAAAGAATTAAGTCAACTAGACCTGAAGTACCTCAAACCCAGTTCCTATAAGGTTCCTGTTATTAGGTAGATTTTAAGGTCCAATCAAGCTCCAATCTCCGGATTTTACTTAGACTTGTTCAACTATCAAACTCAATCCGAAAAATGTGAATGCTATGCAATGTAGAAAATATTTTTGTGATGCAATTTTCAAGATTTTGAACTTTTTATGGATTTTTGAAAAGATGATGCATGCGTATGCAGATGCATTTTTTTATTTTTCAAGAAGATTTTTCAAATGTTTTTGGATTTTAGTTTTGCAAATGTTTTTTTGGGATTTTTGAAAACAAAAAGTTTTTGGCTGAAATCTAGGTGAAAATATGTACACGAGAGTGCTTCTTATATATACAAGAAGTGGATTTTTAAGAATTTACAGGGTAAGTGGTCAATTTTATACATATATACATATATAGTGGATTTTGGTGTGATGTGTATATTCCTCAAACTTATTTGAAAACAATTTTACACAATTTTTGAAAACTATAGTCCAAAATAATTTTTACAAACATTTTTGCAAACATGTACACACATTTGAAATCATTTTGCAAAGGCTTTCAAAATAGTATATATAGATTTTTCAAAATATTTTTGCAACCATTTTTCAAGCCATTTGCAAATCATTTTTCAAACATTTTATTTCACACAAAGAAAATAAATTTTACAAATCACACATTTTTACAAAGGTTGAAAACATGTAACAAAATATTTTCAAAATAGTTTTCAATAAATGTTCACAAAGATTTTCAAACTATTTTTCAAACATTTTGCAGAAAACATTTTCACCTGATTTATGAATCAGTAAATACAAAAAAGAATTTAAGGAATAACCACATCTTTTTATTATGGATTTTTAAAGAATTTTTAAAGAATTATTAACTGTATTATTTAGAAAATACGAAAGTACGAGTTATGGCTAAAGTATATACATAGTATATACGACCCCCCTATACTTAGCTTGGGCTATGTCCTCATAGATCAGAGAGAAAAGAGAAGACATAACTCGTACTGAGTATAAGAAAATCTAAAGAATAAATGAATAAGAGATGAACAAAAGAATGAGAAGTTGACCGTCCCCCCTATACTTAGGATCAAATAATCCTAAGTATAGCAGACTGTACACAAAGCAGGGAGGGTCAAGGGTGGGAATGAACAGATCGTACTCAGACTGTCTCCCCCTATACTTAGGGTAAGATATCCCTAAGTATAAACAAGGAGAGGAGACAATGGAGAGGATCGAAGAATGGAAATACTCGGGGTGCACACCCCCTATACTTAGGACAAAGTACGTCCTAAGTATAGAAAACTGTCTACAAGGGGCGACACCTTTTTGATAGATAAAGAGAATAGACAAGGAAAAGAAGAAGAAAAGAAGAAAAGGGATCATAATGGAAACGAGATCAGAGGATGTACACACCACTCCCCCTATACTTAGGGTGAAATAAGCCCTAAGTATAGGCAACGACGGGAGTGATAATACGGAACGATGAAAGAACACTCAGCTCGTCCACCCCCCTATACTTAGGATAAAGTACGTCCTTAGTAAGGCAAACACGAGAATGGGTAGATGAGCAAAACGTGAGAGAGACGAAGATGAACAAAACTGAATATACAACAGAGATGGATATACAAATGGTCAAGAAGGTTGAAAGCGAACCTTCTTGCGGGACCACTAAGGAATGGATCTGGTGTGATGCAGGTCGATATCGGGGTCCACAGTGGACGGAAGCCGATCAGGGTCGACAGAGTGTATGTCTTCAGGGGCCCTAGGGTGCGAAGGCACGGACGGATCAGTGAAAGAAGTGTGACTAGGTCCGGCCTTGGGAGTCTCGCTGATATCAAAGTGAAATGGGACGAACTCCTCATCATCAGAAGTAGTGTAATAAGAGTCATCCTGCGAGGTCTCGTCCAATTCAAAACCAAAAGGCACGAACTCATCGGTGGAAGTAGTCGAACTCTGGTCGTCCTCTATAATTTCAACCGGATCATCTTTCTCATCAAAAGGCCCGAATTTCCGAAGAAAAGCAACTAAATCAAATTCGGCCTTAGTCTCATCAGTATCTACATGGACAGGAGCGGACTCATCAGTGGAAGTAGTCAGAGCATGTCCGTCCTGTATAGTCTCTAAATCTGCCCTCCGCTCAATGGTGTCAATCGTGTAGATCCCGCGGATGTCATCAACACATCGCCAATCACAGGGAGCAGCAACACCAAGGTCTATGCTTTTCGAGCTTTCCTCCTTGGAGAGGAATTCTCGTGTCTCGTCATCGGTCATGAAGAAGGTCTCTCTGATATCCTCATATAGATCATAGTCCTCGGGGTCAGCCAAGATAGGTGTGGTCGCATCAGGTGCAGGTCTCTGGTCAGCTGTGGGTGCAGTGATCACTGCTTCGCTTACGTCAGCAGGACGGAAACGAATCTCTCCTGATCCGTAATCAATAACGACCCTCGCAGAGGTGAGGAATGGTCGTCCCAGGATGATTGGAGAGTGCTCCCCTGTGGAGGTCTCCATGGGCAAAACAACAAAGTCAACATGGTAGCTCGTGCCCTGAATCGAAATGACGGCATTTTCAATGATACCCTTCAGCCTCTTGATGGATCCATCAGCAAATTGAACTATCATCCTGGTCTTCTTGAGAGGCCCTAGGTGAAGAGACTGTACCAACGAGAAGGGAATGATGCTAATCGAAGCACCGCCGTCTAAGAGAGTGTGATCACATGTGTGGTCAGAGATGGTGCAACTAATGAATGATGTGGCAGTGTTCCTCTTCTTGGGAATGGGACGGTGTGTAATGGCGTGGGCAGTGGCCATGGTCAAGATATGACGCTCAGATCTGCTCCTCCGCTTTCTCTTCTTGGGAAGAAGAGCAGATAAATCAGTCATGTCCTGCTGAAGTGGGGCACGGATGATCTCGTGAATGGTGGCCACCACTTTGGGTTCAGTCAGCATTTTTTTGAACTTTTGGACTTACTCCATACAAGGGAGGAAGTCGGAATCAACATCTACACGAGGCATGCCAAGAGCAGTCTGTACAGCGGCATCCTCGGGGTAAAAGGTGGGACCGGGTGTGAAAGGTTGTGTGGTCAAAGGATCTGGCAAGTGGACGCTCTCCTCATAATCCGACTCAACCATGTGTCTCCCGAAATCTTTTTGGATTTTTAAACTTTTCTCATTTTTCTGTATTTTGGGCGATTACAAGCTCTCATGGGACTCCTCGAGTGAACCCATATTATCAAATGGTGGAATATCATGGTCGCTCTTATTTGTGCTAGTGAGGTGGTCAATCCTCTATCTCATATGATCCATCATCTGGGTCAAGTGCTCGAGGGTGGATTCCATGAAAGGTGACTCCAACAGATCAGTATCGGGTGAATGTGAAGGTGGAAAATACGGAGGTGGTGGTGGGTGTGGGTAGAAGTCCGAGTCCTGAAACTGCGGCTGAGGCGGATATGTACAAAAGTCAGGAGCAAAGTCCTCCTGCGGAAAAGGAGGTGGACCGGCTGGACTGAACAAGGGATCCGCAAAGTCCGGATAAAATACGCTCCAGGGGTCCATCTCGGAAATAAAAGACAATGATCGGGAGAGCACGATGGTCAAGTCAAGAGAAGTGGAGAAAAGGCGCAAATGCGCAGAGGCGATCTAGAATGCACACAAAATAATCACAAACAAAAAATGAAACAATCAACCCTCAATTCACCTACTCAACTCGGTGAAGACCACAAAAGCGGTCTTTTTATCTTGTCTATTTTAGAGTTAGGTGAGAAGTCCAAAAGTTGCACAAACACTTAGGGGCTCAATGGGATTTGGGCACTAATCCTTAGTGTGTGCGCGAGCAAGTAAAAGCGAAGACAATGAGGGAATTACTCGCCCCAATACAAATTTTTCTTTTTGGTGGTTTTTAGGGTCAAGTAATATTAACAGTCCCAATTTTATTGGTTATCACCTTTTTTTGGATTTTTAGTAAGAAATGCATGAACCTATTGAGGAGTCAATTTTACTTAGCACCTAGGTGATCAAAATCAGAGATAGAGAGTCGGAAAAGCAATGCAAGCGGCAAAACGATGATGTATGCTAAAGCGTAAATGCTCACCTTGCCTCCAGCACTCTACATGCAAGGATGCTCAGCAGAATTGAAACCTAACTATATGCAAATGCAAGCCGATGAAATCGCCCTAAGTTTCAGAAATTGCTATTATCGTGAAGAACCGCAAGTTGGCCACTTATCTTTAACCTAAGAGTCCGGTCTTGGCTTACCCCTCCTTTTCTCGACACACTCGAGTTCAGGAGTAGCGTTTGATGGGGCTTGCTCACGGCACACGGGTTAAGTGATAAATGAACAGACTGTTTAAATTTGACTAAGTCCAAACGAGTCTATAGGTACATGCAAGATATTAAGTGTTTGGTCTTAGTCTATCGCAAGCAATCCTAAAACTAGGGGCTCAATCACACAAAGTAAGGAAAATAAAATCGGAAAACAAAATAAGAAAAAGGCGATGAAAACTGATGAAAAGCCGCGGTGAGCCCCCAAATGTACAAACACTTGGAAATTGGGCCCGAAAGTCCAAGATTCCGAGTACCTGTATTATTACACAATAGAGTCTCTCTCTCTCACTGAAATTACATAAATAATGCACAAAAAATGCTCAAGAATGTGCTTGTCTTCTCAAATCCTCCAAGCCTCCTTTGATGCTAGGTTGGCAAGCTGACGCCGGCTTCACGTGGGTGCGTAGGCGCCTAGGGTAGAGCGCCTCCCTCGATCCGCGGTTCTCGCACAAAGTCAACAAGAGAGGATGATTAGACAAGTAAAACAATTATATGAGCAAATGAATAAGGCAAAAATAGGCAAATAATCACAAGCACAAGCAAAAACCCGAACTACGTGTTGTTGCTCCCCGGCAACGGCGCCATTTGTTGAACACAGATTTGCAGAGGTCGTGTTGACTCACAAGGCGAACCAACAGTCGCTGATTTGACCTCCAGCAAAATCCGTAATTCAAACAACAATTAACCCACGACAAAAAATCAAGCAATGAAAGTAAATGTGCGGAGTTAAAATTTATTATAACTCTACAACAAGATGTGTATAGTGCAAGTATGTGTAGAGGTCGAACACAGGGAGCAGACAGGTAGAATGAGGCAAAAAATGCTCAAAATGTGTGTGTACGTGATCAAGTTGTCTATCTATGCTATGTTTTTGTGGGTTTTTCATTTTATATTTTTTCATTTGATTTTTAATTTTATAATTTTGTATTTTGATTTTTACTTTACTGATTTTATAATTTTATAATTTATATTTTTTTGTTTTCTTTTTTTCAATATTGGAATATGTATACAATATAAGAAAAGCGAGAAAGAGGTATTTATAAAAATAGATAAAAAATGTCCAAAAATTAGAAAATAAAGTCTTTTTGGTCTTTTTATATTTTTTTATAATTTTTGTGATTTTTTGGAATTTTTATGAATGTTTTTGGTATTTTTAAATAGCAAAATGAATCAAAACAATGCAAAAGCTACTGGCTGGGGGTAAAGTTGAGATTAAAAATAGATAACAGCCACAAAATTTTTGCAAACTATTTTTCAAATAAAGATAATGAAATTTATAACAAACAGGAGCTGAGTTTATAATTTTTGAAGTTTTCTTTGGTTTTATAGATTTTTTTGAAGTTTTTGAGTCTTTTTAAATTTTTAAGGTTTTTCTTTTGAGATTTTTAGTGATTTTTGGACTGACACTAAAATATAGTAAAACACACAAAATATAATTTTTTTGGAATTTTTCAAAACGTTTTTATAATTTTTATGGATTTTCTAATGCAAACAGTGAAATAAATGCATGTTTTTTATTTTTCAAAAATATGAAAATGCAACAAAATGCAAATGCAAAAATATGGCGTGGAAGTACAATACAACAGGAGTGTTGTGATGATTTTTGTGAATTTTTTAGGGTTTTAGAAATGCATGAAATAAATGAGAAACATAAAGAAACTACACACTGGCAGGGGATTTAATGTAAATATAATAAAGCTCAGGGACCAACGTGCAATTTACACACAAAACATATACTGCAATTAAATTTTTAGGAACTAACGACCAATCACAAAACTCGCGGGGGTACAAGTACAAAACGTCCACCAAGGCGTGTGACTTGCACGCGCCTCGGAAGCACTCGACTGCAATATCAAAAATCTCCGGGGGTTTTAAGAAAATATTACAAAAACTAAAACACGGCAAATGAATGTTTCTGGAATAATATTTAAATAGCAAAAAGTGGTTGGACCAAACTTGCAAAATGTCCAACCTCAGGCACGATCCAACAGCGGGATTTGTCCCACTTAAACACGTGTCAGCACAGGGCGCAACGATACCCCTTCACGAGCGGAGGGCTGAGATTAGATCTCAGCCCCTGATCTGACGGTGCCTGGGGCTTTAATCGGACGGGAGTTGTAGCCTCTGGAGGATGTTCAAGATCGGACGGCTTCGGGACAGGGAGAAAGAACGGCCAAAGAACCCGACCGTTGCGAGGTTGATGAAGCAAAATCTCGATGTCCCTACCTGAAGAGTCCCGTCCAAATGCGTCCCGAGTCTCCTGGAAGCTTCCCTGATTGGGGGGCAGCTTCAAAAAGGCGGGTGAACCGCCGGAGCGCCACCGCGGCGGAGAAGAGGAGGTCGAGCTCCAGGAGGTCCGTCGTGCGTCAAAAATGACCCTAGATGGGAGTCTTCGAGTCCCGGGACTTGCAATGAAACACAGAACCAACAGTGGAAGGATCCCAGGTCTCTAAAGGTGCGGGCGAATATAGAGGTGGTGGTGGCCGGAGCTCGAGGGCTTCGGCAAGGTGTTTGAACGTCGAACTAAATTAATGACTCGATTAGATGACCGATTAAACGCACGAAATGCAAACTGACATTACATCTAACTAAATGGCACAGGAAAAGGAACGAAAACGACCTCTATTGGCTGTAGAAGCCAAGAAGTGGACCTCAACGGCGGTGGCCACCGGAGGTGAATGGAAGCTCCTCGGCCGTCGCTTGGCCTCGCGCGAAGGAGCTGGAGGATGCGTTGTCACCGCCTCCGGTCCAGAGCTCCAAGGCGCGGGGCAAAACTCGGGTCAAAAGGGTTCAAAATGAACTGGAGTCGGATGGGTTGTTTTTGAAAGGTTGGCCGAGTGGCGATCTTCGAGGCGCGATCACGGGTGCGCCACAAAGATCTGGGTAGATCTAGGAGGTCGGCGAGGATCACTGTTGTACCAGGTACAACTTTCATGAAGGAAGCGGCTTCCCTCGCACAACACATCAACGACGAAAAAATCGAGAAAAGAGGGGCGCAGCGGGCTTCTGACAAGGCACATGGCTAGGACTAGGGAGTTGACTGGCTGGTCAACATCCCAGTCCACCTGGTTGGTCCACGTGGACCAACCAGGAAAAAGCCCCCAAAATGTTTTATAAACTCGATTTAAAATAATAAATGAATTATTTAGATTTAGGTTACTTAATGAAAAATATTTATTATTTTATAAATTATTTTATTGTGATTTTTATTTATTTTTATGAAATGTATTTTTACAAGTTTGCATTTATGCCCTTTATAGGTATATATATCTATATTTTTTATTTTTATTTTGTACATTTAATTTTATTTATTTTGTTTATTATTTTATATACTTATAAAGTATTTTTATACACTTAAATATATTTTTATTTTATTTTTCTGGAATGTTTTGTATATTCAATAAAATATAAGAATGTATCATATAGGTGTGTCTATAGAATTATTACCTATGTATTATACATACATGTATTTTATTTTGAGTTTTATTTACATTTTTATTTTGATTTTAATATTCACAATTATTATAAGTAATATTTACAATAATATAAAATTATAAAATTATAAAAATAATAAATAAATAATAAATTGAATATTTTATTCTGTACAAGTATACAATGAGGGCCCAAAACTCAACTTTCAAACCGTAGCTCTGCCAAATGCGAAACCACCGCCACTAAATAGCTTATTTTCTTCTATATACAATTAAAGGTGAGTTTGCTGGGAGTTTTCGTTTATGAGATACGGGTCTGTGAAGTTGGGATTCTGGATTTTTATTCAGACCATAAATTTTTATCTGTACATTATTTTTCAGTGAAATCAATTTTGTATTTTTCTTTATTTAATTATCTACAACTTTCATGAACAAAGTTTCTTTATTTGAAGTACAAAAAGTGGAACCAAAAATAGGTCCCAAAATGAATAAAGAATGAATAAAATAAAAAGGAATTTGTGTTGTATTTTGGCCCTTATCTCCCCCTACTTTATTCCTTGTCGACCTATTCATCAAGATGCCTAGGTCTCGGGGTTTCGGGTCATAAAATATTTACAATATTTTATTCTTTTTCTTTTCTTTTCTTTATTCTATAATTTTGGCTTTAAAAACCGCATTTTATACAATATATACAAGATAATGCATGGATGATAAAATGCCTAAATTAGCTCTATTTACACGCATTTACTATGGTTTTAAGGCCAAAATGATAGAATAAAGATGATGAAACGTGGCTTCATCACTCAGTGGCCAAGGCCACGAAGTGAGGACCTCGACGATGGAGCTCCGTTGGAGGTGGGTGGAAGCACCTAAAGGCTCACCAGAGGTGAGCTCACTACAAAGTGATGGAGATGCGCATGTCACCTGCATCGATCCTGAGCACGCGAGATGAGGATCAAAACCAACCAAAAAGGGTTCAAAAGAGAGAGGAAGATTGGAGAGATTTTTTGTACAAGGTGGATGAGCGGCTCCAAATATCCAAGCGCATCAGGAAATGCGATGATATAAAGCCCAAGGGAATCAGTGGACATATATGTACAATGAACGATGCACAATTGTGCAAAAGAAATCAAAGCGATTTTGTGAAAGGAGAGATGGGAAGAAAATTGAGAAGATGGCTAGGAACGAGGTATGACACTGGCTAGGGTGTAGGCCAGTCAATTGATCACGATCAATTAATGACGAATTACAGGGGTGGATAATTAGGCTAAAAGATGCGATTAAATGATACCAAAAACAAGAAGTAAACCTACAGATTATACAAAGATAAAAAGACAAGGAAATGGAGTACCTCAGTGGCCATGGCCACAAAGTGAGGACCTCAACGGTGGAGCTCCGCCGGAGAAAGGTGGAAACACCTAAAGGCTCGTCGGAGCTCACTACAAAGTCCTGGAGACGCACCTGTCACCTGCGTCGATCCTGAGCATGCGAGAGGAGGACCAAATCCAGCCAAAAATGGTTCAAAAGAGAGAGGAAGATTGGAGAGGATTTTTGTACAAGGTGGACAAGCGGCTCCAAAGATCGAAGCACATCAGGAAATGCAGTAATACAAAGCCCAAGGGAATCAGTGGGCATGTATGTACAATGAACAATGCACAATTGTGCAGGAGAAATCAAAGCGATTTGGTGAAAGGAGAGGTGGGAAGAAAATTGAGAAAATGGCTAGGAATGAGGTCTTACACTGGCTAGGGTGTAGGCCAGTCAGTTGACCGTGGTCAACTAACGGAGTCTCCTGGTTGGTCCACGTGGACCAACCACGAAAAACTCGCCAGAAAAAGATAAGAAAATTAATCATAAATATAAAATATTTTTTTTTATTAATTTTAGGTTATAAATAAAAAATATTTATTATTTTATGTATTATTTTATTATGATATTTATTTATTTTTTAGAGGTATATAATAAAAAGAAATTTTTTAGGGTTGATATATAAGTATATTCATCTATATTTTTGCATCTTTTATTTTGTTTTGTATTTTTGATTTTATTAATTTAATTTATTATTTTATATATTTATAGCTTATTTTTAGATACATAAATATATTATATTATTTTAATATAATATATATATAGTTAAATAAATAGGTATGTTAAATACATAAGTTTAAGTATATGTATTTCATCTATGTATTTTATATAAATATTTGATTTTAGTGTTTTTATGTTTTTATTCTATTTTTAATATGTACATATATTATAAATATTATTTACAAAATTATAAAAATATCAAATTATAAAAATAATGAAAAATAAATAAAAGATTATTTTAATCGGGTAAATTATACAATACGGTCCAAAACCTAACTTTCACATCTTAACTCCAAAAAATATGAAACCACCTTAATTAAACAACTTATTAAAAGTTATATACAATTAGATGTAATTTTGCTATATTTTGAGTTTTTATTTGAGAGATGTGTGTTTAAGAAGTTGGGATTTCGGAATCTTATTGGACTGTACCTTTTATTCTGTTTGTCACGAAATCCATTTTGTATTTTTCTATATTTATTACCTACAATTTTCATGTATAAAGTTTCTTTATTTGATGTATAAAAAAGTAGAAAATAAAATAGATCCCACAAATAAATAATAAATGAAAATTTTATTGTATCCTTGCCCTCATGTCCCTTTACTTTATTCCTTGTCGACCTAGTCATCAATATGCCTAGGCCTCGAGGTTAGGGTCATAAAATATCTTCGATATTCTTTTTCTTTTCTTTATTCTATAATTTTAGCATTAAAAGCAGTATTTTATATAATATTTACACAACAATGTATGAATGTTAATTTATTTAAATTAGAGGTATTTACACGCATTTACTAATGTTTTTAAGGCCAAAACGATAGACTAAATGTGATGAAATGGAGCTGTGAATAGTAGCTGTTTGAGATGGTTATGAGAGTTGAAGAGGATTGGAATAAGGAATGTGATGTGATGTCATTATCATTTATGATGAAATTCCAACCTAAGAATAGAGAGGGGTAAATCAGGTTACCCGAGGCAACCTGGTTACCAAATGGATCCTACAAATCCGTGAGGTGCCCTTTAGGTTTCCGACTTTCCAAACTTTTTGTTGCAATCCATAGTTGGATGGTGCAAAAAATTTAATTATTTAATAACAGGTAAAATTTGCTATTTATATCACCAATGTACATTATGCCAATTAGCATCATTTCTTGCTCCTCCGCTGTCAGGTCGTGTGCATCCACACGACCTCCTTTAAGGTCACCGAGCGCAGCTACACGATCTCCTATCAGATCGTCGTGTACTCACCTGTCGTCGTTGCCAACGTCGTGAGATAGAGAGAGTTGCCACCACAACCAACATGAGAGAGAGAGAGAGCGAGGGTCGTCTTACCCACTAACATCATACATTGTTAGAGAGCCCATTCGAATTACGTTATATTTTTAGAATGTGATAAATTCACCAAAATAAGCTATCCACATTAAAATAATAAAATTAATGCTTCATAAATTTCAACAGCGTGATTTAAAATAGACCATGAGTACCGATCTCATTTAAAGTTATTTCTATAATTTTTGTTGAGATTAGACCCATGTGGATATACATCAAAATAAATTCATTGATCATCACATGTAATTCAATCAAGATATTCCATTGTATTTTCATTTGGAAATGGATTTAATTTGAGGGTATTGAAAGAAAAAAGTATGTACAAAGGATCCTTTCAAATGAGGATGGGGCTCACCGTTTATATGGTGAGCCATCAATAAGAGGCATTGGATCTCGATCTAATGGTATCTTATCCAAAATGACATTTTAGTAACCTTATTTTTTTTCTAAATTTGAATTTTATTTAATAACGTCAATTACCATTTAATGATCATTTGATTTTGGATTTTTTGTTAATACTTTTATTGGTCAATTTCCAAATATATTCTCAACGAACTGGGTTATTTATAAAATCGAACAAGTTTTACGTAGAATTTGTACTTAGATTTGTATATTTTATTATTTTTTAAACATTACCATTCAATATTTTTTTAGTAAAGTAAGCATTTTTCATTTGTAAAATTCTACGTCCTTTTGTGTAAAATGAATTCACTACAACAATAAACACCTATAGTGACATTTTTTTGCTAAGGGCACAACGAATAAAGTGTCACTATATCTTCTCATGACAATTTTATAATTCGTTGTAAGAATCGTTGCTAAACAAGCCGTTGTTAAATTTATAGCAACGATTAACTAACCGTTGAGAAACCTAAAATTGCAACAAAAAAATTGTCATTGATTTATGTTTTACAACAAATAAAATCGTCACGATTTGCATATATAGCAACACTTTTCCCGTCGCTACTAAATTTATCATTTGACTCCTTTTAATTGTCAACGTTTTTCTTTTGTCGCTATATTGACAAGTTATTTAACTATAACAACGGTTTATTTGTTGTTATATTTATTCATATAAACATTTTATTTATAATTATTTCATTCCAACAAAGCTCGTGATTATTAAAAGAAACATATAAGACCACGTCATTCTAGCAAAGATTGTCTCTATAGAAATCACTTCAATCATATGATGAGAAAAATTCATTAATTACCATAATTATAACCTAAACAAGAATGAGAAAATTTATTTCAACTCAGTAATCTACTAACATAATCATTCAAAAGATGTTTAGTGCATCCTCATTTTTAATGATCAGATGAGACATAATCATTGAACAAAAAGTTTGTATGCGGATGATTGGTCTCCTCCATCACTCCAACCTTCTGGCCCCTATCACCACTGCATATAGTGATACCAAATGGTAAGATAAATAACATATAAGCATTAATAACATGTTAAAATTAATTAATTAAAAAGGTTATTGGGAAGCATCGTGATTGGAAGATGCACACCATCATTTTTTTATTCTCATTTGTTACTTGAAGTACATGAATAAGAATTCTGAAATTTCATATAAACTCAATTTATAGATAATAAAAAATGCCAGATATAAAGGCCAACAAGTTTTTTAAAAAACCAATAAAGGCATACAAGTTGCTATTCCGTATGCCAATAAATTTTAAAATTCCCAATTGCTCAAGAAGTTGGAATTAATAGTATGGATTTTTTTCTTATAGTTACAGAGCAAAAGATGCAAGCATCCGTGGAAAATGAAGGCAAATGAAACCTTACATGTTTCACCATTTCCATGTGCATTTGGTATTGTGTATGTGGAGTATATGGACGGGTTTCCTGAAAACATGAAAAAATGGCAGAAAAATCAATCTCTTTAAATTTGATACATTGACTTCATGGAACTTCCAAAAAGATGTACATAAATATCTTGCCAAAGGAATGCATGGGTGAGCACCAAGTTCCCATGAGGCTAGGATACATTGCAACATTAGGTGGTGGTGTTTCATTGATATGAACTTTGGTTGCATAGATCATTAGATAAGTATCTAAAAAATGGGAACTTTAACAATCATGTTAAATAATCAAATTAAAACATACAAATATCATGCAACCTTTTATTTCTTGCGATCACTAAAATGATAAAAATAAATGCAGCTCGTGTAACGTCCATGCAAAGACTATAAAATGTCAAGATTCTCACATGAGAGCTTGTAATCTTCTTCCTATGGAAATACACATGAACCTCATCTGTTACAAATAACAAAAGAACACATACAAGATAAATAATTAGTAATGTGGCAACAACACTTGAAACACAAATGAATCGCCAAGTGGACCAATGCTCATACTTGAGGTATTATACTACTAGTGCCTTTAGGAAGAAAAGATGAGAAATAACAAGCATGCATTATCTTACAGTAGTAGAAATGTGGAACAATAGAACACCATCAGTCATCCTCTACCTGCCATAGAAGTAGTGCAAACAGATGCAATAGAGATTGCCCACACCATAAAGATGATCGGGATGCCATGTAACTAAATAAATAAATAAATAATTATGTGCTACTCTTTCCACTATGATTTTGTGAATATATTTTTGGAATATTCATCAAAACATGTCAAGGTGACAACTGCAATGGCAAAACAATTAGCATATATAAATAAAACATGAGATCTACTTGGAAAGTCTTCTTGTAGTATTTACATTCTTATATATTATGTACCCTAAAGAATGAGCGAGCGAGGAACTTCAAGGAAAATGACTTTCACCACAAACAAGTTCTAAAGGCAAAGCAGGTTTAAAAGTGCATGAGGATAAAACAATGATAAGGTCCATGTGATTCTGCTATATTTCCTGGAGAAGTCTATTAGACAAAAAGAGATAATATCATGTGCACAGCCTTATGTGACGGGAAGATTCACAGAAATATAAATTTGTTTTGTGTGAACGAGTCAAGGTATAAAAAATTTTGCTTTGAGGATTCAACTGTCAGTGATTTCTCATCCTTTATAAATGCAGGTTGTGAACAAGATCACAATTTCCAATTCTTTAAGCTATACATTATATATATATATTTATTTAATCAACTACTTTGAGATCCAAAACCTCTCTTTTTGGCTGAGTATCTAAAGCGAATAAGTAGCATCAAATTGCCATCAGTGATAATGGAAGCAGAACCACTTTCTATGTGGCTGAATATTTTTTGCATTCCTTATACATATTATTTACAAGTAAATATAATTGCCATTGAATGTACTAGATGCATATATCAAATATAATCTACATCCACTATCAAGTAGTCTATGAGATTAGACACGATCGATAATGAATGCATAGCCGATAAGTTGCTTCAAGTCGCATGCAGAATATGAATTTGCAAGGCTAAATATACGTGTATGCTAATATAATTAATAATATTATAATAATTATACTTTTTCCACTCAACTCTACACATCTGAGTCTAACAATGCATATATTTTCCCACATGTGAGAGAAAATCTCAATAAAAAAACACATCGTAAATCAAATATAATACAAGAACATTCATGGATTAGGTCAGAAATATTCTAATATACATCTGTAAGCATTGATAGATAATATATATGATTTTGGTTGAGTAGAAGGGAATACCTATGATCGACAATGACGTAGATCATGTTATGAATGAAAGTGATGAAATTTATAGCAAAGTCTCATGGTCAACGAAAGAAGAGAAATGTTACGAGGATAAGGGTAGCATTGTAGATATACCTCCTAGACGGGGTCGACATAAGACGAAGATGACATTGTTTACTAAAAGAATGGAGATGTCATTATCGACAAGGGAGGATGCAAGGGTATAGTATGGATGGGTTCCGTTACCCTTCCAAACTTATTTACAGTAATCATAAATAATGGAAATTTACGTGATATCAAACCGACCATAAAAAATGAAAAGAATAAATAAAGAAAACTAAAAGTAAAACAATACGTTGTACAAATGGTAACAAGAAAGAAAATGAAGCAATCATACTCATTTACTTGCTTTTAGCCATCTTTGGAATAAAATAATAATAAAACTAAATTGAGATTTAAAATCTTATCAAACACATTGTTTTAATATCTTATTATTAAAATTTTATATAAGAATTAATCATGCTGGTTTCCATATAAGCTAACAAAATATTACAAGAACTAGAATAACCTAGAATATAAACATGGCAAAAATGGTGGTCAATGATAGAACAACTATTGTGTGATTTATAGCTAAAAGTTACTTACTTGTAGCAACAACCAACTTAGTTCTAATAAACTTTGATTGTATCAATTATCCTGAACCTTTAGCGTATCCATGTGTTCTTTTCTCGTTCGTGCTACATCTAAGTCCATCTACACAACAAATTCAAAGTTATTTTCAAAGATTAATCACCACAGACAACAAAAACATATATAAATACATACATGTATGTGATTGCCTTGACCCGCCTATTACCTCTTCAGGCAATACAAAATCCTTCATGGCCTACAACAAACCAACCAAGAATGACAAAATAAAGATATTCAGAAATGTGATGCTTTTAATTAATCAAAAGAGAAATGAATAAGTGACAAATCCACCACCGCATGCATCTATTTCATTTTTTAGTCAAACATCTATTACATTTTAGCAAAAGAACCATCTTCAATTCACTATTGATATAGAAAATAAAAGCGAAGAAATAAAAAACACAATATAATTATTTGTCATCCTATAGTTGAAAAAGATTCGCGAAATATTCATTCATATACACACAAGCAATAGCTATAATTATATGCATAAGGATATTGCGGATAAAGTCAACAACACAACGGGTGCTTCTCATTTATCCAATACATAACTTGCTAATTAGAAGACATGAACAAATTAACTAAATATCATAACCATATGTCCATTTGAAATTTATAACTTCATAATTGGACATGTTCAATATTGATATGTCCACTCAATTAGGCATCATAAAGCACTTTATTGTGCACAAGAGCTGAGCTAGTAAAGTAACCAAGGATTACTTGCCGACGAAACAAGAAATTCAAACTTCATCAAAATCTCCTACTTAAATTGAATAAGATACAAATTAAATCTTCTTTGAGTGAAGCAACCATGTAGTTGGCCTAAGTAACTTACAAAAAGTTGGGATGTTCATGTCGATTATTTTCCTTTACAATAGAACTAACAAATATGATCTACAAAGAAGCAAGCATAGAAAAGGCATTGTGCATCAAATGTCATTACAAGGCATCGAGAAAAGTTCAAACTATCCTATTTCTAGTGAAAAATAACCCCAAATAAATTACTGAGAGAACTAAAATGAAAAGTATTAAAAACACATAAATACATCACAGAAAACTACAATAAGGATGGTTCAAGAAAATAGATGAAATTAGATATAGAATTATGCAAACTTCAGAAAGCAGGATTGAAGGGTTCATTCTTCCAGTATACTTATATGTATAATATGTGGTTTCACATTTATACAAAGTAATTTTATTAAAATTAAATAATTATCTATATTAGTTCTCACCAAAGCTAACGTTTAATTTTACATGGTGTGAAGATTGATATTCGACAGCAGTATTCACCATCATCGAATGCCCTTAAGGGGTATACAACCAAAATAAATAGGTAACCAACATGTGAATGAATAAAAACAGATACATGCAATATCATCAACGAACCAAACAAGTATTTCTTTGAACTCGAAATAAACCATCAAATTGAACAATTAACAACCTAGAGAAATAAGCATTAGCAGCGACAATAAATTAATCTAGGAATAACATCATGAAAAATTAGCTAGCTCAACTTACCCAGATGATCTCCGTCACTCATCAAACAAGGTGTTAGTCTCAACGCCTTTGCAACCCCTGACAAATGAAGGCGAAGTTGCTTGATGAGAGGTATGTTGCATTAGAACTAGTGTTAATAATTTACATAAGTAATATATAATATGATGAAATGGATTAAAAACACATAAATATGGAAATGATTAACTGTAGCATACATGGATTATATATTCCATAGGGACCTTGTTCATATTTGTCGCTATTCCCATTATCTCATTATGATCTTATTCTACATTCCTACTAAGTTTCAATGAACCATCGGGAGATATTATTGATTTGTATATATTTTTTAAAGAAAACCTTGAGTATCTATAGAAACAACTCATTGAAATACTTCCCATCATAATGATTTGATCTATGCTATGTACTGAAATATAAGAAACTCCATGTCTTCAAAATATTTTAATTTTAATCTCTTTTTACCAAACACAATGTGTGTCCTAATATTGACTTAGATAAATTACATAATAGCCAAGCCATCGTTTGACTTTTAGCAAGGAAAAAAATTGCACATTCAAGTTTTGAGGAAGCAACAATCCAAGGGAACACTACATGTGCCTCCCGTTCAGATATTTCAACAAACACAAATGGCGCACTCACTTGCCCCATCAAGGTGCCCCACAAATACCTTGTACGCATGGCCGATATGCTGGATCCATGCCATAACCATCTCCATGTACGTCTCCCTTGCCTCTGTGACCATTTCTGATGCATTAAATCCTGTAAATACACCATGTGTGAGACATGCATCAATGCTAGGTCCCTTCCCCTCAACCTTCGATCCCGATAAATGCATCACTACCATGTAGGTATACGATGTCAAGGCGCATCCGCATGTATCCATAATGAAGAGGACGGACTCCATTGAGGTGATGTGATCGGCCTCGTCGAGGAGGTCGAGCATGGTGGCAGAGGCCTCGCCAACGAGATTCGGTGGATAATGGTGATGGAGGTTGAGGAGATGGGAGGAAAATGGCGTGGATCTGGTGGGAGAGGACAACATGGGGTATAAGAGGAGAGGGATTGGCAATGGCGATTCGTGATAAGGGTTTCGAAGATAAGAAAGTTAGGGTTTGGATGGATCGCATCACCACTATCGCCAGAAGCACCTTGGGTTGGACTTTTAGGCCCATTAAAGTAATTTAACTTGCTGCAGAATAGCGACAAAAATATGCATTTATATTCGGTGGCATTTTAGTTATCTTCGTGACGTTTTATTTGTCCTAATATAAAGTTCACAACAATTCATAATAATCGTCGTTATCTCTACGCAAATAACGACGGATATAATTAATCGTCATCATATAAAAGTTTAGTGACGATTATTACTAATCGTCGTTAAGTAATCGTCACCTTAGACGTTTTTTGTTGTAGTGATTGAATGATTGCAATTTACTATTACATATCATTAGTCAACATTCTTTCAAAATGATACATATGCATAATCTTTGTAATTTTTCTACATATCTTTGTAAAAGCTGAACTCTTTTTGTATGTCTTGCATGTAACGTGTCATAATTGCAAAATGTTTGCACTGTCTTTGTAAAATTCATACTCGCTTTGTAAAAATTTGTAATGTGATATGCAAAAATTGAGAGCTGACTTGTAATACCAATTATAAGATCAATTGTGTAAAATAAAGAGCCAGTTAGTAATACTAATATGTGTAAATAATAATGTGAGATTCATAAAATCAGAAAATTCTTGTGCAAACTATAATTCAATAATATAAAATTAGATATGTTTTAAGGAAAAAAATTTCTCTTTCGTAGCTTCGAATCCTTATCAAATATTTCATCAAACACATGACTTTCACAAAACTCAAGCATAGCTTCGTATCAGCCTTTTTACGCAGAAAATGTTGTATCACATTGTAGGGCTCTATTAAGCCTATGGGATTCTAGATAACGATCGATGTAAATTTGTTTTTATATAATATATATATTTTTAGCGGTGACTCCCAAATTGAGAGATCACCCTCTTTGGCATCAAAAAAAAACTCAAGCATAGCGGTGTAGAAATACACCGAAGGAATTCCAGCTAGTAATACAACAAGCTATATTACATCAGACAATTCGGATCCTTGCATGATCCGAAAACTCAGTGATTGACCCGAATGCACTCGAATCCACACTGCTAATTATATAATCAAATATTAATATATATCCGCAAAACTTATGCTTTGCATATTTGAAATTAATACTGTTGAATTTGTTTGCATGGATAGATGCCACATCGTAATTATTTATAATTTATCGCGAACTTAAACTATACTAGTAGAAGACCCGTGCTTTGCACGGGACTGTGTAAAAAACATGATGAAATATAAACATATTTTCTAAAAAAAACAATGCGGACAATATAATCACATTTTTAAATTATCATATGAATAATTTTGCATTGGATTTTGAATATGAGGTCCGGGACGCTGCTGCATGTAGCAGCCAACGTGGCTGCTACATGTGGCAATTTCCACAAATTTTTTTATTTTTTTTCAAAATTAAATCATGAATATTCATATATATATATCCCTCTTCGTCAGAAACGGAGACTCTTATGCCCTCCATCTAGAACAGGTCGATTACATCAAAATTCAGACCGTTAAAAAATACCGGTCTAGATGGAGGGCATAGGAGTCTCTATTTCTGACGAAATTTTTATACAATGTAGGAGGGATATATAGATGAATATTGATGGTTTAATTTTGAAAAAAAATAAAAAAATTGGGGAAACTGCCACATGTAGCAGCCACGTTGTAACATTTATCTTAGATTAAACGTTTCTCGATATATTAAGACAAAAAAAATATATGGATGCAAAAAGATCGGATGTGGTTATAGATGTTACCATGTTCCTTTTAAGTGACAATTTTTGGTAGGATGAAACGTGCTATGGGATTTTTTTTAAAATCAAGAGTCCGGCATCGTGATTAATGTACTGGATATTGTGATAGATGCAATGTGAGTATATTCAAGCTAAATAATAATAAGTTGGTCAATAATTACAATAGATATGCAGGTATGGTTAGTTAGATAGTACTTACTCTGATTGTAGTATCTTGAAAGGATGTGGTTTAATTTAAAAGGGATACGGGATACAAGTTGGGATGCAAGTTAGGTGCGTTGGGTAAATTGGGAAAATTGCCATTCTACTTTTATATGCTAAGGGAGACATACGTTAGGGGTTAAAGTGTAATATGTTATGGATTTGCATGGCAATGGATGTCGTGGCCAGAGTTCTCATGTCAGTGCTACGTGTTCGAGGGAAAAAAGTGACGGATTGGAACAAATGATACAGATCCGATAAATAAGAGTAGAGTATTTATTAACCGACCTTTCCATTTAGCTCGGGTCACTTCACGTTACGTGGAAACAAAACGAGATGGTGCAAGGGATGGCGGGGGTCCTGTAGAATGTCTGACGAAAGAGTTATCAGGTAAAATTTTTTTTCTCTGGATTAGAGACATTATAGATGTACTTGTTCTTAGGTTTGTGATGACTATTTACCCCCCAACTTACATGGTTTTAGTTAGGAAGTAGTTATCCAGGAAAATACAAATAGAATGGTGTTGTATATTTTCAAAAAAAAAGAGAAGGGAATTATATTTTTATATGGAGACAAGAGATGTAGTGGCCTAATAAAGCAGGTAGAATTTAAGTATGTTTTTTTTAAATAATTTAAATTAAGAAATAGAAGTCTTCTATCTTTTCACGGATGGAAATCTACACCTCCATTAATAGATGAGCTTTTTTTAAAAAAATGATGATTAAGTGGCAATGATAATATATGAGTAGTTGGGTCGGTTGCAGGAGACTTAGTTATATGTTATATGAAATTTTTATAATCCGATCCAAGAATCTAATTATATGGTAATATCCTTAAAATATTGTGGAAGTTTATATTTAGAGAAAGAAGAAGAAAGGGTTAGATTTAATGACATTACAATGTATCTTATATATTCGGGAAGCATAAATCATGACCCAGCATTTTCCAGCAATTTCATTCTTATATATTAAGTGTTACTTTTCTTAAAGCGTAGGTACTCATCATCTCGCATATATCTATAAAATTTTAGGAACTAGAAGGCGACATTGGTAATAACTCTGGGTAGGTTTCCATTCCAACCTAAAGGTGAGTGGTTCAAACTTCTATTTATGTCATCAAATTTCAATTATCCTTTATGTTATATTCTGTTCAAGAATTTATGGTGCGGATATTAGTATTGCAAATTTACAAGTTGTTATGTTTTGTAAGATATAACATGTATGTGCAAGATTATGAGACTTATGATTTTCAAGTAGCAAATATGAAAAGTATATTATGTATGTTGGGAAGCATGCACCCTAGATCTACCTGAAAGAACAGTCATGGACAAGTAAGAGGGCTTTGGGCCCGCATCCCGAATACACTTAGGCTTTGGGCCGTATGCGGGGTGTTCATTGACCTTTGGGGTCGTCTGCGCGTATGACAGTAAGATAAGGTCCTAGGTGGAGTTCACCTCTCCTAGGCATATGTAAGGCTTAGAGATGGATAAAACCTCCCTGGCAGTATGGTTCATAGACTAAGTAAGATTAGATAGAGATAGCGGTGCATATTTATGTTCATATGAAGTAGAGATAAATTTGTTCCTTTCAAAAGTTTTTATTATTATGTCTATTACGAAATCATGTTGTGGTCTGTTTAGAGTACAAATTTTTCCTTAAATCCATGGTTATGCTGTTGCTATGTTTAACCTTGTAATATTTCATATTCAAGTGGAAATTATTCCTTTTGTGTAGATTGAAATAAGATATTTTCGTTTTAAAGTTTGGACCATTCACTGGGTCTAAACTCTTTATTCGGGTTTAGACTCACCACTCTATTGCTTATATATTTACAGAATCCGCAGAATAAGAAGCTTAAGACACCTGGGATTGTCACTGACCTAGCTAGAGGTTGCAGCCAATCTAGCATTTTGACTTTTGAAGTTGCATTTTTGGAATCATTCAGGTAAATGTTATGAATGACAAGACAGAAATGAGAAATTTTGGTAGACGTGAAGCATGAATCTTTTGATACATGTAATTATTAGCGTTGTATATGGAAACAAGTGACTTTGTGAAGCATTGAATATTTGGTGTTGGAGTTTTGAGTTTGAAAATGGTTGATGTGGATATGGTTGGATTTCTGTGATGATATTACTGGATTTAAGTAATATATCTTCCAGTGCAGGTTGACGTTTTTGGGAGAACTCCAAATTATAGAGGAATTGCTGCCGAAATTTTTATGGATATTTTAATTATGATAAGGAATGATATGATGATACTTGTCACGCTTTTTCTCAGCTAGCGGGGAGGGTCGTGACACACGTTGGCTGCTACATGCAGCAGCATCCCTTTTCACTTTGAATATAAGACCTTTTGAATTTTGAAGAGGCAAAAAAGGGACAACACTTATTGAAATCATGATTCAGTAATTTGATCTCTCTATACAACTTGCATTATAATTATGCATGCAAGTTATGCATGTAAAGAACTATGAGAAGGTTTGATGAATGTTAAAATTGATATCTTAGTGAATTATAAATGATAAAGCTATATATATATTTCTTTTAAATATATACCATTAATTTTGTTACATAAGAACAAAAAATATGGGATGCACATGCATTTCTATCCATCGGAAGATAAAAGATTTTATTCGGAAAGAGAGACTTCATTGTTGTTAGTACTAATTTCTAATAAAGCAACTATGCTTTTTGAGTGTTAGGAAAATGTATCTAAAAATAATTATTTCTTCTATAATAAAAAATCGTCGGGATGCAAATAGATGTGTGTGTATATTCCCTACTGTATATATATTTTGTACATGTATTGTATCTTTATCCATTTCCATTGAAAAATGATGGATAATTTGCAAATATCCCGTAGTTTCGTCAGGCTCCGCACCTGAGCCTTCTGGTCTGATTCTAGGCCCGGGAAGCCTCTTTCTGATTACCAAGTCAGTTGCAAGATTGCGGAAAAGACCCCGCTTATGGGCCTCTGCTCCTCTGAGCATATTCTAGTAGAGGCAGGTCGAGGTTGAAGCTTCCAGAAAGCGAATTCATTGCTAGCATGTGGTCCGTCCGTCTACTAATCCTTCAACCCGCGGATGTGAATGAAGCATGCGTCGCGAAGCGAAGGGACTCGGCACCTCCACACTTTAGAAAAAGAAGAAAGCCTATCATCTTTCTCATAGCTCAAAGGAAGTCCCACCGCAAGGCCAGATAAGAAGAATTCGAGGAAGTATCTCTATCCATGTAATTATTTTGATAAAAAATCTAATTATTGATTTATTTATAATTATTTATAACAAAATTGTATGCTTCTTTGACAATATTCAATATAATATTTTATGAAATAAATAAATTTGATATATTTATTTCATAATCAAACAATTAAATAAATTTATATATGAACTATTCTATAAAGTTAGTATGATGTTATTCATCAGGATCTTGTCTAATTTGTATCCTATTGTTAAAAAAATCAGTTTAAGATATTATAATGCATATTTTATACTCATATCTAACTATTTGCATTTTAAATGATACTATCTCTAATTTAAATTAATTTATAGGATTGAATAATTCGAATATTCGTCGCAATATCTTCCGATATTAAATTCGTAACCACATAAACAATTCTGTGTAAAATTACCAGTTTTTCTTTAATTTCCAACAAATTTAACATCATTGCCAAAGATCTATATATTTCCATCCACTTTTTGTAAAAATTGTATTAATCATTTCTAATTTAACAACGATTGCAAGAAAATTCAACTAACAAACATTGTTATATTATCTATTGCTACCAATATGGCAACATATATGAAATTCTTTGTGAATTTACACAATGATGCATCGAATTATGTTCTTATAAACTTAACTGATGATATGTCAATGTATATTGAATTATCAATTATTATATGTCAATTTTGTTCTAAAATAATTGTTTTTCTTGGTATGAATCTTAATAAAAGAATAGAATTATCCTTTAAGTTGTAATAATTTGTCATACAAATATTCCAATTAAAAAAGTCGAGTATGTCTGAATTGTTGCAGTGGATTAATGATATTAATAATTTTTTTCTGAAATCGAGACAAAGACATGCACGCCTCAAAACAACCATAGTCAATAGAATTTCCGTACCTTTGTGAAAAATAATACTAAAAAATTATGGTACTGAAGCTACATTACATGTACGGGTAGAAGGCTTTTTCGCAGGAAACACCTTGCTTCTCATTGCATTGTTACAAAAGAAAATATATGTTTTTTTCCTTTACTTCTGAATGCTTCATTTTTAACCGTCATCTGCGGCATTGCAGCGATGGGGGAGGGAGGAGGCAGAGAGGCGGGTTTGAGGAGCAGAATGGGTTGCTGGGGTCAGTGGCGAGGGTCACAGATGAATAGGCACGGTGGTGACGAGGGTGGATATTGGGAGAAGGAAGAGGTTGTGCAACGGATGCCAATAAGGACAAAATCAGAGATTGATGACGTGGAATTAATGTTTTGTCGGTCGGGAGTATCCATAGGGGTAAAAACGGAATGTAATGACAAAAATTAATGAGTGAGGGTCAAGACCCCTTCCTTCATATATAGCAATGGATTCATGTACATCCTACCACAATTTATTTTTTTAACCAATTAACATAAATCAACGAGGAAATATTTATTCCACGATATAACTCTATCGAAATACCGAAAAATACCCATCACGACACTCATTATTCCAAGTTGATTATTGTTCTTCGTAGGATATTTTGTGTTAAAATTTCTGGCAGGGTATCGACGTCGAAGATTGGATCATCTGTTGTAGCCTTGCTACATCAGAGTCGGTTGTAGGGGCTGGAGCCACTCGGTCTTGATCGAGTGGTTCCCATGAATTTATATGATCCGAGCCCACACAAAATGTGAATCGTGAAAATCGCTCGATCAAGATCCTACAGCCGACTCTGTTGAAGACAATAGACGATCCAGTCTCATCGACGTCGATGCATCGATTCTCTTCGAGAGATGGAAACGTAGAAATGAGAAAGCTTTCCCTCCCCTTCACGTCATCTCCAAGTCCAACCATCTCCTTAGTTCCATTGTAAGCTATAAAATATAGAAAAACTTGCTGGAATTCCTTCGGTGCAATCCAACCAATGGATTCAAACTACCGATGCAAACAGTCAGGTATGTAAAGATCCAAATACGAATTTTTGATGAATATAAAAAATGTGTTCCCTTATCGTTCAAAATAAAAAACGTATACAAATAATAGTACAAATGATTAATAGATTACCTTAAATAGATATGTATTAAAGAGCTTTCATATGAAACAAATATAATAAGTTTACGTATTTATCTGACAATAATCATATAATATATTATCATTGAACAAAAAAAAACTGTTACATGCCGTTACGGAGAAATTTACAATAAAAAGGATAAAATAACAAGTCAAATATATGTATAATTATAGGTTTTATACTTATGCCGCACTGAGATTCTATAATTACAGTTATGTTTGTAATTTTTTTGCAATAATATTTGTTCCATTGTATTCTCACGAAAAGTTGTCAGACTGTGAAGTTTGGAAGAATAAATGGCACACTAGTTACGGGAAAAAGTGGGGGAATAATTGTAATTTGTGGAATTTCAGAGGGGGAGCACAAGTTTAAAGAACCCATAACCATATGTATTTCATCCGTGATTCTAACTCATGTTACTCAGATATAATTAAGGAAAACTCATATAATTTGAGCCTTCGTATAAACCAACGAATACGATCGGATATCATTTATGGGCGACGAAATTTGGGTGGCAATCAAGTCCACGAGAGCCCCACTTAATCAAGCTGCTTGCTAATTAAACCCTTTCCACCTTCGAAGAAACGGAGGTGGAAGAGGAAGAGCAGATCGTAATTACAGAGCAGTAATCACCCACTAATGGCGTTCTTCCGCCACCACTGCCCCTTCTACTACAAAGATCGCAGCAGCAGCACTCGTGGCCTCTTCAGAGCCGTAGGATGCTCGGTCACGCTGTGGCTCCTCGCCGTTGCCCTTGTCGTCCTCCTCATGACCACGTACTACCCTGACATCTTCGCCGTCCAACCCATCACGATGATCGGCCAATCTGGTCCGCCTGAAGGTTCTCTCTTTAACAATGATTATCCATTGTTATCCTCTTTACAATACCACCAATATAAAGGCCATCGTCATTTCTCGCGACCATCGTAGAAGAAAACAACTAAAAGGACGAAAGCACATGAAGAAGAAGACATACAATATAACTGTGATCACAAAAGATAACTGACTGGGGATCGTTGTATTGTGTATCTTCTTCTTCTTTAGGGATTTCTATGATGATTGATTGTACATTTGTTTTCCTCCACTATGATAACTATGTCGCCGATATAGAAAAAGATACGATATTTGACTAAAATTTTGAAGTATACGATGATTTTTGCAACAAATAATATTTGTTGTTATTTTCATTGTCGCCAGAGTCGTTGCAGGAAAAGGAGTACTGCGACTTAACCGACGGGACGTGGGTGCGGAATACAGAGGTACCCCCACCTTACACGAACGTAAGTTGTCCTACGATGCCCGACTCGAAGAACTGCGGCAAGTACGGGAAGGACATGGACTACATGAACTGGAGCTGGAAGCTGCACCGGTGCGAGCTGCTGGGCTTCGACGCGAAGCGGTTCCTCAAGATGGTACGCGGGAAGTAGATGGGGTTCGTCGGGGACTCGGTGGCTAGGAATCAGTACGAGTCGTTGCTGTGCCTCTTGTCACAGGTGAGTTAATCACACACTAATTAGAAGCCTTTGGGTGATTAGTAGTAATTAACTTTTGGCTCTACCTCGCGTTAATTGTTTGCAATTGGGATTAGATCCGTAGGGTTTGAAAATTGGAGGAAAGAGTACGAATTGAGGAGGACCAATCAAAATGTTGTGGATGGTGTTCGCTTGAAGGTCAAGCCACTAATCAATAGATAGACGATAATATTTGGACCCAAAGTTTCCACGATCGAGTGTACTACGAAATTATGGTAAATTACATAAAAGAAGGGCTTAACCCAACCATTGATAGGGTTATGATGTAATCATAAAAGAATTTAGGATTCGTGATGTAAAAGTTCTAAAGAGTGAAATTTTGTTGACAATTTACTATATATGTATTTCAAATAATATGCCTTCTATATATTTCATAAATTGTAATCTAAATTTAGAATTTCGCTGTTTATATTTTAAACTGAAATAATAAGATGATTTTACTTACCTGTTTGCTTATAGTTTATGTTAATTTAATTGTTATAGATAAGTGTTGATGGAAAATTTGAAAGGAAACAAGCGTAAAAATATTCCTAAAACTAACAACACGCTTTCCTTTATTTCAATACGAGATATAGTATTTTCAATCTCTTCGTTTCCCATTCCTCACACAATTACTTTCCTTTTCATGAACTCCTTCAAATCCCTCCAACCAATAAATATGGCGATTGTCTATAGTCTGCAATTATCAATTTATGAAATTGTAAAAAGATGAAGTTGGGAGGTGTTGTTGAAGACGATTTTTCACGGGTCTAGAGTAATCCACACAAGGCAAGATCACAATGTCGCTGAGGCGACCCGCAAGAAATCAATTCTTCAAACAACAATTAACCCACAACAGAAATCAAGCAATGAAAAGCGGTGCGGAGTTAAAATTTATTATAAGTCTACAAAGGATGTGTATAGTGTGCAAGCAGTGTAGAGGTCGAACACAGTGAGTAGACAGGTAGAATGGGGGAATAATGCACAAAGTGAATGTGATGACTTGTTTATAAATGCTATTTTTGTGGATTTTTATATTTTTTTTATTTAATTTTTTTGATTTTATATTTTTATATTTTGATTTTTACTTTCTGATTTTGTATTTTCTTTTTATATTTTGTATTTTTGTCTTTTCGTTTTCTTTTAATAAAGATATAACATCTATATGGAATATATATACAGAAGAGATAAGAGAGAGGTAAAAGTAAGGAAAAATACTCAAAATATACGAAATAAAATATTTTTGTGCTTTTTATATTTTTTCTAGTATTTTTGTAATTTTTTAGATTTTTCCTTTTTTTGGTATTTTTAAATCAAAAATACTGAAAACGGTGGATAAAATAAATGGCTGGAACAAAAATGGGGGTGAAAATAGTAATCAGCGATAAAAATTCCCCAAATAATTTTAAATGAACGATAACAAAATAAAGAAAATTTAGAAACAGAGATTATATTTTTAAGATTTTTTTATGAATTTTTAATAATTTTATGAAGATTTTTAGAGTTTTACAATTTTATGGGTTTTCTTTTGTATTTTTTATGATTTTTGGACCGAATATAAAAGACTCTAAAATACACAAGATATATTTTATTGGAAATTTTTCGAGAAGTTTTTATATTTTTTATGGATTTAATAATGCAAATAGGGCTGAAAATGCTTGTTTTTTATTTTTTTATAAATATGAAAATGCAATAAAAATACAAAATAAAAATATGGCGTGGAAGCGCAATGCAACAGGAGCTTAAGGAAATTTTTGTAGATTTTTTAAGAATTTAGAGATGCATGAAATAAATAAAGGAAATGAAAAGAAACTTCAGCCTGGCAGGGGCATTTTTGTAATATGAGAAAAGTCCAGCGGCCAAAATATAAATTTCCCACAAAAATATAACACAACAAAAATTGTTTCCAGACCGATTACAAATAGCCGAAACTCCAAGGATATATTCGCAAAATTCCCAAAGCCACGTGCACAGGACACGTGACTTGTAGGGACTAAAAAGTAATAACACTAAAATGTGGGGTTCCGTTCGCAAATTTTACAAAAGTTTTAAAACTATCGATGAATGTTTAAATAGTAATTATTAAGTACCAAAAACGTCTCGGGATATGTCTGCAAAATACCCAAAGGAGGGGGCGATCCGACGGATGATGTGCTTTCAATATGCCACGTGTCGACGCCCCGCGCATCGATACCCGTTCGCAATCGACGGCGGGGATTAGATGATCTGCAGACGATTGACGGTCCAGGCGTGTCCGATCCTATGGCTGTTGTGCGCCACCAAGAACTGGGCGCGATCGACGGCTCGGAGGGGTGCAGCAAGAACTGGGGAAGAACAGCGGGTGGCTGAACTTCCTCCGGCGATTACCGATCCTCCCCGACGTGCGAGACTTCTCCAAAATGCCCAGGAATATCCCTGAAAGCCTCTCCTAGCGGCTGGCGACTTCAAAATGGCAGTAGGTCCATCGGAGCACCACCACGATGATGAAGAGGGGGAAGGGCTCCAGGAGGTTCGACCTCGACAAAAACGACCCCAGATGGGGTCCTTCAGCACTTGGGACCTGCAAAATAAACATGTGACAACAGTAGGGGGTCCCCAGGGCAAAGGTGGGTGATTGGATGGCGTAGGTGGAAGAATTGAAGCTCGCCGAAGCAAGCTCCGGCGAGGGTGTTTGATAGTGGGATTAAACTAATACATCGATTAAACGACAAAATAAACACGTGAGCTAAAAGCTAACACTATTGGCTAACTAAATGATGAATACCCATTCATCACTCTTTATTCTTATATTTTAGCTACAAAAACCTTTGCAAATGCATGTAGATATTTGTAAATATAAATAATTACCAAAAGCATGCATTGTGTAAAAACCTATAATTAGCATGTTTTTGTGCAAAAATAAAAGAATAAAGATTAAAAAGAAAAAGAGGGAAATATTTAGAATAGATATTGAGCAACCTAACCCAAGGGAGGGCTCAGCATGGGCCTGACCGCATAAAAGCCAAAGTAGAGGGAGATAGGGGCTCATGTGTAAATATTATGTAAATAAATAAAACTATATTTTCCTCACCCAAAAATATGCTTGTAAATACTTGTATATATTTATAAAAATATAAAAACAAAATAATAAGTTAAAAAGCAAAAAGATCAAAAATACCCTTTTTCATCATGTACATAAACCATGTTCCTATATTTATTTAACCTTGTAAATAAATAAAGTCATTTTCCAAACTTTTTGTAAATACTCTATGCTATATATTGTAAATAAATAAAATAAAAAGAATCAAAATCAAAACAAAATAAAAATAGAAAAATCAAAAATACAAAAATACATTGTACATATACTATGTATATATATGTACATATCTATTTATTTTACCTATGTATATAAATGATAAAAATAAAATAAAAATACCTTTTTATTCCTTATTTTATTCTATAAATAAATAAAATATAAAATAAGGATAAAATTGTATAAAAATAACATTAAAAATCAAAAATCAAAATCCCACATATTGTATATATACCTATATCTAACCCTACTATGTACCTACCTTATTTTTATTTCCAAAAATTAATTAAAAATCACAAAAAATAGAAAAAAATAAAATAAAAATATTTCATGTTTTAAGTTTTTGTAAATTCAGTCATTTTCTAACTCAAATAAATAAATTAAAAATTCAAAGCTTGGCGGGCTCTGATTGGTCCACGGGGGATTGTTGACCCCCGGTCAACTCTCCCCCCAGGACCACCAGAGCCGGGTCCGTCCTGCCCGACCCGTTTTCCCTTATTTTTATTCGGCTGACCCGACCGCCATCAACCCAAACCCCGGGTCCGAATCGTTCTCCTTGCATCCGACATCCTCGCCGGAGCCGCTCCCTCGGGATCCGCGCGCTCCTGAGCTTGCCCGGACCCCTTCTTCTCGGACCCCTAGCCATATAAAGCTGGAGCTCAGTCGCCTTCCCGCGTCATCTTTGGCCATTCCCCTTCTTCCCTGTGAGCTCCAGAGTGACCGCACGAGTGACAGCGAGCGTCTCCGCCTGTTGCAGCGAGGCGAGGAGGAGGAACCCACTGATCCGGCGATACACCCGCCGCAGCTCCGCCACCTGGGCGAGCTTCGAGCCTCGGGCTGAGACGACCCTTAAGGCCAAGACCAGGAGCACCCCTACTCTTCCCCAGTCTCATCGATCATTCAGGTAGTCCCTTAGCTTAGCTATTTCGTTCGATTTCAACTTTCCCCCAAATCGTGCCGCCGTCAGCTTTCTTCGATTCACCCCGGTTCCGACCACCGTTCGATCATCGGACCCGACCCACATCTCCGCCTTCCTCCGCCGCACGTTCTCCACCCACTCACACAACCCAGCTCGCACAGGAGCTGGGAACCGGGCTCCACCATCTTCCACCTTCGCCGGAGCTCGCCGCCCCGACGCACCAGTCACCTTCACGTCGCCTAACTGGGTCGAGGCACTTTGCCCTCGACCCGTGAATCTCCTGAGGAGTTTTGCAGGTCCAGCAGAGGCCATCTGAGGCCTCTCGATATTCAGCCCAGGAGCTTCACCTCCGCCACCCTTGTCGGAGCTCCCCCGAGCTCAGCTGGGGCATCGGAGGACATCAGCAGCTGCGCACCTTCACGCCGGAGCTCCTCCGATACTCAGGCGCAGCAGAGGAGGCCGGAGGCGCCTTCACGAGGCCGGCGAACTTCGCCGGCCATCAGTTCTTCCAGCATCCTCCAGATCCGTTGATCGCGCCTCCTCGCTCCAGTTCTGATCGGAGCCGTCCATCTCCGGAGCTGTCTTGAGCGTTCGATCCGAGGTGACGCCATCTGGAGCGCCCACCAGTCGCACCCGTCAGATCCGCCACGTGGAGCGCATCCAACGACCCCGCTTAATAAAGGGTAAATTACCCTTAGGCCCCGCTTCTGTTTTTATTTAGCTTTAGTCCTGTAAATATTTAAGTACGTTGTTTAGTTTTAGGTTTATTTGCACAATGGACCCTGAGCTTTAGTGTAATTGCATATATACCCCTGCCTGTTGTGAGCCACGTGCTTCGTCACGTGTTGTTTTGGGTTATTTGCAGTCTTTGCCCTTATAGTTTAGGTTGTTATGAAATGAATGAAAGGTTTTAATTAATTGCATTTATACCCCTGTGCGTGGTTGTTTTACACATGTGCGTTATTTTTTGGGTTATTTGCAACTAACCCCCTTGGACTTTTGGTACGTTTACCAATTGGTCCTCGGGGCTTATTTTCCTTACATATAGGTCCTTGAGTGCCCCAGGCACGCGCTTGGTGCGTGTTTTGCTGGGTTAATTGCACCGGGACCCCCAGAACTTTGGGTATTTGCATTTCAGTCCCTATGCACAGTGCCCTATCTCTATTTTTGAATAAAATATCAAATCACCTCCAAATCCAACGAAAATTTGACACATGGCTCCTGCCATGGTGTAGGATTTTTGTAGATTTTTGATGACATTTCTGATTTTGTTTGCTATTTTTAAAAATTCAAAAACCTCTATTTTCGTTACTGTCTAGATTGAAAAATCACAAAAAAACATAAAAACTCCCTCAAAAATCCCCTAAAAATTAGCTACTGTTTAGTTTGTGTTCCTTGATTTTCTAGCCAATTTTGGCTATTTTTCACCACTGAAAACCACTAAAAACTTAAAAACATTTAAAACCTCATAAAAATTCTAATAAATATATTAAAAATCCAAAAACAATAAACTACCCGAATTTTCCTTGTGTCCTCTATTTTATAGGAAAATTACCTCCAGGCCATTTTGAGGCCCTTAGATATTTTATCTATTAGAAAAAAAATAAACATCAGAAAATTATCAAAAATTCACCAAAAACATAAAAAAATATAAAACACATAAAAATATTTTTGTTTTGATTTTTGGTTGATTTCTGGAGCTTGAAATAATTTGTTGAATTGTGTTCTTCCTTGCTTTTCTTATTTTCTTAATAAACTTAAAAATCCAAAAAAATATAAAAATAATTAAAAACCACTAAAAATATTTTCCCCTTTTCTCTTATTTGCTTTGACTACTTCGTAGGCCTCTCGGCCAATCCGTGCTCCTTGAGTTCGACCCTGGGTGCTATACCAGGTTAATCACATAGGAGGACCGCTATTCGTGTTTTGATTGCTTGATTTATCATTAGTGGTTCATTTTTCTTGATCGACACATCGTCTGAGTGACCGAGGTCGCAACGACCATTTTTGTACCTTTACCTTAGTCGCTCGGTTTTTCGTGTCGTCAGAATGGCGCCGTTGCCGGGGAGCACGGCTTAGTAGTCGTTTTTCTTGAGTTTTTCCGCGGTTTTCCCTTTTCGCGGCTTTTTGTATAGATTTTTGTAGATATATTTTCTGATATTTTCTGACAATAATTTGGACTGACCACTTGTCTCTTTTTCTTGTGAGGGCCCGAGGATCGAGGCGGCCGATTTCGAGAAGCCGACGCAACCGCGAGACTCGGAGGCGGCTCCCTTCTGCACGGAGCCGCAGGATAGAGCGACAGAGAGAGTTGAGTGGGTGAGGTTAGATTAGGAATATTTGATTATTGTTGTAATAATACAGGGACTCAGACTTGGACCTTTGTGGACTTGCCGTAGCGGGTTTGTTTCGCCGAGCACTGGTGTGCTCGGGGGACCCTTAGGACTTGCGCGGTTTTTCGCGGTTTTTCACGGTTTTATTTTATTTCCTTTCTGCCTTTTCCGGTGTTTACGTGGTTTTTGCTCGAGCCCCTAGACTTAGGAATTTCTGGTGATTGTGCCGTAGTTAGTAGGATCCACACACCTAACTGATTATCTGTTCCCATAGAACGTTAATTGGACCTACTAATAAACCAATAATAAAAATAGCTTAGTCGCTTTCCTGAGAGCCTACGCGCCGCGAGCCTGCCCCGTCAAGCGCTACTCCTGAACTCGACTTGTCGAGAAGAGGAGGGGTGGGTCTAGACCGGACTCTTTGGATCGAGGGCGAGTGACTAAGTTAGACGGTTCTTCGCTAGAAATTGCTCGTTTAGGACTCGGCTTTCCCGTTGCATCATATATGTAGTTTCCTTTCTGTCTTTACATTTATGCACGGATCATATTGCATGTAGAGTGCTGGAGTCAGGTACGCCTTCCTTACTTTGCATGCATCATTGATTTTATCGTGCATCGGCTTTTTCGACTTCTCCCCCTGTTTTCGGACTTAATAATCAGGAGAACCGAAAAATTCGTTAGGCCTTTTGTTTGATATTTGAAAAATATTAAAAAGAAAAACCATAAAATTGGGACTGGTTAACACTATTGATCTTAAAAGACGCTCACCCTAATAATTTTGTCTTGGAGGAGCAACCCCCTCATTGGATGGTTTGGATGCGCGAGAGAGTGACCCGCACCCTAGGTAGAACCCCCCGGTGCTAGTCCCGACTGATTACCGACTCTTCAGTGCGGGCCAGTCGGTTGGGATAGCATCGAATATCCTAACAGGTCACGTAAGCGCTCTGATATTTTGTGTGTTCACCAAAATAAAATAGACAAGATAATTTGACCGAACTTTCACGGTCTTCAGCTCGCGTTGCGTTGGTGAACCGGGGGTTTGTTTGTGATCATAGTTGCTCCAGATCTCATCCGCCTTACTTGCCAGATCAAGATGATGGGTAGACGGTCTCTTAGGCAGCCTCTGGCTGCACCGCTTTCGGGCACGTCTACCCGATCATCTAGGTTGGCCCGCGAGAGCCGAGACCAGCTCTCCGAGCCCGAGTACGACTCCGAGCCCGAGGAGAGATTAGCAGATTTGACAGCACCTGAGTTGGGCTCGTTTGATTTTGCAGACATCGCTATGGCCGGCAGTTCAGATGATCACCCCCGTCAGCCAGAGCATTTTGTACTAGACCAGGGGGCGATCAACTCCACCCTGATCGCATCACTTGAGACAGTTCAGCAGCAGTTACGTGATCAGGGGGCATTCATGATAGAGATGAGGCGCGAGTTGGAGAGGCTCAGAGCAGAGCGAGATCAGCAGAGCGAGCCTGAGGAGATACCTGATGCAGAGGCACGAGCCGCAGCAGCTGCAACAGCCGCAGCAGCAGCAGCCGCCGCAGCGGCAGCCGCCGCGGCAGGAGGACCACCACGACCGATGTGGGAGTTGCACAACCCCGGATAGACACTCATGCATCATTGGGTAGTAGTGCCAGCGATCGTGGGGGACTTCAAGTTCCCCCCGAACACCTTGCAGTTGCTGCCCCATTTCCACGGACTTGCCACTGGGGATCCCCACCTCCACCTCCAGGAGTTCCTGATGATCTACAGCACTGTCCACGATCGCCACGTGGACCAGGATACGATCCGGATGATAGCCTTCCCTTTTTCACTGGCAGATAGAGCAGCCACCTGGCTGAAGCATCTAGGGAAGTTTGTCTACACCTGGGAGCAGCTCCGCACCGAGTACTTGAACAAGTACTATCCACTCGGGCGGACGAATGCAGCGAGGGCCCTGATCAGCAACTTCTCCATGTTCCCCAACGAGCAGTTTCACGAGGCATGGGAGAGGTTTCGAGAGCTCCTAGACATATGCCCGCACCACGACATCTCCAAGCCGAACTTAGTTCAGAGCTTTTTCAGAGGGTTGACACCAGAGCTTCAGGGTCTGGTGAACGCTTCTTGCGGCGGGTCCTACTTTGCCAAGGACCACGACCAGGTCTGGGCCATCTACGAGGAGATGGCCGAAAACTACATGGTGATGTCCCAGACCAGGTTGTATACTCAGAGACCCCAGCCACAGCAGCCAGGATCCGTGCAGTACCAGCGGATAGCACGGGTAGATGCAGGTCCATCCAGTTCGTCCGCAGTCGCAGCAGCACAGGCAGAGTCATCCGCTGCGGACATGGGTATTATCAGCGAGAAGTTGGACCGCATGGAGCTGATTGAGAAGAAGCAGTGCCAGAGCATCACTCAGATGGAACAGATGGCACAGGTTTTGAGCGACATGAAGACCCAGCTCATGTGTCTCCAGGAGGCACAGACGGCTTCACAGCCCCGTCTTCTGTCGCGAGGCGATACCGGCGGCAGCAGCAGCTCGTCCCAGCGCTCCAGCTCCTCACAGCAGCCTAGACAGGTTCACCTTGTACAGGCAGAGCCGTACCAGCAGCCGCAGCCTACCTACCAGTCCCCACCATCTCCAGACATGCAGATGGTGGTCTACCAGCCGGATCAGCCTCTGGCAGTGCTCCCGCCAGCCCCCTACGATGCAGAGCCGTTGACGGATGTCAACGGGATTTGGTATGACCGTCCCCAGCCTGGGATCCGACGAGACCATCCCGGATTCAGGTGGGGGAGTGGTGGTGCCCAGCCCCAGCAGCAGCCGTCAGGTCAGGGAGGGCAGTACTCCCAGCAGAGAGATCACCAGCAGTCGCAGCAGCAACCCCCAGCACACCAGCAGCACCAGCCATCATCCTTCGGTCCTCGTCCCTATCAGCAGCAGGGACAGTCGTGGAGACGTGAGCATCAGGCTCACCCAGTTCAGCAGCAGCACCCTTCCTCATACCCCTCTTACCACCAGCAGCAGTTCCAGCAGCCTCACCCCCAGAGAGGCTACCCGTCGGGCTCCCACGAGAGCCCCGCTTTGGATGACATCGCCCGCCTCCTCACGGACCAGCAGGCCACATTCAGACGGGAGATGGACGAGTTCCGCCATGAGATGCGGGACTTGGTGAGAGGGAAGGCCGCCATTCCAGCCCAGATCGAGCCGAACCCGAACAACCTCAAGAGGAAATCTGAGCAGGTAGTACACACTGAGCTTGCCACTCCTAGTGACCCATTTGATGCTACATCTTCGGATCTATTTGATGCTGATTTTGTCACACTTAGGAGCGGTAGGACCCCAGCAGGCGGCGGTGCCTCATCTGAGCTTCACCACGATGATGCTTCAGAGGCGCCACATGAGGAGGAGGAGAGCGGTACTGAGGCCGCTCCAGATGATGATGGTGGCACTGATGCCACCAAGGATGCTGATCCCACCGGCGGTACTGAGACCGCCGCTTCACCAATTCGAGGAGGTGGTACTGATGCCACCCGTTTAGCCGAGCCAGCCCGTGGTACTGACGTCGCGAGACGTCTACCAGCAGCAGCAGCAGCAGAGCCAGCCAGAGGTGGTACTGAGGCCACCAGTGTTTATTGTGATAGAGATGTTGTCTTTCCTTCAGTTCATGTACCTCATAACACTGTTGTGAATAAAGGAAAAGGTTTAGTTTCTTCTGGTCCCACTGTGGTGCATGATGTATGTGTGGATCTGGTCATCGAACCGTCTAGGCCTTTTCCTAGTCCTTCATCTGAGAAGGACCCTGTGATCCCCTTCCCTAGAGCCCTTCAGATGGGGAAGGGGAAGAAAAAAGAAAATCCGAAAAAGAGAGAGCTTGAGGAGTTCAGCCAGAGCATGATCGATCGATTCCACATCCAGCTGACCCTCCAGGAGGCTTTGCAGCACATCCCCCTTCTCCAGCGTTCTTTGAGAGACAGGACTACAGTCAGGAGGAGGAGGAGGAACCACACTTCAGAGATACATGTGCTGACGAAAGCCACGTGTTTTGCGATCCAGAACCGCCTGCCAGCCAAGAGGCCAGATTCAGGGGCCCCGTTTGTCAGATGCCAGATTAGTGAGCAGAGGTTCGATCGTACTCTACTAGATAGCGGATCGTCGATCAACCTTCTTCCGACAGCCCTTCTCGACCGCTTCGAGTTGGGCACTCTTCGACAGAGCAGGACAGTCCTTCAGTTCGCTGATCGATCAGTCAAGAGGCCGAAGGGGTTATTACGAGACGTTATCGTCACGATTCAGGGCCTGAAATTCCCCGTGGACTTCGTAGTGTTGGACATGGAGATCCCTGAGTCAGTGGTCGATACCCCCATCATCCTCGGTCGTCCATTCTTGGCCACAGCCAAGGCGGTGACTGATCATGATAGCGGGAAGGTGTACTTTCGCATCGAGGGCGAGAGTATACAAATAGAGACGGTCGAGGACTACAGAGCTAGAGAGAGAGCCCGCTTTGATGCGAGTACAGATTCAGAGCAGCTGACAGACACAGAGCCAGACATCCACCAGGACTGTGATTTTGTGATCACAGACGATGAGGCAGCTTGGGCAGATCCTGCAGCACAGACCATCCTCTCATATTCAGATACAACTGATGCTGAGATGAGAGCAGAGGAGAGTCTGGAGAGCACAACCCTGGTCCAGGATACAGTAGAGGCAGCAGAGCCGGTCCTTGATCGCGACACGATGTTTAGTGATGGTGGTGCTGAGGCCACCTTGTTTTCCGGTGGTACTGATGCCACCGCGATTGATACAGATCCCTCGGATTCAGAGTCTGATTGGGCCGATTGCTATGATCAGATGCCATACCTGAGTCCATTTGAGCCTACAGTTGAGGAGGAGGTAGATGCAGAGCCGAGCAGAGACAGTGCAGTTGAGAAGCCTCCTCCCGATCCAGTTTGCGAGAGTACGCTTTCACTTTCCCAGGAAGATTTGGCAGACTTAGCAGCTTTCACTCAGTTTCTTCCGCAGCCAGATTTGCCAGCACCCAGCATTCCAGAGCTGAAGCCGCTCCCTACTTCGCTGAAGTATCGATTCCTTGCGGGCGATCCAGAGATGTACCCAGTCATCATCTCCGCCAATCTGACTGGAGAGCAGGAATCCCGTTTGATGGGGGTTCTTGAAAAGAACCGCAAGGCGATCGGATAGAGCGTAGCAGATCTCCATGGGATTAGCCCATCAGTGTGCTCCCACCATATCTATCTCGAGGAGGGGGCGAAGCCGTCGCGTGAGTTCCAGCGGCGACTGAACCCCAACCTGAGAGAGGTTGTGATGAAGGAAATATCGAAATGGTGGAGTGCAGATTTTATTTATCCCATTTCCGACTCCAAGTGGGTCAGCCCCTTGCATGTGGTGCCCAAGAAGACAGGCATCACGACCGTGATCAGTGAGTCGGGAGAGGAGATCGCTACACGAGTACCCACCTCTTGGAGGGTCTGTGTTGACTACAGGAGACTCAACCAGGCCACCAAGAAGGACCATTTCCCCCTGCCTTTTATTGACCAGATCATTGAGAGACTGGCAGGGAAGAGCCATTATTGCTTCCTGGATGGGTACTCGGGCTACAACCAGGTGGCCATCGCTCCTGAGGATCAGGAGCAGACCACCTTTACCTGTCCCTTTGGTACATATGCTTTTCGACGCATGCCATTTGGGCTATGCAATGCCCCTGCGACTTTTCAGAGGTGCATGTTGTCGATCTTTTCGGACATGGTAGGGGAGTGTTTGGAGGTCTTCATGGACGATTTCTCGGTCTACGGCGACGGATTCGACTCCTGTCTTGACTGCCTAGATCGGGTACTCCAGCGATGTATTGAGTTCCATTTGGTTCTATCTTGGGAGAAGAGTCACTTTATGGTGACTCAAGGGACGGTGCTTGGCCACATCATCTCCAACAGGGGCATGGAGGTTGATCCGACCAAGGTTGATGTCATTAGAAAACTCGCACCGCCGTCCAATTTGAGTCAGCTACGGTCATTCCTGGGGTACGTTGGATTTTATAGGAGATTCATTCAGGATTTCAGCAGGATTGCCCGACCGTTGACTGACCTATTGACGAAAGACACCGAGTTCCTTGTCGATGACAAGTGTCTCTCGTCCTTTGCGACTCTCCAGCAGTGTGTTATTGAGGCTCCTGTCCTCCAGCCGCCTGACTGGTCTCTCCCATTCGAGATCATGACGGACGCATCCGATTTTGCCGTGGGGGCAGTGCTGGGACAGAGGAGGGATGGAGTTCCGTTTGCTATACACTACGCTAGCCGCACATTGGATTCCGCCCAGCGGAATTATACGGTCACAGAGAAGGAGATGCTAGCCGTAGTGTTTGCCCTGGATAAGTTCAGATCGTATATCATCGGATCTAGAGTGACTTTGTACACAGATCACACCGCCATCAGGTACCTCATGGCAAAGAAGGATGCCAAGGCCAGACTGACTAGATGGATCCTTCTACTCCAGGAGTTCGACATTGAGATCAAGGATAAGCCTGGAGTCAAGAATGTGGTGGCGGATCACCTCTCCCGTTTAGAGCAGCCTGAGGAGTCTGAGCAGATTGACCCTATTAGAGATACCTTCCCAGATGAGGCGATCCTTGCTATCGCCTCACTCCCGTGGTATGCCGATATTGTGAACTTTCTGGTTGCTGGGAAAGTCCCACAGGATTGGCCCAGGCAGAGGCTTGAGACCTTCCTTGCGAGGGCCAAGTCCTACCACTGGGAGGATCCCATCCTTTACCACGAAGGAGGGGACAGCGTCTGGCGTCGGTGTATTCCTCAGGAGGAACACCATAGCGTCCTCACTTAGTGCCACAAGCTTGAGGCAGGAGGACATCATTCTGGGAGGAGATCGGCACAGAAAGTGCTCCAATCCGGCTTGTGGTGGCCTACCCTCTTCAAGGACTCTGATGAGTTCGTGAAGAGGTGTACTGACTGTCAGAGGATGGGCACTTGTGGACAGCGTGATATGATGCCGATGCAGCCCATTTACTTCTGTGAGGTTTTTGACGCATGGGGCATCGATTTCATGGGTCCATTCCCTAAGAGTCAGGGATTCGAGTACATTCTGTTGGCCGTCGATTATGTTAGTCGTTGGGTTGAGGCTATCCCCGCCCGAGCCGCTGATGCGAGGACAGTTTGCAGATTTTTGAGGAAGCATATCATCACGCGGTTCGGGGTTCCACGAGTTCTGATTTCTGATGGGGGGTCTCATTTCATCAACGACCAGGTGAAGGCCCTTGCTAGCGAGTTCAGTATAGACCATCGTGTTGCCACACCTTACCATCCACAGACGAATGGTCTAGCTGAGGTGTCGAATAGGGAGATCAAGACTATCTTGCAGAAAGTCGTCCGCCCTGACCGAAAGGATTGGTCACAGCTTTTGGACTCGGTCTTGTGGGCATATAGGACGTCTTTCAAGACTCCATTGGGCACATCTCCCTTTCGCCTCGTATATGGCAAGCCGTGCCATTTACCTGTTGAGCTGAGGCACAAGTCACTTTGGGCAGTCACAGATATTCTTATGGATCCAGATGGTGTAGGAGACCAGAGGAGGGCAGAGTTAGCTGCCCTGGAGGAGCTTAGAGATGCAGCTTTCTCAAACAGCCTACATTATAAGGAAAAAGTGAAGGAGTGGCATGATTCTCACATCAGCCACAAGCATTTTGAGATTGGACAGAGAGTATGGCTGTTTGATGCGAGGCTTCGTTTGTTTCCAGGGAAGCTGCAGAGCAAATGGAAGGGACCCTACTTGGTCAGAAAGGTACACGACAATGGTAGCATTGATATATCCGAGTTGTCTTCTGAGAGTACCTTTCGAGTGAACGGCCAGCGGCTCAAGCCATTTCTAGATCATGAGCCGCGGGACGTTATCGTTGCCCCTATTCATTTTGCGTGAGATGTGGTCTCTTGACTCACATCTTTTGCATCTCATGTCTGATTTTCACTGTTCCTCCGCCCTGTATAGATCCAGTTGTCCATATCATTCTATTCCTTAGTCCCACATCCCTTTTCTCATCTTATGATTATGCTATACTTAGGGTGTACTTTACCCTAAGTATAGGGGGGATGTAGGACCTGCGGGTATTCTTTTCATTTTTTCTGCTCCTGTTTTGCTGCCTATACTTAGGGATATTTTACCCTAAGTATAGGGGGGGCAGACTCTGTATCTTCTTCACTCGGATTTCCCTTCATGTACAGCTTGCTATACTTAGGATTAGTTAATCCTAAGTATAGGGGGAAACCACCGAGTCCCTCTCATTCTTCTCGTTTCTGTACTTAGCCATTCCTTTTCACTCCCCTTTTACTAAGCACGAGTTATGTCTTCTTCATCGCTCTTGATCACTCTGAGGACATCGTTCGAGCTAAGTATAAGGGGGTGTGTATATATTTCATATATACTTTAGCCATAACTCGTACTTTGTGTGAGTGTGTTAATAAATAAAATGGCTAAAAATCACAAAAATTAAAAAATTTTCATGAACATAAACTTCTTTTACTTGCACATACATAGCTAGTGTACAAAGTATTTTTGTAAAAATGATTTCAAAAATCTTTTGTGTAAAGCTTGTGTAAATATTTTTGTATCAAAATTATGTATATAGTACAAAATTTTTATAAAATGTTTTGAAAATCAAAATTTTGCAAAACTCTTGTGTAAATATGTGTAAATATCTTCTTGCAAAACTTGCACCTCATGCATCATTCATCCATGATTTCAAAACATTTTTCAAAAATTTTGCACGATTGTAAATTTGTGTAAATAAGCATCTTGTGTACATATATGTATATAGTTTTTTTTCCTGGATGAGAGTTGACATTTAAACTAAGCCTGGAATTAAATTGAGAAATGGAGCTCGAATAAGATCTTAATCCACCTAACTTTAAGAGGAACCTTATAGGACTTAGGGTTAAGGCTTTTCAGGTCCATAAGGACTTAATTCTTTGAGTCCACTAGGCTATGAGCATATGTCATCTTGATGAGCCTAAGTAGAGCACTTAACAACACACGCATGACTCTTAGAGACAATGGCTTGACTTGCACCAGCACTTTACACATGGCTCTCCACAGATGAGGTGGTGAGGAGGCAGTTTCCTTTGGCTTGGGGTAGCATATGAGGGTAGTACTTTTAGGCGGAACCTCTCTTCTTCTTCTAGTGAAGGAAGTGCGTCTCAACTTGGTCTAGTGGTGATGAAGGCTAGAGACAGAAGCTGTGGGTTGCAATAAAGCTTCAAAAGAGGGATAGTCTACTGGCTCAAGAGGAAAATTTCTTGTATATATGCTGCACCATGTAGATATGTTGTATAGAAGTCCTTGAAAAAAAATGCAAAATGCAAAAAGAACTCCAAAAAAGTGGTGGGTCGGATTGATAATTTAATAACCCCACCGGAGTGTATATAGTCAAATAAAGCAAAAGCTTATGGTATCCATGTTACATCTCACGAAGCTTGCAGCGGGAGACTTGGCTACACTGGCTGAGCTTCCAAAAGTCTATACTTCTTCCCCCTCTTCTTGAGCCGGTTGCACTTGAACTTAGAAGGGAATACCCCGCTTCTCGAGGAAAGAGTTGCTAGACCGAGGCCTTAGAGTTATCAGGTTGAGGGAGGTTGTTTCTTTGTTACTTCTGAGGTGGGGAGCCACATATCACTTACACTGCATGGAAAGATTCATGGTCATTAGAGTTTGTGTATGTAGACTTGTTCTGATCTGGTTTATTGAGGAGTCTTGCCCATAGATTGGTGGAACTTAGAGACTGTTGAGTTTTAAGCCTAAGTCTAAATAAGGTTCCGACACATTAATAATCCAAAGATCTGATTGAGCTCCATACCCCAATTTAATGAAGGCAAGTTTAATAATCAACCTTGATCCATGTACATCCTCTTTTTCTTTTTCTGTCTTTCTTTTTCGCTTCTTTTTCAAATAAGTGTTTGCTAAGGGACTAGTAAAATTAAGTATAGGGGGGTGATGAATACCCATTCATCACTCTTTATTCTTATATTTTAGCTACAAAAACCTTTGCAAATGCATGTAGATATTTGTAAATATAAATAATTACCAAAATCATGCATTGTGTAAAAACCTATAATTAGCATGTTTTTATGCAAAAATAAAAGAATAAAGATTAAAAAGAAAAAGAGGGAAATATTTAGAATAGATATTGAGCAACCTAACCCAAGGGAGGGCTCAGCATGGGCCTGACCACATAAAAGCCAAAGTAGAGGGAGATAGGGGCTCATGTGTAAATATTTATGTAAATAAATAAAACTATATTTTCCTCACCCAAAAATATGCTTGTAAATACTTGTATATATTTATAAAAATATAAAAACAAAATAATAAGTTAAAAAGCAAAAAAGATCAAAAATACCCTTTTTCATCATGTACATAAACCATGTTCCTATATTTATTTAACCTTGTAAATAAATAAAGTCATTTTCCAAACTTTTTATAAATACTCTATGCTATATATTGTAAATAAATAAAATAAAAAGAATCAAAATCAAAACAAAATAAAAATAGAAAAATCAAAAATACAAAAATACATTGTACATATACTATGTATATAGATGTACATATCTATTTATTTTACCTATGTATATAAATGATAAAAATAAAATAAAAATACCTTTTTATTCCTTATTTTATTCTATAAATAAATAAAATATAAAATAAGGATAAAATTGTATAAAAATAACATTAAAAATCAAAAATCAAAATCCCACATATTGTATATATACCTATATCTAACCCTACTATGTACCTACCTTATTTTTATTTCCAAAAATTAATTAAAAATCACAAAAAAATAGAAAAAAATAAAATAAAAATATTTCATGTTTTAAGTTTTTGTAAATTCAGTCATTTTCTAACTCAAATAAATAAATTAAAAATTCAAAGCTTGGCGGGCTCTGATTGGTCCATGGGGGATTGTTGACCCCCGGTCAACTCTCCCCCCAGGACCACCAGAGCCGGATCCGTCCTGCCCGACCCGTTTTCCCTTATTTTTATCCGGCTGACCCGACCGCCATCAACCCAAACCTCGGGTCTGAATCGTTCTCCTTGCATCCGGCATCCTCGCCGGAGCCGCTCCCTCGGGATTCGCGCGCTCCTGAGCTTGCCCGGACCCCCTTCTTCTCGGACCCCTAGCCATATAAAGCTGGAGCTCAGTCGCCTTCCCGCGTCATCTTTGGCCATTCCCCTTCTTCCCTGTGAGCTCCAGAGTGACCGCACGAGTGACAGCGAGCGTCTCCGCCTGTTGCAGCGAGGCGAGGAGGAGGAACCCACTGATCCGGCGATACACCCGCCGCAGCTCCGCCACCTGGGCGAGCTTCGAGCCTCGGGCTAAGACGACCCTGGAGGCCAAGACCAGGAGCACCCCCTGCTCTTCCCCAGTCTCATCGATCATTCAAGTAGTCCCTTAGCTTAGCTATTTCGTTCGATTTCAACTTTCCCCCAAATCGCGCCGCCGTCATCTTTCTTCGATTCACCCCGGTTCCGACCACCGTTCGATCATCGGACCCGACCCACATCTCCGCCTTCCTCCGCCGCACGTTCTCCACCCACTCACACAACCCAGCTCGCACAGGAGCTGGGAACCGGGCTCCACCGTCTTCCACCTTCGTCGGAGCTCGCCGCCCCGACGCACCAGTCACCTTCACGTCGCCTAACTGGGTCGAGGCACTTTGCCCTCGACCCGTGAATCTCCTGAGGGGTTTTGCAGGTCCAGCAGAGGCCATCTGAGGCCTCTCGATATTCAGCCCAGGAGCTTCACCTCCGCCACCCTTGTCGGAGCTCCCCCGAGCTCAGCTGGGGCATCGGAGGACATCAGCAGCTGCGCACCTTCACGCCGGAGCTCCTCCGATACTCAGGCGCAGCAGAGGAGGCCGGAGGCGCCTTCACGAGGCCGGCGAACTTCGCCGGCCATTAGTTCTTCCAGCATCCTCCAGATCCGTTGATCGCGCCTCCTCGCTCTAGTTCTGATCTGAGCCATCCATCTCCGGAGCTGTCTTGAGCGTTCGATCCGAGGTGACGCCATCTGGAGCGCCCACCAGTCGCACCCGTCAGATCCGCCACGTGGAGCGCATCCAACGACCCCGCTTAATAAAGGGTAAATTACCCTTAGGCCCCGCTTCTGTTTTTATTTAGCTTTAGTCCTGTAAATATTTAAATACGTTGTTTAGTTTTAGGTTTATTTGCATAATGGACCCTGAGCTTTAGTGTAATTGCATATATACCCCTGCCTGTTGTGAGCCACGTGCTTCGTCACGTGTTGTTTTGGGTTATTTGCAGTCTTTGCCCTTGTAGTTTTGGTTGTTATGAAATGAATGAAATGTTTTAATTAATTGCATTTATACCCCTGTGCGTGGTTGTTTTACACATATGCGTTATTTTTTGGGTTATTTGCAACTAACCCCCTTGGACTTTTGGTACGTGTTACCAATTGGTCCTCGGGGCTTATTTTCCTTACATATAGGTCCCTGAGTGCCCCAGGCATGCGCTTGGCGCGTGTTTTGCTGGGTTAATTGCACCGGGACCCCCAGAACTTTGGGTATTTGCATTTCGGTCCCTGTGCACAGTGCCCTATCTCTATTTTTGAATAAAATATCAAATCACCTCCAAATCCAACGAAAATTTTACACATGGCTCCTGCCATGGTGTAGGATTTTTGTAGATTTTTGAGGACATTTCTGATTTTGTTTGCTATTTTTAAAAATTCAAAAACCTCTATTTTCGTTACTGTCTAGATTGAAAAATCACAAAAAAAAATAAAAACTCCCTCAAAAATCCCCTAAAAATTAGCTACTGTTTAGTTTGTGTTCCTTGATTTTCTAGCCAATTTTGGCTATTTTTCACCACTGAAAACCACTAAAAACTTAAAAACATTTAAAAACCCATAAAAATTCTAATAAATATATTAAAAATCCAAAAACAATAAACTACCCGAATTTTCCTTGTGTCCTCTATTTTACAGGAAAATTACCTCCAGGCCATTTTGAGGTCCTTAGATATTTTATCTAGGGCTTTTTGTCTCGGTTGGACAGTACCCTTTATTTTTGCTACTGTTTGATTTTTAGAAAATAAAATAAACATCAGAAAATTATCAAAAATTCACCAAAAACATAAAAAAATATAAAACACATAAAAATATTTTTGGTTTTGATTTTTGATTGATTTCTGGAGCTTGAAATAATTTGTTGAATTGTGTTCTTCCTTGCTTTTCTTATTTTCTTAATAAACTTAAAAATCCAAAAAAATATAAAAATAATTAAAAACCACTAAAAATATTTTCCCCTTTTCTCTTATTTGCTTTGACTACTTCGTAGGCCTCTCGGCCAATCCGTGCTCCTTGAGTTCGACCCTGGGTGCTATACCAGGTTAATCACATAGCAGGACCGCTATTCATGTTTTGATTGCTTGATTTATCATTAGTGGTTCATTTTTCTTGATCGACACATCGTCTGAGTGACCGAGGTCGCAACGACCATTTTTGTACCTTTACCTTAGTCGCTCGGTTTTTCGTGTCGTCACTAAACTACAAAGAAAATCATAGAAAGCAACCTCGATTGGCTAAGAAAGCCAAGAGATAGGGTACCTCACGGCCACTTGGCCGGAGATGGGGTGGAGATGCCTTCTCGGCCTCGCCGGACCTCGGCCGCAAGCGGTGTAGGCCTCCCTGTCTCCGAGGTCTATCCTGAGCACTCCAGGACTTCCTACTTGGTCGAGAAGAGGTTCAAAAGCTCAAGGAAAGTGACATGGCTTTTTTATCAAGGTGTTCAACTGGCGAGAAGAACGAGGCGACAACGGGCGAATCGGTGATCCAAAGCCCGAAAAAAGCATAGGGCGTATATACTTGTTTATCAAGGAGTAAAAGTCATGAAGGATGCGACATGAAAGGATGCTTGTACAAGCCTCGAAAAATCCGCAAACATGACCCAAAATCGAGACCTGACACAACCCAGAGGGGGAGTTAGACAGTTGACCCGCGGTCAACTGTCAGACTCACCTGGTTGGTCCACGTGGACCAACCAAGGAAAACTCTAAAAAAATATTTAAAAATCATTTCAAATTATTAAATGATTTTATTAATTTTCGATTATTAAATGGAAAAAGTTATTATTTTATAAAGTATTTTATTACGATTTTTATTTATTTTTTCGAGGTCAAAAATAACAAGTTGCCTTTTTAGGCTTATATAGGTATATTTATCTATATATTTTATTATTTTATTTTTATTTTGTGTATTTAATTTTATTTATTTTTGTTTATTATTTTATAAATTTATAAAATATTTTTATTCACTTAAATATATTTTTATTTTATTTTTTTGATGTAATTTGTACACTTAATAAAATAGAAGTATTAATTATATAGGTGTGTGTATTGGTATTAAACCTAGGTATTTTATATACATATTTTATTTTTTGAGTTTCTTTTAGGTTTTTATTCTGATTTTAATGTACATGTATATTACAAATAGTATTTACAAAATTATAAAAATATAAAATTATAAAAGTAATGGATAATAAATAAAAATGAATATTTTAATCTGTACAAGTATACAATAGGAGTCCAAAACTCAACTTTCAAATCGTAGCTCTGTCAAATGCGAAACCCCCTTCATTAAATAGCTTATTTAAAATTATATACATTAAAGATGAGTTTGATGTATTTCGAGTTTTTATTTGCGAGATACAGGTCAGGGAAGTTGGGATTATATAATCTTATTCAAATCATAACTTTTTATTTATATATTATTTTTGTGTGAAATCAATTTTGTATTTTTCTTTATTTAATTATCTACAGCTTTCATATGTAGATTTCTTTATTTGAGATATAAAAAGTGGAACCAAAAATAGGTCCCAAAATGAGTAAAGAATGAATTAAATAAAAGGTATTTTTATTGTATTTTGGCCCTTATCTCCCCTTACTTTATTCCTTGTCGACCTAGTCATCGAGATGACAAGGTTTTGGGTTATAAAATATTTAAAATATATTCTTTTTCTTTTCTTTTCTTTATTCTATAATTTTGGCTTTAAGAATTGCGGCAAGTACGGGAAGCACATGGACTACATGAACTGGAGCTGGAAGTCGTGTCGGTGCGAGCTGCCGGGATTCGACGCGAAGCGGTTCCTCGAGATGGTACGCGGGAAGTTTATGAGGTTCATCGGGGACTCGGTGGCTAGGAACCAGTACGAGTCGTTGCTTTGCCTCTTGTCCCAGGTAAGTTAATTACACACTAATTAGAAGCCATTGGATGCTTAGTAGTAATTAACCTTTGGCTCTACCTCACGTTACTTGTTTGCTGTGGAGAAGAGGAACGAGTGAGATGTTTATTCCATAGAGATAGGGTCTCTTATATAGAGAGAAAACTCTAGAGAGTACAAGGGTTACTGAACCCGAAGTGTCACGGCGGTTATGGAACTCGAAGGGTCACGGAGGGTTACAGAACCTGAAGGGTCACGGGAGGTTACGGAACCCGAAGGGTTACAAACATAAATGTAAATCTAATAACTCTAACACTCCCCCTCAAGCTGGAGCTAAGAAAGCTACAACTTGTAACAAAAAGAAAAAAGTATACACTACATCTTCACACGATGCATCATAAGAACATATGTCCGCTGCTGGTAGAAGACCTCGCTCGAGGACGGGTTTGCGACTTTCAGGTCACCGGAACGTATCTCTGCCATGCCTGTAGAGTCGTTGCGATATCAGGTCACCGAAACATATCTCTTTCGTGCCTGCAGGTCACCAGAACATATCTCTGTCGTGCCTGGAGAAGAATCGCTATAGAAGAAGTCCAGTGTGGAGGAGTAGTCGGATCGTAAAAGAATAAGTATACGCGCTGATAAAGAAGTCGATGCTCGGTGAAGACGGATTACCTTAGTACTAGTATGGAGTGTTGGTCTATCAGTCGTGATAGGATAGCAGACATCCTGAAGAATCATCTCTGGCTCCTCGTTTCTGCCATACTTGATAGATTAAAGAGGGAGAAATAAAAAGTTGTGAGAAACAAGTCGTGGTGAAATATGGGCTGTTGGAGGGGAGGTGGCTCCAAGAGGCACGGTTGGAGTTGCTGGAGACTCGGACGACGCTTTAGGTGCAGTTGATGGTGGCAGCTGTTGTTGCTGGGGTCTTGGACTGCCTTGCGCGAGACCATCGAATACATGAGTGATGCAAGAGGTCCAGTCATCTCTCCTTGCCAGCGGAGAGAGGGTTGGTAGTGGCGGCGGATTTATGATATTAGACTTCGATCTAGGATCGTTGCTCTGATACCATGTGGAGAAGAGGAACGAGTGAGATGTTTATTCCATAGAGCTAGGGTCTCTTATATAGAGAGAAAACCCTAGAGAGTACAAGGGTTACGGAACCCGAAGGGTCACGACGGTTATGGAACTCGAAGGATCACGGAGGGTTATAGAACCCGAAGGGTCACGGGAAGTTACGGAACCCGAAGGGTTACAAACATAAATGTAAATCTAATAACTCTAACATTTGCAATTGGGATTAGATTCGTAGGGTTTGAAAATTGGAGGAAAGAGTACGAATTGAGGAGGACCAATCAAAATGTTGTGGGTGATGTTCGCTTGAAGGTAAAGCTACTAATTAATAGATAGACGATATTTGGAGCCAAAGTTTTCACGATCGAGTGTACTACGAAATTATGGTCATAAAAGGACAACCCAACCATTGATAAGGTCATAATGTAATCAGACAAGAATTTAGGATTCGTGATGTAAAAGTTCTAAAGAGTGTTGAAATTTTGTTGACATTTTACTATCTATATTTCAGATAATATGATAGTATGACAATTACCTTCTATGTATTTCATAAATTGTAATTTAAATTTAGAATGTCATTGTTTATATTTTAAACTGAAATAATTAGATGATTTTACCTGTTTTCTTATAGTTTAGGTTTATTTAATTGTTATAGATGGAGCGCAATGGGTAAAAGAGGTAAAATAAAAACAGGGGAATTACACTTGTTGCTCTATAATGAAGTCCGTTACCATTAATCTATCATTAATCTAGGACTATATTTATATATGTATCTGTATCCGTATATTTATATAGGTAAAATAAAAACATCTGTATCCATATATCCGTTTTCGTATATAAATAAAGTCATAGATTTATTTTTAACCCTATAAAATATAATTCTATACCTTCTTTTACCATATTTGTATAATTTTTATGGTATAAACACATTTAATAACTTTATATCATGTGTTTTCTATTCAATTCATATATATTAAATCGATTCTATAGAGTATTTCTAATATTACACGTATGCGATCAACATTCATTTTTTAATGATATTGTGAGATAATTTTAATATCTGTATCCGTATTTTTAAACAGATAAGGATACGATAATACTTATATTCGTATATGTATCCGACCGTTTTGCATCCCTACCAACCAATGGATATAGTGATTCTCTATGGACTTCAATTATCAATTTATGAGATTGTAAAAAGATGAAGTTGGAAGGTATCCGGTTGTCTAATAATGTTACCTTTTTATTACATTTTTATTGTTTATACATAAACTAAAGACCCGTATTCATATCAAATCCATATACCTTTCATTATTCATATTTTTATTAATACTCATCAAAATATTGAAGATAGCATTCATAGACGTATTATTGTTCGTCAGATGCAAACTTTTCCTATTTATATCTCTGTAAATATTGTTCAATCTTAAATAAGGATGCTCATATTCCTAGCAAAAAGCAATACAACAAAATTGACCTAAAATAAAATATAATTTAAATATTCATTGTTATATCTTCCGATGTTAAAGACATGATAATGAATATTATTCATTGTTAAATTATTTATTGTTTTTTATAATTATAGAAGAATTTCATATTCATTGTTAAATGTTCATATAACAACGATTTTTTGTTAACTTATTTATTAAGATGTATATTAATCGTTGCTAAATTTAACAACGATTGAAAAACATTCATCATTATATGATTTGTTGTGAGGAATATAATAACAAATATAATATTCGTTGTGAATTTAAAGGATCAAGAAACATATAATATCATTGGATTTGGGTCCACTGACGTGGTTTCAATTGCTTTGAGTGATAGAGCACGTTCCCTGATGCTTGCAAGCAAGCTATTTGGACAGGTGCACATAGAAAACAAAAAGAGCTGCTACACATCATTAAATACATAATGAATGTATTATATATTGTTGCAAAATTAATTTTTATATTTCATATTTTTTACTACATCATTAATAAATGGTCTAAAGAGCAATGCTTATGAGTTGATGTTTTCAAAATTTTAACAAATCGCTGCCCCGGTGACTACAGGAATCGACTCCGGTCGATGTCTACCGCGATGCTGACGACCGTTTCCGGACGTGGAGCTTCCCGTCGCACAACTTCACCCTGAGGGCCATCTGGAGCCGCTTCCCTCCTCCCGGCCACCGAGCGCCTCCATCCCAACGGCTCCTCCACCGTTGTCTTCGACCTCCTCGCGGACAGCGCCGAGCCCTCCTGGTCGGACCACCTCCGGGACCTCGACCTCCTCGTCCTCTCCACCGGCACTGGTTCTTCCGCAAGCTCTATCTCCGCAACGCAACCAACCTCATCGGCTGCGTCATCTGCTCGGAGCCCAACACTCCCTCCATCCCAGTCTCCTCCGCCATAGCCACCGCCATCCGAGCCGCGCTGCGCCGCGTGGAGGGGTGCCTGGACTGCAGAGAGGGTTTTCTGACGGTGGTGCGCACGTTCTCGCCGGCGCACTTCGAGAACGGGGCGTGGGACGGAGGTGGAGTGTGCAACAGGACGGCGCCGGCTTGGGAAGGGGAGTTGGATGATGGGAAGGCAGTGGAGATCGAGAGCTTGCAGGTGGCGGAGGTGAAGAAGAAGAAGAAGAAGAAGAAGGGGAATGTGGAGGTCGCGGAGGCGACGAGGATGATGGTGGCGAGTGGGGACGGGCACCCGGGGCTGCACTGGAACAACGTGTGGATGAAGGGCTACAGCGACTGCGTGCACTGGGTGCATGCCGGGGCCTGTGGATGCGTGGAACCAGATCCTGCTCGAGCTCGTGTCGAGGAGCCGGAGGACGACGACGACGACAAGATCTTGACAGCGGGTTAGGGTTTGCAAGCTGCGCAGATGCATGCAGAGCAGAGAGGATCCGACGTGGTGCTGTGTCTGCTGTAACAAGATACGGAACGCCCTGTATATGAAAATACATACTTTCAATCCTTGATGAGGGTTATTTTTTTTTGTTAAACTGCGGATCTGACTTTACATATCAAAAGTATGTAATGAATTTTCCCCTTCGCTTACTCCAAACTTCAATGTTAGTCGAATACTTATAGCCTATTCATCTTAAGTAAAGCAGCTGAGATTCAACTGTTTTTTTTAAAGGATTGAATGAGTATGTTTCCTCGGATCATAAAAGAGCATGCGTTTTCTCTTATTTTTTGTTTTTTACCCAAAATCCAGATAAATTTTTCTTAGAATAATAAGTGTAACATGCGATTCAAATTTCTTGTAAAGCAGAAGAGATCAATTTAAGCAATTCTGAAATCGTTAAAAACCGACAATTTTGATAGAGTAAATAGAAGACTTTGACCTAAATTGAATTTTCAATGACAACATATATTTCATATATAGAGATCTGAATCCTCATATATTCCACTTCGAAAAAAATAAAAAAATACGAAGAAAAAATGTGGAAGATGTAAGTTACATGTTCCTAAGAGCATCATACTCCTTTCTTCCCTTTTCAAATAGGTTTAGAGTTTGATGTGGAATCTCTATTCTTTCGGGGTGACAATGTTATACCATTAGAGACGGTTGATATAACAACTGTATATCTCAAAATCTCAACAAATCGTAGCCGAATTCTTCTTAAATTCATGTTTAAAAATCTGTTCATTTTTACACTGTGGTTGTCAGCTACTTAACGCAACCCTCCTAATTTACCTACCTCGGTTAATAAATAATGGCTAAATTTTGAAGTAAAAGTTCAACGACAAATAGCTAAAATACCGAGAAATAACAAGGACTAATTTCAAGTATAGAAAAATCCTACGGTAACGAATATTATAGCCATCATATATTTTGCAACGGAAGGCATGTATAGTGACGATTTTAAAAGAACGTCACTATACACCCATTTTGTTATAACGAATGATCAAAGTGGCATATTTAAAGGCATCTGTATTGTAAAAGAGATATGGTAACACATACATCTGTATCCATCCATTTATCGATCCTTCGTCGATACAAAAGAAAATCGGGAAAACACTCAATTGCAAAAAAAAAAAACAATATAAATGGAACTCTTTCTAACGGTGGACAAAACCATCCACGAATAGGGATCCTTCGAAGACGAACAAACCCTCACATGTCTTAATCGTAAACATTCATCATCAAATTGGTCGTCACGGATTTAAATTAGTCTCCGAAGTTGGGGACCCATCATTTCATGAAAACGAAGTCAAACGCAGGAGGAGTGTTCGATATAAACTTCCTTAATAATTCTATTCAAATCAAGATACATGCATGAAGACGCACGCATCATGTGTTTGCATGACGACATCTAATTTTATGATATCTATAATAATTTTGCATCCAATTACCCTTTGACCTTAGCCTTTGATTAATTGCAACCACACGCTGCTCATCCAATGGATCGATGGAGAGCATAAAGATGAGCCTTAGAACATATACCAGTGGTTACGGAGCCAATTGTATTCAAATACATGTTGCCAAATTAAAATAATTCATGCATGATAAGACTGGAAAGTCCTATGACTGCTCGTTTGATAATATATGTGACGGCGAAATTATGATGACGAAATGTGACAAAGATATCTACCCAAATGGAAATTATTACATATTTATGCATGGGATGGACACAACCAAATCAGATATCGATTCCCTTGTTTATGTTGATGACTTATTGCTAATTGGTACCAACAATGTTCTGTTTGAGCAAACATATGAGCAGACGTCTCAAAGTTTTTCCCAATCGAGACATGGGTTTCCTACAGCAGCAGAGTCTGCTACAACCCTTGCTACAACAGTCGATCATCGTCAACGATGCTCTGTTATCACTATAGATTGCTGATGTTATGTCAAACTCACTTTCCATTAAAATCTTCATAAATCTAAGAAGCAGGCTTCGGTTACTACCAGGTCCTTCAGTTTAAAGGGAGACGAAAGAAATTACAACCCAATTTTATAGCAACTTCTTTTATTCCCTCTGCAATTTACTTTCTTTCAATTGTCCTTTTTGATCGTTTTGTCACGCACAACTCCAGTAACTCCTATATATAAATATATATCCTATAGTGATCTCAACACATAGATCATTTGAGCACATCACTCATTATCCCAACACCCTTTTATGTCGACGATAAACCCCAAAGTTGAAAGTTTAGGACACTCCTTCAAGATCGATCACTAAAATACTTCCTTTTTAATATATAATGATGGTATTACTCGTTGCAAGTGATTTTTTTTATCATAAACTTAGCAACAAATGTCGTGTCCATTGTTATACATTAGGGATGATCATATAACGATGGTTATCCATTGTTATTTTTTTTGAATTTTAACTTGTTGGTGCTATAATTTAAAATCCCAGTGATATTCAATTTAAAATTGGGAAAATAGCCTTAGATAAGTGATGATATATGGATCGTCGTTAATGATATAATGATGTATATGACAATTATTGCTAATGGCAATATAAAAAATCATTTCACAATGAATAATATCGCCATTATATATTTAATAAAGGAAGTATTAATGATGGATTTTGAAAAAAATGTCTTCGTATCCCCATTTTTATAGTGGATACTATGCACATCTCATTCAACATGTCATACAAGCTTTCATGGTCACCTTCTTCGCTTCTATCATGACCAACGGCAGATCTAGTATATATAACTTAGGGAGGCCATGGATTGTCCGTGATTATTAAATTTCACTTGCATAATGTTCTTGATTTTTGTTATGATCCCTCCTTGAATGTTAAATATAGTTTTTTTATAACACCGATATTGATCCACTTAATGCTATATTGGTAGAGGAATGAATCTATGATGTTGTGGACTAGGGTTTGAACTCTTTGCTCACATTTTTCTCTATAAAAATAATTCTACTTAATTTTAAAATATTAAAATTATAATATAAGTCATTATAAATATGAGATTCAAGTTCATGTATCTCTAACATTATTTCTATCTCTCTTTGTGAATGAAATAAAGTTTTTTTGTTTCTTTTAACTATAAAAATTTTAATCTATTTTTTTAAATAACCATCAAAATAATAATTTGTTTGAAAATCCAACTTTATTGATAGATTTAAATAATATTAAGATTTTAAGTTGATCAAAATTTAAAATCTCATTTGTAAAATATATAAAAAAATATCATTTGAAAATACAATATTTTTTCCATTTCTGACTGTACATGATAGATGTATACTTAGTACCTCCTTTGTAAAATCCAAGATTCCACCCATTTGATGATGACAATGATAAGTCGAACGATTCAAATCACTTCCCATCAGATAGATTTACATCTATCATAGATCGTCCGATCATTTATAGGTTAACTTGTTACCAAACAAACCATGAAATATCTATATGTATTGGGTATCTTTCCTTGAGCATGATGATGCATTCACACTTATGTTTGACAAATGTGTTTCCTATTATAGAAAATATATCGTCTCTTATCTATATAATGTGCTCGACTTTGACCATGCAAACGTTGAGTAAATTCCTTTTACTTCCTAGATTTGACATTTGTTGGATCTTTACGTCTGATTTATGTCTGCTGATCGAATCGAATTACATACCTTAGATCTCCACTGATATAAAATCAATTCTGAATTCTGTAAAGTTCCGAATCAAACTTGAATCGAATTTGCTAATATGAATTAAAATTCTTTCTGAATTTCGAATATTCAAATTTAATTCATTATATTTCAAATTTAAAATGTTGTTTGATACTTTTGAAACTTATATATGAATCTAAACTTTAAAGAATATTGTATAATTAGATTTAAAAGAATTGTATAACGATGGTTTTGTGTTATCGTTTTCTTCCAATTAATTAATGTTAAATTTAAGAACAATTCATAAACTCAAACAAATTAATCAACGGAAAACCGTTGTTATATGAAATTCAGCAACGAAACGAATATGATACTCATTGCTAACTATAAGAAAAAAAGCAAATTTTCCAACAAATAGTATTTGGTGTTATATATTTAACAATGAAAGACATTCATATAATTATCTATATTACTCGTTATATCATAGATCAATTTTGTTGTAATGAGCCGAACATAGTGAGAAGACGATGATGCAACTATTGTACTTAATCTTTAATACCATCTATAAATTTACATTGTTGTAATATATCTGCTTCCTTATTTATCATCTCTCAACCGCTCATTTGCTTCAAAAATTTGAAATTGCACCAGCTCTAAGGAACAACAACGTGCAGTTGCTCATCCGAGGCATAGTCAACGGTGGATGGGGGGTGACAAAGACACATTTTCAAACAACTTAACATGTTTTTCTTTTATTTCTCATACACACAACAAACCTACCAAATTTTAACGGTCACATAATTGCTAAAATCGGCCCCTTTCAGACGGTATGTTCTCTATGAAATCTGAATCGCATATTCCTCTTATTAATATAAGCTAACCCCCATGTGTTTTTAAAAAATAATATAAAAAATTTAAAAAATAGGAGAGGAAGCTAACTTGACTCTCCCTTTTAAGGTAGCTACATTTTACCTATATACATATATATAGGAGAAACTTCAAATTAGGTGGTGTCCCACCACTTTTGTGGTGAGCCATCCATCTCATCCCTATATTTTCAATTACACGACTGAAAATAATGATGTATTAATTACATTACCTAATTGGTTGAAAACCCTTTTTGGTCTTTTCATCACATTCAAAATATAGAATGTGACAACTATTATGACCTAATTTCTCTCTCTCTCTCTCTCTCAATTGACAAACGATAGCCTCTCTCTCTCTTGATCGACCAGCGGCGGCCCCCTCTCTCTCCCTCACGTGAATGACCTGCAGTGGCAGCGCCGTCCCCTTATCTCGTGATTCATCGACGGTAGCGCACTTCCCTCCCTCTCTCTCTCGATTCATCGACGACGGTGCCACGCAAAGCTTCTCGACTGTAGAGGAGGAAAATGCAGAGGACGACGATGTCATGCAGAGGAGAAAGTCCGTGCATGCGGTGGTGGTCGAGCATGGAGGTCACAACGCATGGTGATGACGACGAAACGTGGTGATGGCGGTGCGTGCAAAAGGATGGGGAGGGCGGTTGCATTTGGAGGTGAAGGTGGAGAGCATATCGTGGATGTCCAAGGCGGAGGACCGCGCATGGGATGCGAGGCATGGATTTACTTTGTGGTATAATTAATTCGTATGTATGACATTCATATTTACATTTTGATTCATTTTGTTTACAAATCCCAATGTTCATTTTCTTATTTTGCAGAACTCTACATGAATTTACAAATAGCGAGATACAATTACAAAGGTTCACGTAAAGTTTACAAAACGAAGTTTTATAAAGGAGCGAGATACAATTCGTTTTAAATTGGGTTCACTACATTTTACAAAGGCTCATGCAACGTTTAGAAAAAGGATAATTACTCTTACAAAAGCTCGCGGGAGTTTACAAAACGGATACACCCATTTAAAAAGTGAAATACACATTTACAAAACAAAATTACAGTGAAAAACAATTTTTTTAATGAAATTACAAAAAAATATATTTTTTTACAAAAACTCATGAAACTTACAAAGATATGGTTGAACACAATCCATTTAGCATAAAATTGGAAGTCGGTCAATAAATGTATGATTGAAAAATACCAAATCCAGCAAAACATTAAATGGTAATTCAAAGCTATTAAATGAAATCAAATTTACCAAAAAGCGAGATGACGGAAATACCCTTCTCGATGAGATTTTTGATGCAACCGTCAGATTGTGATTAGATGAATCTAATTGGTGGTTGTTTAACCCAAAAATCGGTGATCTTAAGTTCCACACAAGGCGGGAACTCAATCGCTGAATCGACCACACAAAATCCGGATTAAAACAATAATTAACCCACAACAAGTAATTCAAGCAATGAAAGTAAATGTGCGGAGTTAAAATTTATTATAATTCTACAACAAGATGTGTATAGGTGCAAGCTTGTGTAGATGTCAAACACAGGGAGCAGATAGGTAGAACGGGGCAAAATGCTCAAAAATGTGAATGTGATCAAATGTCTATCTATGTTATGTTTTTGTGGGTTTTTGATTTTGTATTTTTTTACTAATTTTTTATTTTATATTTTTATCTTTTGATTTTTTATTTACTGATTTTGTATTTTATTTTTATATTATATATATATTTTTTTCATTTCCTTTTTCTATTTAATAAATATATAATATACAAGGAATATATACACTAGAGATAAGAGAGAGGTAAAAATAGGGGAAAAATAGTCAAAATATAGTAAATAAAATAGTTTTGTGTCTTTTATATTTTTCTAATATTTTTATGATTTTTCTATATTTTTCCTAATTTTTTTGGTATTTTTAAAGGTAAAAATACTAGAAATAGTGAACAAGTTGCTGGACGAAACTAAATTGAGAATGAAAAATACTAATCAGAGTTCAAAAATCCTCAAACTAATTTTAATTGAAACATAATAAATCATAGAAAATTCAGGGACTGAAAATATATTTTTAGGATTTTTTTTGAATTTTTAGGATTTTTATGAAGATTTTAAGAGTTTTTATATTTTTAGGAGTTTTCTTTTATATTTTTAGTGATTTTTGGACTGAAGTTAGAACACACTAAAATAGGTTGAAGACATTTTTTGGGAATTTTCTAAGGTGTTTTTATTATTTTTATGGATTTTATAATGCAAACAGTAACAAAAATGCAAGTTTTTGAATTTTTATAAATAATAAAATGCAATAAATATGCAAAATAAAAATATGGCATGGAAGTACAATGCAACAAGAGCTTAAAGTAATTTTTGTGGATTTTTTAGCAATTTAGAGATGCATGAAATAAATACTATAAACATCAAGAAAATACATACAATCAGGGGTATTTTTGTAATTAGCAAAACGTCCAGGGGATTGTGTGAAAATGTTCCAGAAAATATATAACTAATTAAAAATTTTGCTGGACTAAATATCAATCGCCAAAATTCCAGGGCTAATCCTGCAATAGTGCCAAAGAACACGTGTAGAAACACGTGCGCCTGGCAAGGGCCTGGATGAAATAACACGAAGTTTAGGGGCCTACTCCTAAATATTACAAAAGTTATTTAACTGCAGATGAAAGTTTAAGTTCTACTAATAAATACAAAAATTTCGCGGGTGAAATATGCAAAATACCCACGAAGGGGCACGATCCAACGGGGCCGATGAATCCACTTAACGCCAGGTATCACGCCGAGGATGCGCGATACCCTTTCGCACGAGCGGCCCAGATTAGATGATCTTCGAACGATGGACGGCCTGGGCGCGAGCAGATCCAACGACTCTAGTTAAAACTGGGGCGTAACCTCGATCGAACGGCGAGAAGGTGACGACGACGAACGAGGAAGAAGGGCCTCGACGACGACCTTCCCCGCCATCGTGCCTCCTCCTTCGTTCCTCCTTCGTGCTCCAAAATGGCGCCCAGCACTCCTACAGTCCTTATCTATCTCCTGGAGGCATCAAAAGGGTAGGAGGACCACCGTAGATCCACCACGAAGTCGGAGACGGTGGCGGCCCTAGGATGCTCCGGCCGACAACAAAACCTCCTCCCAGGTGTGCGTGAAGCTCCAAGACCTGCAAGACAAGTTAAGGGGGTCGTGGGCAAAATGCCACGACCCACTTGGAAGTGGAACGACGTGGGATTGGTGAAAATGGAGCTCGCCGGAGCTCGCGGATGATGAAGTGGACGAAATGCAAAGACAACTACATGGTTCGGATCCTATGCCTACGGGGAACTAAAAACGCAAGGAAAATGAAAGAAAATACAAAGGGAAACAAGACCTCAAGGTTTAAAAACCTGAGATGGGACCTCACGGTCAGGTGGCCGGAGATGGGGTGGAATCCGCCCTTCAACGCCTCGCCTGAGTTCGCGCACGTGTTGGAGAACTTGCTGTCACCAAGATCGATCCTGAGCTCGCCAACTCGGGCCCAAACAAAGGTTGAAGAGGGTTCAAAAGTCGAAGGAAGGTTTGGGTGGCTTTTTGAATGAGTGGCACAGGGGCTCAAAGATCGAAAAGGACCGAGCAAATCGTGGCTCCAAAGACCAATACAAGCCATGGACATGTATGCTCAAGCCACGAGGAAGAAAAGTCATGAAGAACTCGACATGAAATAGTGAAAGGCGTGACCTCCAAAATTAAGAGAAAACGTAAAAAAACTCAGATCTGACACTGTACAGACCTCGGTCAGAGAGTTGATCGAGGTCAACCAAGGAAGGAAGCTGGTTGGTCCACGTGGACCAACCAGAAAAACTTTGGCAAAAAATATTTGTAAAATCATTTAAAAATAGCAATTGAATTTATTAATTTTAGATTATTAAATAAAAAATGTTTGTTATTTTATAAATTATTTTATGACAATTTTTATTTATTTTTTAGAGGTATAAAATTACAAGTTACCATTTTAGGCCTATATAGGTGTATGTATCTATATATTTTATTGTTTTATTTTTATTTTGTACATTCAATTTTATTTATTTCGTTTATTATTTTATAAATTTATAAAATATTTTTATACACTTAAATATATTTTTATTTCATTTTTCTGAAGTGTTTTATACACTTAATAAAATAGAAGTAACAATTGCACAAGTATATGTGTAGGTATTATACCTATGTATTAAATACAAGTATTTTCTTTTTGTCTTTTCTTTAGGTTTTTATTCTGATTTTAATGTACATATCTATTATAAATATTATTTATAAAATTATAAAATTATAATAATAAATAATAAATAATAAAATTAATATTCTAATCAATATAAGTATACAAGTGGGGTCCAAGACTAAACTTTCAAACCGTAACTCCGAAAATTATGAAACCACCTTCATTAAATAGCGTATGAGAAATTATATAATTAAAGGTGAGTTTATGCGTTTCAAGTTTTTATTTGAGAGATATTAGACTGGGAAGTTGGGATTCTGGGATTTTATTCAGACCATAACTTTTTATCTGTACATTATTTTTGTGTGAAATCAATTTTGTATTTTTTATATGAAATTATCTACAACTTTCATGTACAAAGTTTCTTTGTTTGAAGTATAAAAAGTGGAACCAAAAATAGGTCCCAAAATGAATAAAGAATGAATGAAATAAAATGGATTTTTAGTGGTTTTTGGCCCTTATCACCCCTGATTTATTCTTTGTCGACCTAGTCATCGAGATGCCTAGGTCTCGGGATTTCGGGTCATAAAATATTTACAATATTTTATTCGTTTTCTTTTATTTTCTTTATTCTATAATTTTGGCTTTAAAAACGCATTTTATACAATATCTACACAATAGTGCATGAATACTAAAATGCCTAAATTAAGCCTATTTACACGCATTTACTAGGATTTTTAAGGCCAAAATGATAGAATAAAGATGATGAAATATGGATTCATCAGTGGCTCACCACAAAATTGGTGACACCCCATCTCGTTTGAAAGGGTCCCTATATATATATATATATAGAGAGAGAGAGAGAGAGAGAGAGGAAAATGGGGATGCCCCATAGAGGGAGCTAACTTAGCTCCCCCGCCCTATTTTCTTCAATTTTTTTATTTTTTTGATTTTTTTCCATGAATATTCATCACTATATCCCTATATTATGTCATTCAAATTTCGTGTGAAACAGAGACTCCTACGGCTTCCATCCCGACAGTCATTTTTTCACGGTCTCAAGATTTTTTAAATTGACCCCGTCTAGATGGAGGTCGTAGGAGTCTCTGTTTTGCATGAAATTTGAATGACATAATATAGGGATATAATAATTGAAAAATGGGGCGGGGGGAGCTAAGTTAGTTCCCCCTAGGGGGCATACACACTTTACCTATATATATATATATATATATATATATATAAACACATGAAAGGGAAGTTGCATGGAGCAGCTAAGTTGGCTACTCCACGGAGCATTTTTCCTAAAAAATATTTTTTTAAAGAAATTCCATCATGTATATTCATCTATATAACCTTCCTATATTTCACTCCAATTTCATGAGAAACAAAGACTTTTATGCCCTCAATCTAGTTTATGTAATTTAACAATCTTAAATATGCTGTAATCGACCTGTTCTGCATGGATGATATAGAACTCTCTGTTTCTGACAAAATTGGAATGACATATAGGAGGTATATATAGATGAATATACATAGAGAAATTTCGTAAAAAAATCTAAAAAAATTGGAGGAAAATACTCCATAAAGCAGCCAACTTAGCTGCTACATGGAGCAGCCTCTCTGTACTCATATATATATATATATATATATATATATATATATATATATATATATATATATATATATATATGGACCCTTTCAAATGAGGTGGGGTCTCACAAATATTATGGTGAGCCATCAATAGGATTCGTCAGATCTCAATCTGACGGTAGCATTAAAAACCATGTCCAAAAGGGCAATTCTGTCATCTCAATTTTATTAAATTCGAGATCCATTAAATAGTTTCGAAATGTCATTTATAATCTTTCTGGATTTGGTATTTTCCGTGATGCCATTATTGATCAATTTCCAAATTTATTTTGAACGATTTGAATTCAATCGTATCTTAGTGAATTTCAGTGAGTTTTTGTAAAATAGATTTTCTATTTTATAATTTCATTCATAATTTCATTTTATCCCTATATTTTTTTGTAAATGGTATTTTCATTTTGTAAATTAGTATATGTGTTTTTTAAACTCCATCGAGTTTTTGCAGGAGAATTTTTCTTCTTTGTAAACTTCAGCATTTCTCATAATGTGTATCTTTATTTTGTAAATTTTATGTGAATTTTTGTAACTGTATCTCGCTTCTTTGTAATATTCTCGCTACATTTGTAAAAACTCGTGACCACCTAGTAAAATTCACCGGGAGCTCTACAAGATAAGAAATCAATAATGAGATTTGTAAAAAAAGGTAATCTACATGTAAAATTAAATATCAATTATGTAAGAAAAGTATACCACAATGCAAATCCGTCGTCGTCGTACGCCATGTGCGATCCTACACCACCTTACGTCATCGTCTTCCCCATGTGCGTCACCGCACCACCATCTCCTCTCTCTTCATCTTCCTCCTTCGAGATACCTCCTCCATTGAATCATACGAAGCTCATTGGAAGGTGATTGCTCGGGTAAAAATAAATTCAATACGAAAAAAATAGGTCAGATAAATCTAACGGGCACTCACATCGATAAACTCTTACTTGTCTTTCACCATCGGAGAGAGAAGGGGATGCCCTCCTCCATGCATGATCATCGTCGATGAATCAAGAGAGGGAGAGGAGGTGTGAGGTTCGCCGTCATCGACGAATCAAGAGAGAGAGAGAGAGAGGAGGTGTGTCGCCAACATGAGAGAGGAGGGAGTCGTCAATCAATAGAGAGAAATTAGGTCAAATAGTTGTCACATTCTATATTTATCATGTGACAAAATGACCAAAGTAGGTTTTCCGTCATTAAATTCATTTAATTAATGCATCATTAAATCCAACCGTGGGATCCAAAATAGAAGGACGAGATTGAGAGCTCACCACAATATTTGTGAGACCCCGTCTCATTTGAACTTTCTCATATATATATATATATATATATATATATATATATATAGAGAGAGAGAGAGGAGTGATCCTATGAGAGAAAAATTTTGTGAGAGCATGAGAGGAATGATTCTGGACCACACAATTCTATTTTCTCTCTCCTGATCTTCTTTCTCCTGGGTGAATCATGTGGTCCAGAATCACCCCTCTCATGCTCTCACAAAATTTTGCTCTCATAGGATCACTCCTATATATATATGTATGTATATATACCTATATATATACATATATATGCATAAATATACATATATGAGGAAAGGGAGCCTACTTTGTGAAGTAGGTAACTTACCTACTTCACATTTCATTTTTTACAAATTTTTTTATTTTTTTTTTCAAAAATTCCACCATGGATTTTCATAATTATATCACTCTAATATGTCATTCAAATTTCGTCAGAAACAAAGACTCCTACGGCCTCCATCCAGACCGTCATTTTTTAACGGTCACAGATTTGTTGTATTTTACATGTTCTGGATGAAGGCCGTAGGAGTCTCCGTTTCTGATGACATTTGAATGACATATTAGAGGGATATAATTATGAAAATTTACGGTGGTATTTTTCAAAAAAATAAAAAATTTGCAAAAATTTTATATGAAGTAGGTAAGGTTACCTACTTCACAAAGTAGGCTCCCTTTCCTCTATATATACATATACATACATACATATATACATATACATACATACATATATATATATATAAGGAAACAGATCCTACTTCAAGGAGTAGGTAACTTACCTACTCCACTTTTTTTTCAATTTTTTTTTATTTTTTTTGAAAAATACTTCCATGGATTTTCATAATTATATCCCTCTAATATGTCATTCAAATTTCGTCAGAAACAGAGAATCCTACAGCCTTCATCCGAAACATGAAAAATACAGCAAATCTGTGACCGTTAAAAAATGATTGTCTGGATGGAGACCGTAGGAGTCTCTGTTTCTGACGAAATTTGAATGACATATTAGAGGGGTATAGCTATGAAAATCAATGGAAGCATTTTTAAAAAAATAAAAAATTGAAAAAGAAGAAGATGGAGTAGGATCCCTTCTCTCTCTCTCTCTCTCTCTCTATATATATATATATATATATATATATAATGAGGAAAGGGATCCTACATCATGATGTAGGTAACTTACCTACATTATGCGTCTTTTTTCCCAATTTTTTTTATTTTTTTGAAAAATACTTCTATGGATTTTCATAACTATATCCCTCTAATATGTCACTCAAATTTCGTCAAAAATAGAGACTCATATATACTCCATCCAGAACATCAAAAATACAACAAATCAGTGACCGTTAAAAAGTGACTGTCTGGATGAAGGCCGTAGGAGTCTCTGTTTCTGATGAAAGTTAAATGACATATTAGAGAAAAATAGTTATGAAAATCCACGGAAATATTTTTCAAAAAAATAAAAAATAGGGAAAAAGATGCAGGATGTAGGTAATATTTTCTCTCTCTGTATATATTAAACTTAATATTCAAATACATAAATTGGTCATAAATGCGAATGGTCTCTTATAGTTGGATTGTCGTGCAACTTGAAGCCTCGTCTCTTCTCATGCACGTCCACCATTGTGTGCGAAGTGGAGCCCCTGATATCTTTATATATCTATCTCTATCTCTGATATATGTAAAACGCACACTCCCCCACATTCTAATTCTAAATAATACCAACGCAACAGTCGCGGAGACCAGACGTTGCCATCATATGCACGACAACGGTCAAAGAATTACAAATGTCAGCAGCCAATAATTAATCATAAAAATTTGACAAACCAAAGCTTATGAACAGAGATACTCTCCCCCCTCCTTCCTTGAAGCCGCCCATTCTCTTTCCATGCACAAGTCACACACGTCGTCTCATCCTCGGATCACCTTTCCTCTGTCTGTCTCTTCGTGTCTATATATACGAACATCACCCACTGATCCAGAGAACCCATCACTGCCATCCAGCAATCAGCATACAGATATCGTATATTTCGTGATATATTATATATACCATGGGAAGATCTCCCTGCTGCGAGAGCAAGGGATTGAACAGGGGCCCTTGGGCTCCGGAGGAGGACCAGATCCTCGTCTCCTACATACAGAAAAATGGCCATTCCAACTGGAGGACGCTTCCCAAACTTGCAGGTGTGTGCCCTAGCTAATATCTTGATCGCATATATACTTTAACATAATAAATGAGTATGTCTAAGTAGGATTTGTTATTGTGTAGGATTGCAGAGGTGCGGGAAGAGCTGCCGGCTCCGGTGGATGAACTACCTGCGGCCGGATATCAAGAGAGGGAACTTCACCAGGGAGGAGGAGGACGCGATCATCCACCTCCATCAGATGCTCGGAAACAGGTATATTGCTTTATCTGACGGGCTCTGTTGTAGAGGCTACTGCAGCAGACTCTGCAGTAGATGTGTGGATGGCTCGATCTTGATCAAGCGGTTCACACAATTTCACATAATAGGGTTACAAAAAAGTGCGAAATCGTGTGAACCGTTCGATCAAAATCGAACGGCCCACACATCTACTGCAGAATCTCTGCAGCATCCTCTACAAAAGACGATCCTCTCCCTCTCATCTGATAGGACTATGGATCTTGTAATTGCACTTGACTATATATTAAGAGTGAAAGGGAGTGTGTGGGAGAGAGAGATATACTTCTTCTTCTTCACGTACTCTGTCGATTGCTCATCCGTTTTATCCCAACATGCAGGTGGTCGGTCATCGCGTCAAAGTTGCCCGGTAGGACGGATAACGAGATCAAGAATGTGTGGCACACACATCTGAAGAAGCGGCTTGCGAGGAGCTCCTCTCCGGTGCCCTCTCAATGTAGGCCAGCGCAGAAGCTTGGAGACACGAGCGATTGTTCGAGGCCGTCCTCGATGGTCTCATCGTCGACGTCCTACCATTCATCATCGATGGATACGCTCGACTCTCCGTCTTCCGCTACTACGGCCGCTGCGTCATATGCCACCGGGGAGATCACCGAGTTCTATGGAGATGCCATCAGCGTCGACGAGTACTTCGTCGATGATATGGAGCTGCCGCCGCTGAACGCATATGAGAGCGGCTTATGGCCGGTGGAGAATTCCAGACGAGACGATGTTGGGGAAGATGTGGATAATTTCTGGATGACGCTGTTGATGGAAGTTGAAGCCACAGCTGACCCCCACCAGCAGTTGCCCATTGACCATCTGTTCTTCTCGTGAAAGTTAATTATTGAGGATAGTTAACTGTTTTTTTTATTTTCCTCAAATACATAGATTCTTTCTTATATACAATAAAAACTAATAAATTGAACGGGAAATTTCGTCCACTTTTATGGCTAATATTATTTTTTCAAAGAAAACGATCATTGACATTCATTCATAGTTAGAAACCCAACCACAAGTAAGTTCACCGTGCATGCCAGCAAGGTTCATGCATCCGTCGATTCTGCGACCCATTGCCCAAAAAAGACTTCATCACCCAAAAGCAGCTACATAAGAGAAACATGAAGAACCTTCCAAAAACAGTTACCCAGATCGGAACATTTTCGTGCGTCTTCTTGCAAACGGGCTCATCAAATCGACCACCAGATTGATGCCCTCGTAGTAAAGAGCTGCCAAGAAGTAGATGATTTTCTAGCCCTCGTTGCACAAGCAAAGAAGTCGTGAAATGAGACGTGATGTTTATCCGGTCCCCATTTCTCGAAAATGGACTTCGTAACATCGCAAGGCTCAAACAAATGTTGGTATGGATATGGGCGAGAGGCGGAAGAGATCTAGTGGAGGCGGATGAAGAAGGCGGAGCGTTGGACGTGGCGGGTGAAAGGCGTAGGGCCTCGGAGGCCCTTGTCGATGAAGAAGGCTGGAGAACGGTCACCTATAGGAGAAAGATTACTCGGAGAGGGCCTCAATGTTTTCGTTGTGGAGTACTCGGCCATCGAGCAGCTTCCCGTGAGGCAGAGGTCCGATGCTTCAAGTGCGGTGGGGCCGACCACCGAAGCTTCGGATACAGATTGTCTCGTGATCTCCTCGCTGAAAGTGGCTACGACAATCGCAAGAAAATGTCATCGAAGATTGTTCGGACGTTTCTGCCAAAGCGCGGAATGGCGGTGATCACTCCGGAAGGCCGGTCTTTTGCGGAGGTGGTGTCGGAGGGACCTCCTTGTCCCTTGGAATCACCAAGAAGTGATATTCTGATTGGCAGGACAGACGAATCAGCAGAGGCGGCCACCACGGAGGTCTCTTCGTTGCTGGGGGTGATGAAGCCACATTTCATCATCTTTATTCTATCATTTTGGCCTTACAAACCCTAGTAAATGCGTATAAATAGAGCTAATTCATGCATTTTAGAATTCATGCATCAGTGTGTAAATATTGTATAAAATGTGGTTTTTAAAGCCAAAAATATAGAATAAAGAAAAGAAAAGAAAAAGAATAAAATATTGTAAATATTTTATGACCCGAAACTCCGAGACCTAGGCATCTTGATGAATAGGTCGACAAGGAATAAGTAGGGGGAGATAAGCGTCAAAATACAGTAAAAATACCCATTCTTTTTACTCATTCTTTATTCATTTTAGGACCTATTTTTGATTCCTTTTTTTATACCTCAAATAAAGAAACCTTTAACATGAAAGTTGTTGATAATTTAATAGAGGAAAATACAAAATTGATTTCACTGAAAAATAATGTACAAATAAAAAGTTATGGTCTGAATAAAATTCCAAAACTCCAACTTCCCAGACTCGTATCTTGCAAATAAAAATTTGAAATGTACCAAACTCACCTTTAATTGTACATAGCGTAAAATAATCTATTTAATGGAGGTGGTTTCGTATTTTTCAGAGTTACTGTTTGAAAGTTGAGGTTTGGACCCGTGTAGTATAATTGTGCAAATTAAAATATTCAATTTATTCTTTATTAATTATTTTTATATTTTTATATTTTTATATTTTTATATTTTTGTAAATATTATTTATAATGATTATGTACATTAAAATCAGAATAAAAACCTAAATAAAATACAAAATAAAAATACTTGTATATTTCCTACATAGGTATTATACCTATACTTATACCTGTACAAATAGCTCTTATATTTTATTAAGTATACTACACACTTCAGAAAAATAAAAAAATATATTTAAGTGTATAAAAATACTTTGTAAATTTCTAAAATAATAAACAATAAATAAATTAATTAAAAACACAAAATAAAAATAAAAATAAATTAATAAAACATATAGGTAATATACCTATAAGGGGTATAAAAGTAAACTTGTAAATATATATTCCATAAAAATAATTAAAAATCAGAATAAAATACTACATAAAATAATAAATATTTTTTATTTAATAACCTAAATTTAATTCGGTTATTTTCGATTTGTAAACGAATTAACAAAACCTTTTTCCAGGGATTTTCCTGGTTGGTCCACGTGGACCAACCAGGTGGCCTGGGAAGTTGACCCGCCGGTCAACTTCCTGACCCTAGCCCTGCGCCTCTGTCAGAACACTCGTGACTTGTTTTTCTCGATTTTTTGCCATTGATGCGTTGCTCGAGGGAAGATTGACTCTTCACGAAAGTTGTACCTGGTACAACTGTGATCCGTGCCGGCCTATCAGATCCTCTAGGATCTTCTTCGCCTGCCCGTAAACCTGCCTCGAAGTTCACCCCTCGTCACATTTCAAAACCGACCCCCTCATCTTCCTCTTTCTTTTGAACCCTCTTTTGACTTCGTTTGGCCTCCCCTCTCGCGCTCAGGATCGGGTGTCGTGACAGGACACCCTCCAGCCGACCTGGGAGCACCTCGCGTGGCCGAGGAACGGCTCCATTTCACCTCCAGTGTGGCCGTCGTTGAGGTCCCCCATCTCGGGTTATACACCCTCGAGGTCACGTCTTTCTTCCTTATTTTTCTTTGCTTAGATAGCTGTTAGCCCTAGGAATAATTTAGCGCTTTTAATTTGTGGTTTAATCGATTGCTTCGCCCCCCTTCGCAACCATACACCGTGCCGGAGCTCTTGAGCTCCGGCGACCATTCCCCACTCAAAACTCGCCAAATAACCGCCAATAAAAGCCAGATCACTGTCCACTTGCGCTGTTGGATGTTCTCTCGTGTCCACAGGATCTGAAGGACCCTTCTGCGGGTCAGCGTTATCTCAGCATCCGCGCCCAGGTGGCTGGAGAAGCACGAGCTCCACGGGACTCGCTCAGCAACCCTTGGACCATTTGGAGCCTTTTGGGGCTTCGTCGGAGCCGCAGCAGCGTCAGGAGCGCCTCAGCGGGGAATTAGGCCGGCAGAGAGGGGAGTAACGCCTAAGCAAAACTCGCCTGGAGCCCGTTCCTCCGCAGTTCTTCCAACATGCTTTATTGCCGTCGGATCAAGCATCTCGCCCAAGCATAGCAGCAACCATCAGATTAAGGAAGCCCTGGACCGTCGAACTCAGTCGGATCTTTTAATCGGGACCGTCCGTGGCCGAAGGGGCATCACACGCCTATGCACTGACGCATGGCGTAAGTTACGCGCTGCGAGCCGTTGGATTGCACCCATTCGCAGGGTATTTGCATGGTCAATGTTGCCATTTTTGTATTTAATTAAAAATCTCTAATCTTTCATCTGCAGTTGAACTTTTTTGTGCAATAATTTCATAGATACCCCCGTCATTGCAAGTAAATGCAAGGGGGCCCCTGCCAGGTCACGTGCACAGGGCGCGCGACCTTGGCATTTTTGTGTTGGACCCCTTGCGTAATTGGGTATTTATATTTGGTTATGTAGAATTTTAATCAAGTTATATTTTCGTGGACAAATTGCTATTAAGCCCTTTAACTTTTGCATATTTCCATTTATACCCCTACCATGCTTAGGATTTTTGTGTGTTTGATCTATTTATTTCATGCATCATTTGAGTGCCAAAAATTCCATAAAAATTAACTTAAGCTCCTGTTAACTTGCATTTGCACGTTAGATTTTTAGTTTTATTTTTTTGCATTTTTATATTTATTAAAAAACAAAAATAGCCATTTTGTGCACTGTCTAGCTTATAAAATCCATAAAAAATATAAAACACTCCAGAAAAATCCCCAAAAAAATATATTTTGTTTCTTGTAGTGTGTTTTAACTTCAATCCAAATTCACTAAAAATTTAAAAAGAAAACTCATAAAAATCACAAAACCCCAAAAACCTTTATAAAAATAATTAAAATTCTACAAAAATTCTAAAAATAGAAACTTTGTCTCTGAATTTCCTTTGTTTCATTATCTTTAAGTGAAAATTAATTTGGAAAATTTTGGGTACTGTTTTCTATTTTATTTCTCCATTTTAGTTTCAGGCCTTGATTTTCTTCACTGTTTGCCTTATTTTGGCTATTTAAAATACCAAAAATATTCTGAAAATTCCTCAAAAATCACAAAAACAGTAGAAAAGTATAAAAATACCAAAAACATTTCATTTCCTAATTTTTGAGCTTTTTCCTTTATTTTTATAAATATTTTATCATCTCTTTTCTTATATAGTTTGTATATTCCAATATTGAAAAAGAAAATAAAAAAAATATATAAAATATAAAAAGAAAATATAAAATCAGAAAATTAAAAATCAAAATACAAAAAAATATAAAATAAAAAATTAAATAAAAAATATAAAAATTAAAACCCACAAAAAATAGCATAGATAGACAAACATTCACATTCACACATTTTGTGCATTTTGCCCCATTCTATCCTGCTTGCTCCCTGTGTTCGACCTCTACACATACTTGCACCTATATACATCTTTGTTGTAGAGTTATAATAAATTCTAACTCCGCACATTTACTTTCATTGCTTGATTTATCTGTTGTGGGTTAATTGTTGTTTGAATCAGGATTTTTGAGCGGTCACCGCATCGACTGTTGATCCGCCTTGTGGATCAATACGACCGCTTGATTTTCTCGCTTAAACAAATGGCGCCGTTGCCGGGGAGCAACAATGCGTAGTTCGGGTTTTTGCTTGTGTTTGTGATTATTTGCCTATTTTTGCCTTATTTATTTGCTCATTCATTTGATAAAATTGCTTGACTTGTCTAATCACTCTTCCTTGTTGGACTTTGTGCGAGGAACGACGGATCGAGGGAGGCGCTCCACCTTAGGCGCCTGCGCACCCACGTGAAGGCAGTGGGAGACTTCTGACCTAGCCTCAAAGGAGGTAGGGAGGACTTGAGAAGACAGTCACCTTTTTGAGCACTTTTGTGCATTTATTTATTTTGTAATTTGAAGTAAGAGAGAGACCTTCTATTACTGTAATAATACAGGTACATAGGACTGTTGGACTTTCGGGCCCAATTTCCAAGTGTTTGTACACTTCGGGGCTCATCGCGGTTTTTACGGTTTTCACCGCCTTTTCTATTTTGTTTTTCTGATTTTGTTTTCTTTACATTGTGTGATTGAGCCCCTAGTTTTAGGATTGCTTGCGATAGATTAAGGCCAAACACCTAATATATTTGCATGTACCTATAGCCGCGTTTGGACTTAGTAAAATTTTTAAACAGTCATTTTATCATCTTCGAGCCTCCGCGCCGCGAGCCCATCCCATCAAGCGCTACTCCTGAACTCGATTTTTCGAGAAGAGGAGGGGTGAGTCTAGACGGACTTTTTGGATTGAGGATTGGTGGCCGACTTGTGGTTCTTCACGATAATAGCAATTTCTTAAACTTAGGGCGATTTTATCGGCTTTGCATTTACATATAGATTAGGTTTCAATTCTGTTGAGCATCCATGCATGTAGAGTGCTGGAGGCAAGGTGAGCATTTATGCTTTAGCATTCATCATCGTTTTGCCGCTTGCATTGTTTTTCCGCTCCTCTACCTCTGATTTTGATCACCTAGGTGCTTAAAAGAATTGACTCCTCGATAGGCTCGTGCATTCTAATTAAAAATCCAAAAAAAGTGATAACAATAAAATTGGGGCTGCTAATATTACTTGACCTTAAAAAAAGACTAAAAAGAAAAATCTTGTTTTGGGACGAATAATCCCCTCATTGTCTTCGCTTTTACTTGCTCGCGCACACACTAAGGATTAGTGCCCAAATCCCATTGAGCCCCTAAGTGTTTGCGCAACTTTTGGACTTCTCACCTAACTCTAAAATAGACAAGATAAAAGACCGCTCTTGTGGTCTCTACCGAGTTGATAGGTGAATTGAGGGTTTGTCTTGTTTTCATTTTTGTCTGTGACTGTTGTGTGCATTCTAGATCGCCTCTGCGCATTTGCGCCTTTTCTCCACTTCTCTTGACTTGACCATCGTGCTCTCCCGATCATTGTCTTTTGTTTCGAGATGGCCGACTGGAGCGTATTTTATTCGGACTTTGCGGATCCCTCGTTCACTCCAGCCGGTCCACCTCCTTTTTCCCAGGAGAACTTTGCTCCTGACTTTTGTACATATCCGCCTCAGCCACAGTTTCAGGACTCGGACTTCTACCCACACCCACCACCACCTCCGTATTTCCACCTCCACATTCACCCGAGACTGATCTGTCGGAGTCACCTTTCATGGAATCCACCCTCGAGCACTTGACCCAGATGATGGATCATATAACAGAAGATTGACCACCTCACTAGCACAAATAAGAGCGACCATGATGTTCCACCTCACTAGCGTTCATCAGTACAAGTTATGTCTTCTCTTTTCTCTCTGATCTATGAGGACATAGCTCAAGCTAAGTATAGGGGGGTCGTATATACTGCGTATATACTTTAGCTATAACTCATACTTTCGTATTTTTTCTAATAAAATGGCTAATTATTCTTTAAAATTCATTAAACACCTTAATAAAAAGATGTTATCATTCCTCAAATTCTTTGTGTATCTATTGATTAATAAATCAGGTGAAAATATTTTTTGCAAAATGTTTGAAAAATAGTTTGAAGATCTTTGCGAAAAATTTATTGAAAACTATTTGGAAAACGTTTTGTTACATATTTTCAACCTTTGTAAAAACATTTTGATTGTAAAAATCTATTTTTCTTTGTGTGAAATAAAATGTTGAAAAAACTATTTGCAAATGGTTTGAAAAATGGTTGCAAAAATATTTGAAAAATCTATACATACTGTTTGGAAGACCTTTGCAAAATGATTTTCAAATGTGTGTACATATTTGTAAAAAATTGTTTGAAAAATTATTTTGGACTATAGTTTTCAAAGTGTTTGAAAAAACTATGTCAAATAAGTTTGAGGAATATATACATCACACCAAAATCCGCTGTATATATACTTATAAAATTGACCACTTACCCGTGTAAATACTTAAAATCCACTTCTTGTAAATATAAGAAGCATCCCAGATTCTACCTAGTTTTTGACCAAAACCTTTTGTTTTCAAAAATTCCAAAAACATTTGCAAAATTAAAATCCAAAAACATTTGAAAAATCTTTTTGAAAAATCTAAAAAATGCATATGCATCATCATCATCATCTTTTCAAAAATGCATAAAAAGTTCAAAATCTTTGAAAATTGCATCACAAAAATATTTTCTGCATAGCATTTGCATGGCATGAGCATTTTTCGGATTGAGTTTGATAGTTGAACAAGTCTAAGTAAAATCCGAAGATTGGAGCTTGGTTGGAACTAAAATCTACCTAATTAACAGGAACCTTATAGGAACTAGGATTGAGGTACTTCAGGTCTAGTTGACTTAATTCTTTGAGCATCACGGGAGTTGGTTCAATGGATTCTTGACTGCCTAAGTAGAGTATTTTAGAGCGCGTGCACGACTCTTGTTGATAATGACCTAACTTGGACACCTGCACTTTTCACATGTCTCAACTCAGCTGAAGTGGTGAGGGGGTTGGATTTGCCAGTATGAGACACACACAGGTGGAAACACTTGTCCTCCTCTAGGGAGGGAAGTGCGCCCCAACCCATCCAGTAATGATGAGTTTCGAGGATAGGAGATCGTGGGTTGCAATAAAGCTTCAAAAGAGGAATAGTCTACTGGCTCAAGAGGAAAAACTCCCTATGTAAATGCTGCTATTTATAGTATTCAAAAAAAATTGCAAAAAGCAAAAACTCCAAAAAAAAGTGGACATGCCTGTACAAAAATAAAAAGCCTGCCGGAGTGTACATATGTTGTAAAGTCAAATAAGCAAGCTTGAGCTTCAAAGTTAGATTATGTGAGCCTGTAGCTGGATGACTTGACTACACTGGTCTTGCATCCTAGGATAGGTAGCTACACTGGCTACCATCCATTCTTCTCTTCACCCCCTCCTCTTGAGCTGGTTGCCACTTGAACTTAGAAGGGAATACCCTGCTCCTTGAGGGATGAGTTGTTGGATTGGGGAATCATTGGGTTGTCATATTGGAGAAGTCAGTCTCTTTGTCATTTCAGTTGGGGAGAGCCACCATCACTTATAATGTACGAGTCAGACTCATAATCGTAAGGGTTTGCGTATGAGTTGAAATATTTCTGACCTGGCTATTGAGGGGACTTGAGCAGAGTTTTGGGATTCTCGAAGGCTGTTGGATCTCAAGTCCAGTTCTCATTAAGGTTCCACCCGCACTAAAAATCAAAAGGACCGACTTAAGCTCCAAACTTTGATTTTGTGGAGACAAGTTTGATAATTCAACTTCATCCAATTTTCTTCTTTTTCTTTTCTTTCTTCTTCTTTTTGCACTTATTGCATAAGTGTTTGCTAGGGAGGGAAGTGCGCCCCAACCCATTTCATCATCTTTATTCTATCATTTTGGCCTTACAAACCCTAGTAAATGCGTGTAAATAGAGCTAATTCATGCATTTTAGCATTCAAGCATCAGTGTGTAAATATTGTATAAAATGTGGTTTTTAAAGTCAAAAATATAGAATAAAGAAAAGAAAAGAAAAAGAATAAAATATTGTAAATATTTTATGACCCGAAACCTCGATACCTAGGCATCTTGATGAATAGGTCGACAAGGAATAAGTAGGGGGAGATAAGGGTCAAAATACAGTAAAAATACCCATTCTTTTTACTCATTCTTTATTCATTTTGGGACCTATTTTTGATTCCTCTTTTTATACCTCAAATAAAAAACTTTTAACATGAAAGTTGTAGATAGTTTAATAAAGGAAAATACAAAATTGATTTCACTGAAAAATAATGTACAGATAAAAAGTTATGGTCTGAATAAGATTCCAAAACTCCAACTTCCCAGACTCGTATCTTGCAAATAAAAACTCAAAATGCACCAAAATCACTTTAATTGTATATAGCGTAAAATAATCTATTTAATGGAGTGGTTTCGTATTTTTCAGAGTTACAGTTTGAAAGTTGAGGTTTGGACCCGTGTAGTATAATTGTGCAGATTAAAATATTCAATTTATTCTTTATTAATTATTTTTATATTTTTATATTTTTATATTTTTGTAAATATTATTTATAATGATTATGTACATTAAAATCAGAATAAAAACCTAAATAAAATACAAAATAAAAATACTTGTATATTTCCTACATAGGTATTATACCTATACTTATACTGTACAAATATCACTTATATTTTATTAAGTATACTAAACACTTCAGAAAAATAAAACAAAAATATATTTAAGTGTATAAAAATACTTTGTAAATTTATAAAATAATAAACAATAAATAAATTAAAAACACAAAATAAAAATAAATTAATAAAACATATAGGTAATATACCTATAAGGGGTATAAAAGTAAACTTGTAAATATATATTCCATAAAAATAATTAAAAATCAGAATAAAATACTACATAAAATAATAAATATTTTTTACTTAATAACCTAAATTTAATTCGGCTATTTTTGATTTTTAAACGAATTAACAAAACCTTTTTCCAGGGATTTTCCTGGTTGGTCCACGTGGACCAACCAGGTGGCCTGGGAAGTTGACCCGCCGGTCAACTTCCTGACCCTAGCCCTGCGCCCCTGTCAGAACACCCATGACTTGTTTTCTCGATTTTTTCGCCATTGATGCGTTGCTCGAGGGAAGATTGACTCTTCACGAAAGTTGCACCTGGTACAACTGTGATCCGCGCCGGCCTATCAGATCCTCTAGGATCTTCTTCGCCTGCCCGTAAACCTGCCTCGAAGTTCACCCCTCGCCACATTTCAAAACTGACCCCCTCATCTTCCTCTTTCTTTTGAACCCTCTTTTGACTTTGTTTGGCCTCCCCTCTCGCGCTCAGGACCGGGTGTCGTGACAGGACACCCTCCAGCCGACCTGGGAGCACCTCGCGTGGCCGAGGAGCGGCTCCATTTCACCTCCGGCGTGGCCGCCGTTGAGGTCCCCCATCTCTGGTTATACACCCTCGAGGTCACGTCTTTCTCCTTATTTTTCTTTGCTTAGATAGCTATTATCCCTAGGAATAGTTTAGTGCTTTTAATTTGTGGTTTAATCGATTGCTTCCCCCCCTCGCAACCATACGCCATGCCGGAGCTCTTGAGCTCCGGCAACCCACTCAAAACTCACCAAATAACCGCCAATAAAAGCCAGATCACTGTCCACTTGTGCTGTTGGATGTTCTCTCGTGTCCACAGGATCTGAAGGACCCTTCTTTGGGTCAGCGTTATCTCGCCATCCGCGCCCAGGTGGCTGGAGAAGCACGAGCTCCAGGGGACTCGCTCAGCAACCCTTGGACCATTTGGAGCCTTCTGGGAGCTTCGTCGGAGCCGCAGCAGCGCCAGGAGCCCCTCAGTGGGGAATTAGGACGGCGGAGAGGGGGGTAACGCCTAAGCAAAACTCACCTGGAGCCCGTTCCTCCGCAGTTCTTCCAACGTGCTTTATTGCCGTCGGATCAATCATCTCGCCCAGGAGTAGCATCAACCATCAGATTAAGGACGCCCTGGACCGTCGAACTCAGTCTGATCTTTTAATCTGGACCGTCCGTGGCTGAAGGGCCATCGCACGCCGATGCACTGACACGTGGCGTAAGTTACGCGCTGCGAGCCGTTGGATTGCACCCATTCGTAGGGTATTTTGCAAGGTCAACCCTGCCAGTTTTGTATTTAATTAAAACTCTCTAACATTTCATCTGCAGTTGAACTTTTTTGTGCAATAATTTCATAGACATTTGCAAGTAAACGCAAGCCCCTGCCAGGTCACGTGCACAAGGCGCGTGACCTTGGCATTTTTGTGTTGGACCCCTTGCGTAATTGGGTATTTATATTTTGTTCTGTAGATATTTAATCAAGTTATATTTTCTTGGACAAATTGCTATTAAGCCCTTTAACTTTTGCATATTTCCATTTATACCCCTTCCAGGCTTAGGATTTTTGTGTGTTTGATCTATTTATTTCACGCATCATTTGAGTTCAAAAAATTCCATAAAAAATAACTTAAGCTCCTGTTAACTTGCACTTGCACGCTAGATTTTTAGTTTTTATTTTTGTTGCATTTTTATATTTATTAAAAATCAAAAATTGCCATTTTGTGCACTGTCTAGCTTATAAAATCCATAAAAAATATAAAAACACTCCAGAAAAATCCCAAAAATTATATTTTGTTTCTTGTAGTGTGTTTTAACTTCAATCCAGAATTCACTAAAAATTACAAAAGAAAACTCATAAAAATCACAAAACCCCAAAAACATTTATAAAAATATTGAAAATTCTACAAAAATCCTAAAAATATAAACTTTGTCTCTGAATTTCCTTTGTTTCATTATCTTTGAGTGAAAATTAATTTGGAAAATTTTGGGTACTGTTTTCTATTTTATTTCTCCATTTTAGTTTCAGACCTTGATTTTCTTCACTGTTTGCCTTATTTTTGCTATTTAAAAAAAAACAAAAATATTCTGAAAATTCCCCAAAAATCACAAAAACAGTAGAAAAGTATAAAAATACCATAAACATTTCATTTCCTAATTTTTGAGCTTTTCCCCTTATTTTTATAAATAGTTTATCATCTCTTTTCTTATATAATTTGTATATTCCAATATTGAAAAAGAAAATAAAAAATATATGAAATATAAAAAGAAAATATAAAATCAGAAAATTAAAAATCAAAATAAAAAAATATAAAATCAAAAATTAAATTAAAAAAAATATAACATATAAAAAGAAAATATAAAATCAGAAAATTAAAAATAAAAATACAAAAAAAATATAAAATAAAAAATTAAATAAAAAATATAAAAATTAAAACCCACAAAAAAATAGCATAGATAGACAAACATTCACATTCACACATTTTGTGCATTTTGCCCCGTTCTATCCTGCTTGCTCCCTGTGTTCGACCTCTACACATACTTGCACCTATACACATCTTTGTTGTAGAGTTATAATAAATTTTAACTCCGCACATTTACTTTCATTGCTTGATTTATCTGTTGTGGGTTAATTGTTGTTTGAATCAGGATTTTTGAGCGGTCACCGCATCGACTGTTGATCCGCCTTGTGGATCAATACGACCGCTTGATTTTCTCGCTTAAACAGGGGGATACCTTCAGGGGCGATGTTGTCCATCTTTCTCCTGGGATGGTCCTTGCACGCGGCCTCACAACCGGTGTTGTTGGTTCGTTGTTAGAAGGGGAAGGTGCATGAAAACTTCGTGGAGGATGCCGCGATTCACCGATGGGGAGTTGACTCCCGTTCGTTATGTTCTGCAACTATGGGGGGTACCCTTCCTTTCGAGGTCGGAGGGAAAGATGAAAGAGTTGTTTGCTGGAGTTGGAGAAGGTCTAGTCTTATTGTCTAATGGGTTGTCGTCGGGCGTGGATGTGGCGGTGGTGACAGTTGCAGTTTGGATAAAGGGACATCCACTAGGTCAGCTAATGCTCGAGGTGGGGCGTGCCCGCTTCTGGATTTGCATTGAGGAAGTGCCTCCGCCTCCACCATCGTCTGCATCAGAGGTACAACGGAGTCACGGTTGGGAGGCAAGAGATCTCGACGCCATCAATGCTGGAGATTCGGGTACAACGAACGAAACGTCGTCATCAATGCAATTTGTTGCCGACTACTGCGGAGAAAAAGGAATCTCTAATGCCTTCAGCCATAAAAAAACACAATCATCAATGGAATTTAAAGCAAAGGTAGGGGAGAGTGACGTGGAAATCTTAATTGTCGATCCTCTTCCATGTTTTGTAACGGGTGGTGAACCAATGTCTCATGAACATGGAAGTGGACACGTTGGATTGCACGCTCAGCAGTCTGATCATCCCATTATGGTGGGCCCGTTTAATGGCGACTACGGAGCCCTTGGAATATCTTTTCCTCTACCAAGAGATCCTAAAGTGCACATACCTTCAGGCTCGGATCTGCTCGAGCGTGCCTATCCGGATCCGTCAGACCATCCTGTTCTGGGACTTCACGCAGATACCCACGCTAACGCTTTGCTGCATTCAAATTAGAACTCGAAGGGCGGCGTTGGAACTCCGATGATCTGCAACAGGGATGGGGTGCTGTCAGTGGATCTAAGATGTTTCTTTGTTCCGAAAACACCTCTTTTATAGGTTGACGGAGATGCCGGTATGTCGTCAAAGGGCAATGAGGTGGTGGGCGATCTTGAGGCAGGTGATGACGTAGGTACAGATATCGACTTGCTTGGATCCGTGATGGGATATTCTATGGGAGGCATCAATCACCAACGTAGGAAATGTTACAGACCTCGGAAAGAGAGGATCAAAAGGAAGGGAGAGGCTGGAGCTGATGTTGCGCAAGATCCAACCAAGGAATCTTTGAAGTTGAATGTGGCTAGGGTGGCAGGTGTAATCCCAGCCATCGGGAGGACAGAAGTTTACGAATGAAGATGGCAACCTAGAATGTGTGGGGATTAGGGAACCTCGAGAAAAGAGGGGTTGTGGGATCTCTACTGAATGAATGGCTGGTGGATGTCATTTTTCTGCAGGAGACGAAGCTCAATGATTGCACTGACTTACTGTGGAAGTCTCTCGGATTGAAGCGAGTTAACAATTTCTCAGTGCTTAATGCTGAGGGCAGTGCTGTTAGTGTTGCTATTGGTTGGGACAGGGACTTGTTCTAATCTATGTCCATGATGAGAGCCATTTTCGTGCTTACGGTCGAGCTTCTCGTCAAGCGTTCGGGCTCCAGAATAGTCATATCATGTGTCTATGGACCAAATGATCAATCGCGTCATGGGGGCCTCTAGGCAGAGCTGCGAGATACGAGAGAAGCTTTCCCTGATACTGCCTGGATCGTGGCTGGAGATTTCAATGTCACGTTATTATCTTCTGATAGACATGGGCTAGGGGGGGCCAGGACCCGGGTTTGGAAGCTTTTGTGGAGTTGGTTGGAGACCTAAATTGGAGGTTATGGACGCGGTTGACATCAAGTATACTTGGAGAAATTCTGGGTCTCGATCAAGGATTGATCGCTTCTTGGTTTCGCCTGAGCTGTTGCAGTAGTTTCCTCTGTGTGGTGTGTCCTCGAGGCCAAGATCCAGATTCGACCACTCGCCTCTCATTTGGGATGTTGGTGTGTGGGATGTCCCATGCACTTTTTTCTGATTTGAAAGGGCTTGGCTGCTCGAAGATGGATTTCGAGACTTAGTGTCCAATCACTGGCGATCAGTAGAGGGTGAGGGCTCAGCAGCTTCCCGTCTGTCGCAGAAATTAGTGAGCTTGCGGAAGAGGTTGAGCGAGCTCAAGAAAGAAGTGAGGGAGAATAGGAGGGAAACCAGAGCATTGGCAGAGGAGGGGATTGCTAGGCTGGATAGGGTAGAGGACTCTCTGACTTGCGGGAGGAAGAACTGAAAGAGAGAAGGGATTACTTGAGGGCAGTGGTTTTGGAAGACAAGAAGAGGGCAGTGGAGTGGAAACACAGATCAAGGCAGAGGTGGATTAGAAAAGGTGATGCGAATACAAATTTTTTTCACGCGATGGCTAGTGGGAGGAGAAGGAGAAACCTGATCTGAGCTGTGGTGGTGGGGGACTCGAGAGTGGAAGGGGAGAAGGAGACTGGAGCAGCGTTGGTGAATTACTTTCACAGTGTCTCGAAAAGGGTGACGTCAAGGTCGTGGAGGTGATCGGGATTAGGAGCCCATAGGCTCTCGGCTGAACAAAGTGAGCACCTTGTTAGACCTTTCTCGAAGGAAGAGGTAAAGTGGGCTATTTCCGCTTTAAATGGGGAAGGGGCACCTAGACCGGATGGTTTTCCCGTTTTTTTCTTTAGCGAGTTCTGGGAGGTGGTGGGTGATGATGTGTTTGCGGTTTTGGAGGAGTTTAGCAGGTGCAATGCAAGTTTCAACAGAATCAACAAAGCTCTTATTTTTCTTCTTCAAAAGGAGGTGTCAGAACGTATTGAGGATTACCACCCCATTGCCATATCTAATGCTATCTATCTGATTATTGCTAAGGTTTTGGCGGAGAGAATCAACATGATTCTTGATGATTTGGTTTCTCCCGTGCAGTCTGTCTTCAATCCAGGAAGACAAATTGGTGACGGCTTGGTGATGGCCTCTGAGATTATTGCAGATTGGCAACGTCAACATGTGAGAGGGGTGCTTAGGAAGGTAGATTTCTCCGAGGCATATGATAGTGTGGATTGGCATTTCTTGTGGTCTATCTTGGCTAAGAGGGGTTTTCCGGACTTATGAATTTCATGGATGAAAAGGTCCGTGACCACCGCGTCTTATTCAGTTTTAGTGAATGGTCGTCCAGAAGGCGATTTCTTCCAGCCGCAACAGGGGGTCCGTCAGGGATGTCCTTTGGCACCGCTACTCTTTGTGTTGGTGGTGGATGCTTTGCCTCGCATGGTGAATCGGGTGGTGGAACATGGTTTCACTACTGGATATTCTCGTGGGAACATCTCCATTCCAGTTCTACAATATGCAGATGATATTATATTTTTTTATCGAAGGCGGGGCAACTGAGGTGAGGGGAATGTCGATGGTTTTAGAGATCTTTGGGGAGATCTCTGGTCTTAATCTCAATAGAGAAAAGTCAATTTTGATCCCATTTGGCATGTTGGAGGAGGAGGTGGATGCATGTAGTTTGGAGTTGGGATGCTCTTGCAGTCCGAGATCAATTAGATACTTGGGGCTACCGTTGGGACATGGTCGGCTCCTCCTTTCGGATTGGCTCCCAGTGGTGGGGAAGCTGGAAAGGAAGCTGGCGGGTTAGAAGAGCTCTTTACTCTCACGTGGTGCCCGTATGGTTTTAGTGAAGGTAGTCCTAACGGCAATTCCAGTTTTCTTTATGTCAACAAGAGTTCTTCCAGTGGGGGTTCGCAACCGGATTGAGAAGATTATGAGGAGGTTTTCTTGGGGCAAGGCTGGTGGGATTGGCCATGCCTTACATCTTGCGGATTGGAAGACGGTTACATTGCCCAAGGAGGATGGGTGTCTCGGTGTGCCACGTTTAGGGCTGATGAACCGTTCACTTTTGCTGAAATGGGCTGCAAGAATCTAGGGTAACAGTGAGGAAATATGTTGTAGGCTCATATGTCATATCTACGGGGTCAATGCGCACTCTGTTAGTAGGTCGTGTAGAGTGCGGTTTGAGTCATCACTATGGAAGGGAATGCGTGAGATTCTCCATGATCTTCCAAATTTGTTCCATCCAAGCTTGGGTGATGGCTGCAGTTTCTTCTTTTGGACTGATAGTTGGATGAGAGATGGACCTCTGGCTTCCCGGTTCCCACTCTTATTTGCTTTGGCAAGGGATAAAGATGCTCAAGTGGCTGATTATTGGGATAACGGTATACAGACACCCACATTCACAGGCGGCTTCTCTGAACAACGTGTGCATGATTCTCTACTCTTGATGGAGTCCCTATCTAGGACTGAGAGTCCCACAACTGGTAGGGACCATTGGGTGTGGAAAGAAGGGGATTCACTGTTAAGAAGATCTACACACTATTGATGAGGGGAACTGTAACTCTCCAAGAGGACCTCGTTAAGGCTTGTAGAATGTTTTAGGAATTGAAAATTCCGGTACACGTTATTGTATTCCTATGGCTCTTGAGTCATGGGAGGCTTCTCACAAAGGAGAGACGGGCTCGCATATTTCACACAGAGGACAACATTTGTATTCTTTGCAGATCGATGGTTGAGTCCATCGTGCACTTGTTTCTTAGATGTGATAAGGCAAGAGTTTTCTGGAAGACGTTGAATATGACATGGCTTGATCATACCAGCATGTCGTCTTTCTTGGAATCCCTCCTCAACTCTCGTTACCGTCCAAGGGTAGAGAGATTGTTGCCGATTGCGGGATTTTGGGCGTTATGGCTCGCTTAGAATGATGTAATTTTCCGTGATGAGAGGTTCTATGTTGAGAATGTAGTCCATTATGCTAGGACTCTCCTCGAGTCCTGGTTACTGTAATATTTTTATGCTTTTTAATTTAATGGGGCGGACACCTACGCGTGTTTCCCCCTTTTCTGGCTCAAAAAAAGCTCAAACAAATGTTCGTAATTTTCTTTCTCAAGGTGACACATAAAAAAACTATTACAGGAGTGGAATTTTAATTTGAAGAGCAAGTCCTGAGTGTAAATCCTTTCATGTTTCATTAACAATAAGAAGTATGAAATTCACGGATCAAAGGAATTTGACAAAAATTTAGGATCATAAGGCATGCAAGCAAGTTGTAACTGGATCTACTTGTGGGGGAAAGGTACCATAATATTTGGAGCAATGCCTCAATGGGTCTGCTCTATCAGCAAGTCTTTTCCTCAAGTAATTAGTTTGAAGTCAGGGGCCAATTGGTACCCGGTTGATCAGGTTTTAAAACCAGTTCTTTTTGGCCTGCCAAACTCCCAAGCCTTGTTTACTTGTTACGACATAATCTCCATAGATTTGGGATCTCCTCCTTGAGTGACATTCTTCCTATGGAGCCATCACCCGTCGCTTTGGGTCTGTTTGGTTACTGGGATAGAGTGGGTTGGGGTAACCTGATCTGAGTAATAGCTGTTTGGGATTATTATGAGGGTTGGAGAAGGTTGGAATAAGGATTGTGATGTGATGCCTCTATGATTTGTGATGAAATTCCAACCCAAGAATAGAGAGGGGTAAACCGGGTTACCCCGGGGTAACCCGGTTACCAAACAGACCCTTTGTATATTACATTTCGCAAACCCAAAGAAGCCTTAGCCACGTCGTGACCGAGGAGCATCCTTTCCATTTAAGGTCCATAAGGATAATCAGACCTCCTCAATGGTAACATGCTCTAATTGTATTTGAAACCCATTTTTTATGGTCGATTATATTTACGGAGTATTTGCGCAGGATGACATTATTGAAGATTTTTAAGTAAATAAAGCCCCATCCATTATTCTCTTTTGGTATGCAAATCTTCTTCAAAGAGACCCTCGCTATTCTCCTTTGGTCTGCAAATCTTCTTCAATGGGACCCTCATTTTCTATCAAGATGCTTTTGGCGAGGGTCTAAAGTATCCTCATAAGGCGAGAACACTGCCACTGTGGCGACCGCTCACTAAAGGCAAATCAGATAGCAATTTTTTTGAAGGAAAAAGGGTGTCAACCGTGAAGGTAGACACCCAAAACTTATATTCACAATTTAAGTACAAATGTTACAAAGACCAAGATCCATATAGGAGTCTAGCATTCTCTATAACATTTTCAATATAAAATCTTTCCCCACGAAAAACAATTCCATTCCTTCCCAATTGCCCATAAAATAGATGCTTCATGTTGCTTCTCAGCAATTGTGCATGTTCCCGACAGTCCAATGGACTTTCAGAACTCACTAACCCCTGAAGTTGCAATCGCGGGTATGTTTGCCCCTACCCAAATCTGTCTCGAAGAAGAGCAAAGGAAAAATAAGTGATTAGCATCCTCCATCTCCTCTCCACATCGCATGCAAGAGCTGTTAGCCCCAAAGAGCCGGGCCCTCCGAGAACCAGTCATCACCCGCTCCCTCCCAAACAACTAGAGAAAAACTTTCATTCTTTTTGGAATCCTCCAAGACCAAATTTGCCCTAATCTTGGCATTGCAATTCCCAGATCAATGACGATGGATGCATATAAGACCTTGTAGGCCTTCTTCACAGTAAAAGCACCATCATACCATATCCAATGACTAGCCTCCGCTCCATCCCTCAGCACAAGATTTAGATATAGAGAAATATGGGGAAGCACTGAGCACACTCCATGCCAAAAGTTTGACGGTTTTACCAATCTACTACGATGCCACTCCAGGACTCTATCACGCCATAAATATTTCTCAACAACGTACAAAGCGCATCTGATCCATCACCTCAAATACGAGTGACCCATTTCGCCAGGAGGGAATTGTTCATCATCTCAAGGTTCAGGACTCCCAAACCACCATCAGTCTTAGTAAGCATTACAATCTTCCAAGCAACCAGCGGAGTGCCAACCCAAAAGAACTTACACATCAAATTCTCCAACCGACCACGACCCCACTGGAAGCAAGCAAGATGATAGAAAAAAGTCAGGAATCGCAGAAAGGACCAACCTCAAAGGCACCAAGCGCCCACCATGTGATAAGCAAGAAGCATGCCATCCTGCAAGCTTGTTCTCTAGTCTCTCCACCACTGGAGCCCAATCTGACTGCCTTAAGCGGCCATCCACCACATGCAATCCCAAATACGTGATTGGGAGGGTCCCTCACCATGACCGCAGGAATGCCCCACAAGTCTCGACCTCCACCTCAGAAAGTCCAAGAGGAATAAAAGTTGATTTATCCTCATTTAATTTCAGCCTAAAAAGGATTCCAAACCGAACAGACTCACCAGAATCCCAACAGATAGGTGTGTGTTCAGAGTGACAACGGGTAACGACCTAGCACTTGCTAGTGGGAAAGCCTCCAACAACTCTGTCGAACACAGAAACCTGTCTAGCCTAGATCTTGAGGAGGTGTTCCACCACGTATAGAGGGAGTTCATAGCATCAAAAACTTCCAATGAGCGCTCAACAAATTCTCTAAAGGCAGGTGAGCCACGATCCAACCCACCTCGGTCTCGGGGCCGATCTGAAGATAGTAAGGTGACATTGAAGTCCCCACCAATAAGTCAAGGAAGGTCTTCATGTCTCGCCCTCGCCAAACAGAGTTCTTCCCGAAGGCCTGAGACAACACGCGCACCAGAAGGCCCATAAACTGCAGAGAGAAGAAAACAGACACCATCGATTTTGCGCACCAGAACTACTGACAATGAGTATTGATATTCCACTGAATCCCTCAACTCCAATAAGTCACCATTCCAGCCAACAAGGATGCCTCCCGATGAACCAATTGAAGAGACCGATCTAAACTCTGAAAGTCTAGCTCCAGATAACGACCTCCAATGAGGAAGGTCCCACATATCAAGCTTTGTCTCTTGTAGGAAAATCACATCTGCTCGCCATTCATCTATCAATGATATGACATCCCGTCTCTTTTCCAGCTGCTCCAGACCACGTACATTCCACGAGATGATATTCATTTGTTAACAAAGGGGTCTTCCCTCGCCAACTCCACCTGGACACAACAAGCCACTTGCTTTCGTAAACCTTCCATTGATATACTTTCTACTGACGCTTTATCTTCTTCAGATGCAATGTAGTCTAGCAAAAACCGTTGCCAAGAGGGACAAGGTTCGGCTCATGTCTAGACGGCTCCTAGAAGCTCCAATCCCCCCCTCCACACAGTGTCGCTTTCTCAAGTTTATTAAAATCATATCCGAGTAAGGTGATCTCTGGACCCTTTCCACTGCTCTCCCCCTTCCTAGTCCTCTTCTCCTCTCCCACTTCCTCGGTCGCATCCAACACCCTCTTTCCCCCTTCTCTGAACCAACTAAAGAAGATAAACCTCTCCCCCCTGTTGGACGTGTGTTTTCGCTTTCACCAATTGCCACTGCCCGATCAAGATCGGAGTAGCAAGAGAAGTCAACCGCAAATACTATAGGAGCCGGGTTAGCATTGCTGAGTTTGGTCCTTGTCCCAGAACCACACGACATTGTAGCCTTACGAGTTGTACTCGCACCTTCCGCATATTTTGTAACATCCACCAAAGAAATATTAGGTACCATGTTATTCACTCCAGCCCCTCCAACCTCGTCATCCTGTATGGCTTGTAAAGGAGACGTGCATGGAAACTTCCCTTCTTCTGGAAACCGACCCCCCCACCGAGTTGTTGCTCCCATGAATTTGAAAAGATACTTTATTTGGCCTCCAAGAATTATTGCATGTAATAACTCCTCCATTCAATGCATCCGTAAATTGTAGCTCGTCCTCCCTACCGGATAAATCAAACAATAGTGGAAATCTGGCTTCCTCCTCCGCTGCGATCGACGATGCTTCCTTCTCCACCTCTCCTTCCCCCTTCCTAAGGGGGGTGCCAGACCTCCCAAACGCACCTGAAGATGTCGAAGAGGAATCATCCAACACCGTAAGACCGAGAAGGAATGAGGTTCGGCCCACCATCAAGATCGTCCTCTCCGGCAAAGGGCAAGACGACCCTAGCAACTCCACCAAGAATTCAGATTTGCCACCTGGTTTGAGGCCATCAGAGAGGACTGCGACCACCTTTCCCAAAGGCATCAAGCATTCCTCGAGAGTACGAAGACCTCTACACCTCAGTGGAACCCCAGAAATCTGAACACGCCTCGATATCGATCGCGCAACAAGCTCAGCACCATCACGAAAATGTGTCCTATGCCAAGTTCGATCCATCAAAGGATTGATGTCATCCTTTAAGATATATGTCTCCTCTCACTCAGAAAGTCCACATGCGCACACAATCCCACCACCGATAGCCACGACATCTCCTTCGAAGGTTGAACCCATCAGCAGCACAAGGTCCTCTACGCCCTTACCGTGTCCCCAGCATACACATCCGAGACTAGATGTCGATCCTTGATTGTTAAGACAAGTTCAGATGGCTGGGACTTTGGCCGCCAAATCCCTCGACAATGGCAAACAAACCTCCGATGCCCCACTCCATTACACTTGAAGCACACGATATCCTTGGTGCACGATATGGCGAAGTGACCAGCATTACTACACTGAAAACACCGACCTGACTCTACTCTTTTCTTCTCTCGACCCCCTTCGCCCAGACCAAGTGATGAATACCCATTCATCACTCTTTATTCTTATATTTTAGCTACAAAAACCTTTGTAAATACATGTAGATATATGTAAATATCAATAATTAGCAAAAGCATGCATCTTGTAAAAACCTATAATTAGCATGTTTTTGTGCAAAAATAAAAGAATAAAGATCAAAAAGAAAAAGAGGGAAATATTTAGAGTAAATATTGAGCAACCTAACCCAAGGGAGGGCTCAGCATGGGCATGACCGCATAAAAGCTACAGTAGAGGGAGATAGGAGCTCATGTGTAAATATTTATGTAAATAAATAAAATTATATTTTCTCAACCAAAAATAGGCTTATACATATGTTGTATATATTTAGAAACTATTAAAAACAAAATAAAAATTTAAAAATCAAAAATGCAAAAATATCCCTCCACCATGTGCATAGACCATCATCCTTTATTTATTTAACCCCATAAATAAATGTATTTATTTTCAAAACTTTTTGTGAATATTCTATGGTATATTTTGTAAATAAAATAAATAAAAAGAAACACAACAAAAATCAAATAAAAATAACAAAAATTAAAATTACAAAAACATATTGTACATATGCCATGTACATAGTTGTATATATCTATTTATTTCACCTATGTGTATAAATAATAAAAATAAAATAAAAATATCCTTTTATTCCTCATTTTATTCTATAAATATATAAAATATAAAATGGGAATAAAAATTGTATAAAAATAATAATTAAAAATCAAAAATCAAAAGCCTCCTTATTGTATATACACCTATATAATGTAAATACCTCATTTTTATTTCCAAAAATTAATTAAAAATCACCAAAAAATAGAAAAAATTAAAAGAAAAATATTTCATGTTTTGGATTTTTGCAAAATCGGCCATTTTCTGCCTTAATTTTGAGCTCCAAATCCTCTCCACGTGGCAGCTTCTGGTTGGTCCACGGAGATGTTGACCTCCGGTCAACTCCCTCCGCAGACCGCCTTCTCCTGCGGATCTCGCGCCCGACCCGGTTTCGCCTCTTTTTCCGCGCTTGATCCGCGCGCCTCCTCCGCAAACCCCGGGTCCTATTGATTCCTTGTACATCCGACATGACCGCCGGGGTATTCGCATTGGGATCCGCGCTCCTCGCAGCCCTACCCGACCAGCCCTAGTCGGGTCGGCACTCACTGAGGAGGGGGTGCCCGGACCATCGATCCGGCGACTTCGCGCCGCCGTGCTCCGCCACTTAGCAGGAGCTCGAGCCTCAGGCAGTGACAACCTTCGAGGCGACGACCAGGAGCTAGCTAAGCTCCAGCACAGTCTTCCACTCCACCCAGGTAGCACTCTAGCTCGCCTATTTAGCTTAATTTGTAGTTTCGCCCAAATCGATGCTCCGACGTATTCCTTTGATTCCGGCTATATCGTACATCTTCTCGATCATCGGAACACTCAGTCACCTCCGCCATCCCTCGACGCACCTTCTCCGCCCCTTCACTCAACCCAGCTCGCACAGGAGCTGGGGTTCGAGCTCCACCGTCCTCCGCTCGCCGGAGCTCGCTCGTCCCGACCCACAGTTCACCCTCACGCCGCTTCTTCGGGTCGAGGCACTTTGCCCTCGACCCGCGAAGCTTCTGGTATACTTTGCAGGTCAAGAGGAGGCCATCTGAGGCCCCCTCACTTCCAGGCCAGGAGCTTCTCGCCGCCGGCCTCGCCGGAGCCCCTCCAGGGCTCGGCTGGGCCATCGGAGGCCACAACCAGCTGCGGGACGTCATCGCCGATCTTCTCCGATCCTTGGAGGCAGCTGAGGAGGACCCTAGCACGCACACGAGGCCGGCGAACCTCGCCGGCCACCTGTTCTTCGAAGGTCCTCGAGCACCGTCCGATCAGTCCCGCCTTCCAGTTCGCATCGTGACCGTTCATCCACGAAGGAGCAGTTATCGTCCGATCCGCTCGAGGGTTGATCTGGACCGTCAGAACAGAAAGAGGCACCAGCACCTGAGCACCGTTCGATCGTCCACGTGCCCTCCTCTGCGTCGTCGATCGGCCCACGTGCGGAAGAGAAGAGAGGCGCCTGAGACCAGAGCCGTCAGATCCGCCACGCGTCCACCATCCAACCGTCGACATAATAAAGGGGTAAATTACCTTAGGCCCCCTCTTAGTTTCTGTTTTACGTGTCAGTCCTATAAATATTTTAGGAGTTTTATTTACGTAGGGTAAATTGCACATTGGACCTCGCGCTTGTTTATATTTGCATTTATGCCCCTGTTTGTGTGAGCCACGTGCATCGTCACGTGTATATTTGGTGTAATTGCGCCTTTAGCCCTGTAGTTCTGGATGTTCTTTAATGAATGAAAACTTTTTGATAATTGCATTTATGCCCCTGTGAGTGTTGTATTTGCGCATGTGCGCCTTTTGAGCGGGTTATTTGCAACAAAGCCCCTGGACTTTTTGGTACGAGTTACCAAAAGGTCCTCGGACTTGTTTTTCTTACATATAGGTCCCTGAGTGCCCCAGACACGCGCCTCGCGCGTGATTTCTTGGGTATTTTGCACCAGGACCCCCAGAACTTGTGGTATTTGCACTTTGGTCCCTGTGCACAGTGCCCCCTTGTTATTTTTGAATAAAATATCAAATCACCTCCAAATTCGATGAAACTTTGACACATGGCTCCTGCCATGTTGTAGGATTTTTGAGAATTTTGGAGGACATTTTTGAGTTTATTTGTTATTTTTAAAAATTCAAAAACCATCATTTTAGCTACTGTCTAGATTTAAAAATTACAAAAAAATATAAAAACACCCCCAAAAATTCCATAAAAATTAAGTGTTGTTTCTGTTGTGTTGCTTGATTTTCTAGCCAATTTTGGCTATTTTTCATTGCTTAAAAACCCTAAAAATTCAAAAACACCTAAAAACTCATAAAAATCATATTAAATAATCTAAAAAACCAAAAACAATAATTTTGGTGCTCGAATTTTCCTTGTTTTCTCTAGTATACAGGAAAATTACCTCCAGGCCCTCTTGAGATCCTTAGATATTTTATCTTTGGGTTTTGGACCTGGCTGGACAGTACCTTGTCTTTTTAGCACTGTTTGATTTTTAGAAAATAAAATACACCTTATAAAAATCCCAAAAATTCACCAAAAACACTTAAAAACCTAAAAAACTTAAAAACAATTTTTCTTGAATTTTTGTTTGATTTTTGATGCTTTAAATAAATTTCTCAAGTGTGCTTGTTCTTGTGTTTTCTTATTTTCTTTACATATTCAAAATCCCAAAAAAATTTAAAAATTATTAAAAATCACTAAAAATATTTTATCTTTATTTTATTTCATTTCGACTACTTCGTAGGCTTTTTAAGCCAACCCGTGCTCCTTGTGTTCGACCCTGGGTGCTATACCAGGTTAATCTCCTAGCAGGACCACTTTTGTGCTTGATCGATTTTACGTATTTTTCGAGTGGTTCACATTTTTTCTTGATATACCTATCCTCTGAGATCCGGGTCGCAACGACCCTTGTCTTATTACCTTCATCCGGGTCTTCGAGATTTTCGGGTTATCAGAATGGCGCCGTTGCCGGGGAGCACGGCTTAGTAGTCGTTTTAGCTTTTTCCGCGGTTTTTGATTTTCGCGGCTTTTTGTATAGGATTTTTGTATATATATTTTTCTCACATTTCTGCCAATAATTTCTGGACTGACCACTTTTCTCTCTATTTCTTGCGAGGGCCCGAGGAGCGAGGGCGGCATTCCTAGGAGCGCTGGTGCACCCGAGCGAAGCGGAGGCGGCTCGTTTCTTCATCGAGCAGCAGGAGAGAGCGAGAGAGAGAGAGCTGAGTGGGTGAGGATAGTTTAGGAATATTCTATTATTGTTGTAATAATACAGGACTTAGAGACTCAGAACTGTGCTTGACACTTAGCGGGTCTGTTTCGCCAAGCACCGGTGTGCTCGGGGGACCCTTTAGATTTTTCGCGGTTTTTCGCGGTTTTAGCTTTTTCGCTGCCTTTTCCGGTGTTTACGCGGTTTTTGCTCGAGCCCCTAGACTTAGGAATTTCTGGTGCTTGTGCCGTAATTAGTAGGATCCACACACTTAATTGCTTATCTATTCCTATAGATCGTTAATTGGATCTACTAAAAATAATAATAAAAATAACTTAGTTGCTTTCCTGAGAGCCTCCGTGCCGCGAGCCTCCCCCGCAAGCGCTACTCCTGAACTCGACCTGTCGAGAAGAGGAGGGGTGGGCCAAGACTGGACTCTTTGGATCGAGGGCGAGCGACTAAGTTAGAAGGTTCTGCGCTAGGAATTGCTCATCTAGGACTCGGTTTTTCCCGCTTGCATCATTTAGGTAGTTTATTTCCTGTCTTTAAATTCTGCGCGGATCATATTGCATGTAGAGTGCTGGAGTCAGGTACGCCTTCCTTACTTTGCATGCATCATTGATTTCATCGCGCATCGGCTTTTTCGTCTTCTCCCCCCTGTTTTCGGATTAAATAATCAGGAGAAACCGAAAAATTCGTTAGGACCTTTGTTTGCTTTGAAAAATATTAAAAAGAAAAACAATAAAATCGGGACTGCTAATCATACTTGATCTTAAAAACCGCTCACCCTAAAAACTTTGTCTTGGGGAGAGCAACCCCCTCATTGTCTGGTTTGGATGCGCGAGAGAGTGACCCGCACCCTAGGTAGAGCCTCCCGGTGCTAGACCCGACTGATTACCGACTTTTCCGTGCGGGCCAGTCGGTTGGGATAGCATCGGATATCCTAACAGGTCACGTAAGCGCTCTGATATTTTGTGTGTTCACCAAAATAAAATAGACAAGATAATTTGATCGAACTTTCACGGTCTTCAGCTCGCGTTGCGTTGGTGAACCGGGGGTTTTGTTTTTGATCATAGTTGATTCCAGATCCCATCCGCACTACTCGCCAGATCAAGATGATGGGTAGACCGTCTCTTAGGCAGCCTCTGGCTGCACCGCTTTCGGGCACGTCTACCCGATCATCTAGGTTGGCTCGTGAGAGCCCAGACCAGCTCTCCGAGCCCGAGTACGATTCCGCCCTGTTCCCCCTCGACCCCCTTTTTTTCGGCACTGAGAGACATGAGCCCGAGGAGAGATTATCGGATTTGTCAGCACCTGAGTTGGACTCATTTGATTTTGCAGACGTCGCTATGGCAGCCAGATCAGATGATCACTCCAGAGGTCCGCAGGGAGACCAGCATGTTGTATTTGACCAGGGAACGATCAACTCCACCCTGATCGCATCGCTCGAGACAGTTCAGCAGCAGTTACGCGATCAGGGGGCATTCATGATAGAGATGAGGCGAGAGTTGGAGAGGCTCAGAGCAGAGCGAGGTTCAGAGCAGAGCGAGCCTGAGGAGATGCCTGATGCAGAGGCCGCAGCCGCAGCAGCCGCAGCAGCAGCAGCAGCCGCTGCCGCCGCCGCGGCAGCCGCCGCGGCAGGAGGACCACCACAGCCGATGCGGGCGTTACACAACCCCGGATCTACTCTGATGCATCACTGGGTGGTAGTGCCAGCGATCGTGGGGGACTTCAAGTTCCCCCCGAACACCTTGCAGTTACTACCCCGTTTCCACGGACTAGCCACTGAGGAGCCCCACCTTCACCTCCAGGAGTTCTTGATGATCTGCAGCACTGTCCACGATCGCCACGTGGACCAGGATACGATCCGGATGATAGCCTTCCCGTTTTCACTAGCAGATAGAGCAGCCACCTGGCTGAAGCATCTAGGGAAGTTTGTCTACACTTGGGAGCAGCTCCGCACCGAGTACTTGAAAAAGTACTATCCACTCGGGCGGACGAATGCGGCAAGGGCCCTGATCAGCAACTTCTCCATGTTCCCCAACGAGCAGTTCCACGAGGCTTGGGAGAGGTTTCGAGAGCTCCTAGACAGATGCCCGCACCACGACATTTCCAAGCCGAACCTCGTTCAGAGCTTTTTCAGCGGGTTGACGCCAGAGCTTCAGGGTCTGGTGAACGCTTCTTGCGGCGGGTCCTACTTTGCCAAGGACCATGAGCAGGTCTGGGCCATCTACGAGGAGATGTCCGAGAACTACATGGTGATGTCTCAGACCAGGCTCTATACTCAGAAGACCCAGCCACATCAGCCAGGATCCGTGCAGTACCAGCGGATAGCACGGGTAGATGCAGGTCCATCCAGTTCGTCCGCAGTCGCAGCAGCACAGGCAGAGTCATCCGCTGCGGACATGGGTATCATCAGCGAGAAGTTGGACCGCATGGAGCTGATCGAGAAGAAGCAGTGCCAGAGTATCACGCAGATAGAGCAGATGGCACAGGTCTTGAGCGACATGAAGACCCAGCTCATGTGTCTCCAGGAGACACAGACGGCTTCACAGCCCCGTCTTCTGTCGCGAGGCGATACCGGCGGCAGCAACAGCTCGTCCCAGTGCTCCAGCTCCTCAGAGCAGCCTAGACAGGTTCACTTTGTACAGGCGGAGCCGTACCAGCAGCCGCAGCCCACCTACCAGTCCCCACCATCTCCAGAGATGCAGATGGTGCTCTACCAGCCGGATCAGCCTCTGGCAGTACTGCCGCCAGCCCCCTTCGATGCAGAGCTGTTGATGGATGTCAACGGGATTTGGTATGACCGCCCCCAGCCTGGGATCCGACGAGATCATCCCGGATTCAGGTGGGGGAGTGGTGGTGCCCAGCCCCAGCAGCAGCCGTCAGGTCAGGGAGGGCAGTACTCCCAGCAGAGAGACCAGCACCAGCCGCAGCAGCAGCCCCCAGCGTATCAGCAGCAATCATCCTACGGTCCTCGTCCCTATCAGCAGCAGGGATAGTCTTGGAGACGTGAGCAACATGCTCACCAGGGATACCAGCAGCACCCTCCATCTTACCCCTCTTACCCACCACAGCAGATCCAGCAGCCTCACCCACAGAGAGGCCACCCGTCGGGCTCCCACGAGAGCCCCGCCTTGGATGACATTGCCCGCCTCCTCACGGACCAGCAGACTACATTCAGACGGGAGATGGACGAGTTCCGCCAGGAGATGCGGGACCTGGTGAGAGGGAAGGCCGCCATACCAGCCCAGATCGAGCCGAATCCGAACAACCTTAAGAGGAAATCTGAGCAGGTAGTACATATTGAGTTAGCCACTCCTAGTGACCCATTTGATGATACTTCTTCGGATCTATTTGATGCTGATTTTGTCACACTTAGGAGCGGTAGGACCCCAGCAGGCGGCGGCGCCTCATCTGAGCTTCACCACGAGGACACTCCCGAGGCGCCACAGGAGGAGGAGGAGAGCGGTACTGAGGCCGCTCCAGATGATGACGGTGGTACTGAGGCCACCAAGGATGCTGATCCCACCGGCGGTACTGATGCCGCCACTTCACCAGATCTAGGAGGTGGTACTGATGCCACCCATTCAGCCGAGCCAGCCAGCGGTACTAATGCCGCACGACGTCTACCAGCAGCAGCAGCAGCAGAGCCAGCCCGTGGTGGTACTGAGGCCACCGGTGTGTGTACAGAGAGAGATATTGTTTTTCCTCGCACTCATGTATCTCGAAATTCTGCTATGAATAAAGGAAAAGGTTTACTTTCTTCTGGTCCCACTGTGGTGCATGATGTATGTGTGGATCCGGTCCTTGAACCGTTTAGACCTTTTCCTAGTCCTTCATCTGAGAAGGACCCTGTGATCCCCTTCCCTAGCGCCCTTCAGATGGGGAAGGGGAAGAAAAAAGAAAATTCAAAAAAGAAAGAGCTTGAGGAGTTCAGCCAGAGCATGATTGATCGATTCCACATCCAGCTGACCCTCCAAGAGGCTTTGCAGCACATCCCCCTTCTCCAGCGTTCTTTGAGAGATAGGACTACAGTCAGGAGGAGGAGGAGGAACCACACTTCGGAGATACATGTGCTGACGAAAGCCACGTGTTTTGCGATCCAGAACCGACTGCCAGCCAAGAGGCCAGATTCAGGGGCCCCGTATGTCAGATGCCAGATCAGTGAGCAGAGGTTCGACCGTACTCTTTTAGATAGCGGATCGTCGATCAACCTTCTTCCGGCAGCCCTTCTCGACCGCTTCGAGTTGGGCACTCTTCGACAGAGCAGGACAGTCCTTCAGTTCGCTGATCGATCTGTCAAGAGGCCGAAGGGGTTATTACGAGACGTTATCGTCACGATTCAGGGCCTGAAATTCCCCGTGGACTTCGTAGTGTTGGACATGGAGATCCCTGAGTCAGTGACCGATACCCCCATCATCCTTGGTCGTCCGTTCTTGGCCACAGCCAAGGCGGTGACTGATCATGATAGTGGGAAGGTGTACTTTCGCGTCGAGGGTGAGAGTATACAAATAGAGACGGTCGAGGACTACAGAGCCAGACTCAGAGCCCGCTCCGATGCGAGTACCGATTCAGAGCAGCTGACAGACGCAGAGCCAGACATCCACCAGGATTGTGATTTTGTGATCACAGATGATGAGGCAGCTTGGGCAGATCTTGAGACACAGACCACCCTCTCACTTTCAGATACAGTTGATGCAGAGACGATAGCAGAGGAGAGTCTGGAGAGCACAGACCTGGTTCAGGATACCATGGAGGCAGCAGAGCCGGTCCTTGATCGCAACACGATGTTCAGAGATGGTGGTGCTGAGGCCACCTTGTTTTCCGATGGTACTGATGCCACCGCAATAGATGCAGATCCCTCGGATTCAGAGTCTGATTGGGCCGATTGTTATGATCAGATGCCAGACCTGAGTTCACCTGAGCCTATAGATGAGGAGGAGGTAGATGCAGAGCCGAGCAGAGACAGTGCAGTTGAGCAGCCTTCTCCCGATCCAGTTTGCGAGAGTACGCTTTCACTTTCCCAGGCAGATTTGGCCGACCTTGCAGCTTTCACTCAGTTCCTTCCGCAGCCAGATTTGCCAGCACCCAGCATTCCAGAGCGAAAGCCGCTCCCTACTTCGCTGATGTATCGATTCCTTGCGGGCGATCCAGAGATGTACCCAGTCATCATCTCCGCCGAGTTGACTGGAGAGCAAGAATCCCGTCTGATGGGGGTTCTTGAAAAGAACCGCAAGGCGATCGGATGGAGCGTAGCGGATCTCCATGGTATTAGTCCAGCAGTGTGCTCCCACCATATCTACCTTGAGGAGGGGGCGAAGCCGTCGCGTGAGTTCCAGCGGCGACTGAACCCCAACCTGAGAGAGGTCGTGATGAAAGAAATATCAAAATGGTGGAGCGCAGATTTTATTTATCCCATTTCCGACTCCAAGTGGGTCAGCCCCTTGCATGTGGTGCCCAAGAAGACGGGCATCACGACTGTGATCAGTGAGTCGGGAGAGGAGATCGCTACACGAGTACCCACCTCTTGGAGGGTTTGCGTTGACTACAGGAGACTCAACCAAGCCACCAAGAAGGACCATTTCCCCCTGCCTTTTATTGACCAGATCATTGAGAGACTGGCAGGGAAGAGCCATTATTGTTTCCTGGATGGGTACTCAGGCTACAACCAAGTGGCCATCGCTCCTGAGGATCAGGAGAAGACCACCTTTACCTGTCCCTTCGGCACATATGCTTTTCGACGCATGCCATTTGGGCTATGCAATGCCCCTGCGACTTTTCAGAGGTGCATGCTGTCGATCTTTTCGGATATGGTATGGGAGTGTTTGGAGGTCTTCATGGACGATTTCTCGGTCTACGGCGACGGATTCGATTCTTGTCTTGACTGCCTAGACCGGGTACTCCAGCGATGTATCGAGTTTCACTTGGTTCTATCATGGGAGAAGAGTCACTTCATGGTGACTCAAGGGACGGTGCTTGGCCACATCATCTCCAGCAGGGGCATGGAGGTCGATCCGGCCAAGGTTGATGTCATTAGGAAACTCACACCGCCGTCCAACTTGAGGCAGCTACGGTCATTCCTGGGGCACGTTGGATTTTATAGGAGATTTATTCAGGACTTCAGCAAGATTGCCCGACCGTTGACTGACCTCTTGACGAAAGACACCGAGTTCCTTGTCGATGACAAGTGTCTCTCGTCCTTTGCGACTCTCCAGCAGCATGTTATTGAGGCTCCTGTCCTCCAGCCGCCTGATTGGTCTCTCCCATTCGATATCATGACGGACGCCTCCGATTTTGCCGTAGGGGCAGTGCTGGGACAGAGGAGGGATGGAGTTCCGTTTGCCATACACTACGCTAGCCGCACATTGGATTCCGCCCAGCGGAATTATACGGTCACAGAGAAGGAGATGCTAGCCCTAGTGTTCGCCCTAGATAAGTTCAGATCGTATATCATTGGATCTAGAGTGACTTTGTTTACAGATCACACCGCCATCAGGTAACTCATGGCAAAGAAGGATGCCAAGGCCAGACTGACTAGATGGATCCTTCTACTCCAGGAGTTCGACATTGAGATCAAGGATAAGCCTGGAGTCAAGAATGTGGTGGCGGATCATCTTTCCCGATTAGAGCAGCCTGAGGATTCTGAGCAGATTGATCCCATTCGAGATACCTTCCCAGATGAGGCGATCCTTGCTATCGCTTCACTCCCGTGGTATGCCGATATTGTGAACTTTCTCGTTGCAGGGAAAGTCCCACAAGATTGGCCCAGGCAGAGACTTGAGACCTTCCTTGCGAGGGCCAAGTCCTACCACTGTGAGGATCCCATCCTTTACCACGAAGGAGGGGATAGCGTCTGGCGTCGGTGTATTCCTCAGGAGGAACACCATAGCGTCCTCACTTACTTCCACAAGCTTGAGGCAGGGGGACATCATTCTGGGAGGAGAACGGCACAGAAAGTGCTCCAATCCGGCTTGTGGTGGCCTACCCTCTTCAAGGACTCTGATGAGTTCGTGAAGAGGTGTACTGACTGTCAGAGGATGGGCACTTGTGGACAGCGTGATATGATGCCGATGCAGCCCATTCACTTCTGTGAGGTTTTTGACGCATGGGGCATCGATTTCATGGGTCCATTCCCTAAGAGTCAGGGATTTGAGTACATTCTGTTGGCCGTTGATTATGTGAGTCGTTGGGTTGAGGCTATCCCCGCCCGAGCCGCTGATGCGAGGACAGTTTGCAGATTTTTGAGGAAACATATCATCACGCGGTTCGGGGTTCCACGAGTTCTTATTTCTGATGGGGGGTCTCATTTCATCAACGACCAGGTGAAGGCCCTTGCTAGCAAGTTCAGTATAGACCATCGTGTTGCCACACCTTACCATCCACAGACGAATGGTCTAGCTGAGGTGTCGAATAGGGAGATCAAGAATATTCTGCAGAAAGTCGTCCGCCCTGACCGAAAGAATTGGTCACAGCTTTTGGACTCGGTCTTATGGGCATATAGGACGTCTTTCAAGACTCCATTGGGCACATCTCCCTTTCGCCTCGTATATGGCAAGCCGTGCCATTTACCTGTTGAGCTGAGGCACAAGTCACTTTGGGCAGTTACAGATATTCTTATGGATCCAGATGGTATGGGAGACCAGAGAAGGGCAGAGCTAGCTGCCCTGGAGGAGCTTAGAGATGCAGCGTTCTCAAGCAGCCTACATTATAAGGAGAAAGTCAAGGAGTGGCATGATTCTCATATCAGCCACAAGCATTTTGAGATTGGACAGAGAGTATGGCTGTTTGATGCGAGGCTACGATTAATTCCAGGGAAGCTACAGAGCAAATGGAAGGGACCTTTTCTCGTCAGAAAGGTGCACGACAATGGTAGTATTGATATATCCGAGTTGTCTTCTGAGAGCACCTTTCGAGTGAACGGCCAGCGGCTCAAGCCATTTCTAGATCATGAGCCGCGGGATGTTATTGTTGCCCCTATTCATTTTGCGTGAGATGTGGTCTCTTGACTCACATCTTTTGCATCTCACGCCTGATTTTCACTGTTCCTCCGCCTGTATAGATCCAGTTGTCCATATCATTCTATTCTTTAGTCCCACATCCCTTTCTCATCTGATGATTATGCTATACTTAGGGTGTACTTTACCCTAAGTATAGGGGGGATGTCGGATCTGCGAGTATTCTTTTCATTCGGTTTGCTCTTGTTTTGCTGCCTATACTTAGGGATATTTTACCCTAAGTATAGGGGGGGGGGGCAGACTCTGCATCTTCTTCACTCGGATTTCCCTTCATGTACAGCTTGCTATACTTAGGATTAGTTAATCCTAAGTATAGGGGGAAACCACCGAGCTCCTCTCATTCTATTCATTTATTCGTTCCTGTACCTAGCCATTCCTTTTCACTTCCCTTTTACTAAGCACGAGTTATGTCTTCTTCATCGCTCTTGATCACTCTGAGGACATCGTTCGAGCTAAGTATAGGGGGGGGGGGTGTATATATTTCATATATACTTTAGCCATAACTCGTACTTTGTGTGAGTGTGTTAATAAATAAAATGGCTAAAAATCACAAAAATTTAAAAATTTTCATGTACATAAACCTCTTTTATCCTTGCACATACATAGCTAGTGTACAAAGTATTTTTGTAAAAATGATTCCAAAAATCTTTTGTGTAAAGCTTGGGTAAATATTTTTGTAGCAAAATTATGTATATAGTACAAAATTTTTCCAAAATGTTTTGAAAATCAAAAGTTTGCAAAAATCTTGTGTAAATGTTGTAGATATCTTTTTGCAAAATTTGCACTTCATGCATCATCATCATCCATGATTTCAAACATTTTTTTAAAAATTTTTGTATGATTGTAAATATTTGTAAATAGCATCTTGTGTACATATATGTATATAATTTTTCCTGGATGAGAGTTGACATTTAAACTAAGCCTGGAATTAAATTGAGAAATGGAGCTTGAAAAAGATCTTAATCCACTTAACTCCAAGAGGAACCTTATAGGATTTAGGTTTAAGGCTTTTCAGGTCATAAGGACTTAATTCTTTGAGTCCACTAAGCTATGAGCATATGTCATCTTGATGAGCTTAAGTAGAACACTTAACAACACACGCATGACTCTTAGAGACAATGGCTTGACTTGCACCTGCACTTTACACATGGCTCTCCACGGATGAGGTGGTGAGGAGGCAGTTTCCTTTGGCTTGGGGTAGCATATGAGGGTAGTACTTCTAGGCGGAACCTCTCTTCTTCTTCTAGTGAAGGAAGTGCACCTCAACTTGGTCTAGTGGTGATGAAGGCTAAAGACAGAAGCTGTGGGTTGCAATAAGCTTCAAAAGAGGGATAGTCTACTGGCTCAAGAGGAAATTTCTTGTATATATGCTGCACCATGTAGATATGCTGTACAGAAGTCCTTGAAAAAAAATGCAAAATGCAAAAGAACTCCAAAAAAATGGTGGGTCGGATTGAAATTTAATAACCCCACCAGAGTGTATATAGTCAAATAAAGCAAAGCTTATGGTATCCATGTTACATCTCATGAAGCTTGCAGCGGGAGACTTAGCTACACTGGCTAGGCTTCCAAAACTCTATACTTCTACCCCCTCTTCTTGAGCCGGTTGCACTTGAACTTAGAAGGGAATACCCCGCTTCTCGAGGAAAGAGTTGCTAGACCGAGGCATTAGAGTTACCAGGTTGAGGGAGGCTGTTTTTTGTTGCTTCTGAGGTGGGGAGCCACATATCACTTACACTGCATGGAAAGACTCATGGTCATTAGAGTTTGTGTATGTAGACTTGTTCTGATCTGGTTTATTGAGGAGTCTTGTCCATAGATTGGTGGAACTTAGAGGCTGTTGAGTTTTAAGCTTAAGTCCAAATGAGGTTCCGACACATTAATAATCCAAAGATCTAATCGAGCTCCATATTTCAATTTAATGAAGGAAAGTTTAATAATTCAACCTTGATCCATGTACATCCTCTTTTTTCTTTTTCTTTTTTCTTTTTCACTTCTTTTTCAAATAAGTGTTTGCTAAGGGACTAGCAAAGTTAAGTATAGGGGGGTGATGAATACCCATTCATCACTCTTTATTCTTATATTTTAGCTACAAAAACCTTTGCAAATACATGTAGATATATGTAAATATCAATAATTAGCAAAAGCATGCATCTTGTAAAAACCTATAATTAGCATGTTTTTGTGCAAAAATAAAAGAATAAAGATCAAAAAGAAAAAGAGGGAAATATTTAGAGTAAATATTGAGCAACCTAACCCAAGGGAGGGCTCAGCATGGGCCTGACCGCATAAAAGCTACAGTAGAGGGAGATAGGAGCTCATGTGTAAATATTTATGTAAATAAATAAAATTATATTTTCCTCAACCAAAAATAGGCTTATACATATGTTGTATATATTTAGAAACTATTAAAAACAAAATAAAAATTTAAAAATCAAAAATGCAAAAATATCCCTCCACCATGTGCATAGACCATCATCCTTTATTTATTTAACCCATAAATAAATGTATTTATTTTCAAAACTTTTTGTGAATATTCTATGGTATATTTTGTAAATAAAATAAATAAAAAGAAATGCAACAAAAATCAAATAAAAATAACAAAATTAAAATTACAAAAACATATTGTACATATGCCATGTACATAGTTGTATAAATCTATTTATTTCACCTATGTGTATAAATAATAAAATAAAATAAAAATATCCTTTTATTCCTCATTTTATTCTATAAATAAATAAAATATAAAATGGGAATAAAAATTGTATAAAAATAATAATTAAAAATAAAAAATCAAAAGCCTCCTTATTGTATATACACCTATATAATGTAAATACCTCATTTTTATTTCCAAAAATTAATTAAAAATCACCAAAAAATAGAAAAAATTAAAAGGAAAATATTTCATGTTTTGGATTTTTGCAAAATCGGCCATTTTCTGCCTTAATTTTGAGCTCCAAATCCTCTCCACGTGGCAGCTTCTGGTTGGTCCACGGAGATGTTGACCTCCGGTCAACTCCCTCCACGGACCGCCTTCTCCTGCGGATCTCGCGCCCGACCCGGTTTTGCCTCTTTTTCCGTGCTTGATCCGCGTGCCTCCTCCGCAAACCCCGAGTCCTATTGATTCCTTGTACATCCGACATGACCGCCGGGGTATTCGCATTGGGATCCGCGCTCCTCGCAGCCCTACCCGACCAGCCCTAGTCGGGTCGGCACTCACTGAGGAGGGGGTGCCCGGACCATCGATCCGGCGACTTCGCACCGCCGTGCTCCGCCACTTAGCAGGAGCTCGAGCCTCAGGCAGTGACAACCTTCGAGGCGACGACCAGGAGCTAGCTAAGCTCCAGCACAGTCTTCCACTCCACCCAGGTAGCACTCTAGCTCGCCTATTTAGCTTAATTTGTAGTTTCGCCCAAATCGAAGCTCCGACGTATTCCTTTGATTCCGGCTATATCGTACATCTTCTCGATCATCGGAACACTCAGTCACCTCCGCCATCCCTCGACGCACCTTCTCCGCCCCTTCACTCAACCCAGCTCGCACAGGAGCTGGGGTTCGAGCTCCACCGTCCTCCGCTCGCCGGAGCTCGCTCGTCCCGACCCACAGTTCACCCTCACGCCGCTTCTTCGGGTCGAGGCACTTTGCCCTCGACCCGCGAAGCTTCTGGTATACTTTGCAGGTCAAGAGGAGGCCATCTGAGGCCCCCTCACTTCCAGGCCAGGAGCTTCTCGCCGCCGGCCTCGCCGGAGCCCCTCCAGGGCTCGGCTGGGCCATCGGAGGCCACAACCAGCTGCGGGACGTCATCGCCGATCTTCTCCGATCCTTGGAGGCAGCTGAGGAGGACCCTAGCACGCACACGAGGCCGGCGAACCTCGCCGGCCACCTGTTCTTCGAAGGTCCTCGAGCACCGTCCGATCAGTCCCGCCTTCCAGTTCGCATCGTGACCGTTCATCCACGAAGGAGCAGTTATCGTCCGATCCGCTCGAGGGTTGATCTAGACCGTCAGAACAGAAAGAGGCACCAGCACCTGAGCACCGTTCGATCGTCCACGTGCCCTCCTCTGCGCCGTCGATCGGCCCACGTGCGGAAGAGAAGAGAGGCGCCTGAGACCAGAGCCGTCAGATCCGCCACGCGTCCACCATCCAGCCGTCGACATAATAAAGGGGTAAATTACCTTAGGCCCCCTCTTAGTTTCTGTTTTACGTGTCGGTCCTGTAAATATTTTAGGAGTTTTATTTACGTAGGGTAAATTGCACATTGGACCTCGCGCTTTTTTATATTTGCATTTATGCCCCTGTTTGTGTGAGCCACGTGCATCGTCACGTGTATATTTGGTGTAATTGCGCCTTTAGCCCTGTAGTTCTGGATGTTCTTTAATGAATGAAAACTTTTTGATAATTGCATTTATGCCCCTGTGAGTGTTGTATTTGCGCATGTGCGCCTTTTGAGCGGGTTATTTGCAACATAGCCCCTGGACTTTTTGGTACGAGTTACCAAAAGGTCCTCGGACTTGTTTTTCTTACATATAGGTCCCTGAGTGCCCCAGACACGCGCCTCACGCGTGATTTCTTGGGTATTTTGCACCAGGACCCCCAGAACTTTGGGTATTTGCACTTTGGTCCCTATGCACAGTGCCCCCTTGTTATTTTTGAATAAAATATCAAATCACCTCCAAATTCGATGAAAATTTGACACATGGCTCCTGCCATGTTGTAGGATTTTTGAGAATTTTGGAGGACATTTTTGAGTTTATTTGTTATTTTTAAAAATTCAAAAACCATCATTTTAGCTAATGTCTAGATTTAAAAATTACAAAAAAAATATAAAAACACCCCCAAAAATTCCATAAAAATTACGTGTTGTTTCTGTTGTGTTGCTTGATTTTCTAGCCAATTTTGGCTATTTTTCATTGCTTAAAAACCCTAAAAATTCAAAAACACCTAAAAACTCATAAAAATCATATTAAATAATCTAAAAACCCAAAAACAATAATTTTGGTGCTCGAATTTTCCTTGTTTTCTCTAGTATACAGGAAATATACCTCCAGGCCCTCTTGAGATCCTTAGATATTTTATCTTTGGGTTTTGGACCTGGCTGGACAGTACCTTGTCTTTTTAGCACTGTTTGATTTTTAGAAAATAAAATACACCTTATAAAAATCCCAAAAATTCACCAAAAACACTTAAAAACCTAAAAAACATAAAAACAATTTTTCTTGAATTTTTGCTTGATTTTTGATGCTTTAAATAAATTGCTCAAGTGTGCTTGTTCTTGTGTTTTCTTATTTTCTTTACATATTCAAAATCCCAAAAAAATTTAAAAATTATTAAAAATCACTAAAAATATTTTATCTTTATTTTATTTCATTTCGACTACTTCGTAGGCTTTTTAAGCCAACCCGTGCTCCTTGTGTTCGACCCTGGGTGCTATACCAGGTTAATCTCCTAGCAGGACCGCTTTTGTGCTTGATCGATTTTACGTATTTTTCGAGTGGTTCACATTTTTTCTTGATATACCTATCCTCTGAGATCCGGGTCGCAACGACCCTTGTCTTATTACCTTCATCCGGGTCTTCGAGATTTTCGGGTTATCACCAAGGACCACCTGTCCTCGCCCTCAACCTCGACCATCTCCACATCTAAACCAGCCTTTGTGTCTGACGTAGCACTCCTCCCGTCACCCGCCGAGGTTCAATCAAACAATAATTAATTAACAATAATCAAGCAATGCAAAATGAAATGTGGAATTAAATTTATTATAACTCTACAAAATGTGTGTATAGATATAAGTATGTAGAGTGCCAAACACTGGGAGCGAACATTATAGATTGTGCAATGACGTGCAAAAAAATGTCTGTTTCTTGTCTTTTTATTATATATTTGTGCGGGTATTTAATTATATATATATATATTGAATTTTTTCTATTTTTAATTTTTTTCATTTGAAAAAAATTATTTTATTTTTATAATTTCTAATTTTTTATTTCCTTTTCCTTTTTAATAAATAGATATATATTACAATATATGATAATATAATTATAAATATAGATTAAAATTAATCAAAAATTACAAAAAAAATGAAATTTTCATATTTTTCTATAATTTTTATGCTTTTTTGGGAATTTTTACTATTTTTAGATTTTTAATATCTGAAAGTCCAAAATAATAAATAATAAAATAAGTAGAATTATTGTGGAATTTAAAATACTAAATTGAGTCAAAAGTTTCCAAAATTTTTTATAGATAATATAAAACATAAAGAGAATGTATAAATAGAAAAAAATATTTTTGGAATTTTTAAAATTTTTTAATGATTTTTATGCAGTTTTTGAAACTTTTTAACTTTTATGGTTTTTCTTTTTTCAATTTTAATAGTTTTTTGGACCAGAGGAACAAAATACAATAATAACCAAAAATATCATTATTTTTTTATGTTTATACAATTTTATATTTTTATATTGTTAAACACAAGCAGGGCCAAAATGTGCTCTTTTTGAATTTTCGTAAATAGGCAAGATGCATGAAATGCAAAAATAATTACATAGTGTGAAGGAGAATGAAAGTAGGCATTTAACCCTATTTTTCATGATTTTTGGATCATGAATGATATTTTAAAAAATAGAAAGCAAACAAAATATTGCACTAGCAAGGGTATATAAATGTGAGGTCTATTCTGCAAAATATCCAAAAGTTTACAACTAATATTTGAAGTTTAAATATTAAAATACAATTAGAAAAACCTATAAGGTTAAACGTGCAAAATTCCCAGCTCACATGTGAGCTGGAATGGACCCAAATGTAATATGCAATAAGTTCATGAATTCACTTGCAAATGACATCCAAAATATAAAGCGCATTTAATATTTTATAGGACTTAAAAAAATTCAACAAAATAGGGGTAGGTGATGAATCTACGTTTCATCATCTTTATTCTATCATTTTGGCCTTAAAAACCTAGTAAATGCGTGTAAATAGGCTTAATTTAGGCATTTTAGCATTCATGCATCATTGTGTAAATATTGTAAAAAATACAGTTTTTAAAGCTAAAATTATAGAATAAAGAAAAGAAAAGAAAAGGAATAAAATATTGTAAATATTTTATGGCCTGAAACCCCGAGACCTAGGCATCTCGATGACTAGGTCGACAAGGAATAAAGTAGGGGGAGATAAAGGCCAAAAACCACTTAAAATCCCTTTTATTTAATTCATTCTTTATTCATTTTGGAACCTATTTTTGGTTTCACTTTTTACACCTCAAATAAAGAAACTTTGTACATGAAAGTTGTAGATAATTAAATAAAGAAAAATACAAAATTGATTTCACTCAAAAATAATGTATAGATAAAAAGTTATGATCTGAATAAGATTCCAAAACATCAACTTCCCAGACCTGTATCTCTCAAATAAAAACTCGAAACGCGTCAAGTTCACCTTTAATTGTATATAATTTAAAATACGCTATTTAATGAAGGTAGTTTCGCATTTGGCGGAGCTACGGTTTGAAAGTTGAGTTTTGGACCCCACTTGTATACTTGTACAGATTGAAATATTCATTTTATTTATTATTCATTATTTTTATAATTTTATATTTTTATAATCTTGTAAATATTATTTATAATATATGTATACATTAAAACAGGAATAAAACAAAAAATAAAACACAAAAATAAAATACTTGTCTATAATACATAGGTATAATACCTATACATATACCTGTATAATTAACACTCCTATTTTATTAAGTGTACAAAGCACTTCATAAAAACAAAATAAAAATATAGTTAAGTGTATAAAAATAGTTTATAAACGTATAAAATAATAAACCAAAATAAATAAATTAAATGTACAAAATAAAAATAAAATAATATATATACCTATACAAGCTTAAAAAGGTAACTTGTATTTATACACCTCTAAAAAATAATTAAAAATCATAATAAAATAATTTATAAAAAATAAACATTTTTTATTTAATAGTTAAAAATTAATTAATTCGTTTTCTATTTTTTAATGAATTTACAATTATTTTTTCCAAGGTTTTTTCTGGTTGGTCCACGTGGACCAACCAGATTTCTTCCTTGGTTGACCTCCGTCAACTCTCTGACCGAGGTCTGGCTTGTGTCAGACCTGCATTTTTTGGCCACTTTCAACCTTTTTTCGAGGCTATTCCTTTCATCGTTTGGCTTCGATTTCTTCACGACTTTTTCTCCCCTACCTTAGAGCTTACACGCCCTAGGCTCACCTTGGGCTTTTGGACCATCACAGCGCCTGCTACACCTCGGTCTTCGAAGCGCTTCGCCCATCCATTAAAAAACAACCCGCCACCTTCCTTTCTCCTTGAACCCATTTTGACCCCTAGCTTGGCTCTCTTGCGTGTGCTCCGGCGGGAGGAGGGTGACAGCCTCCTTCTCCAGCCCCGAGGATCGAGCTCAGTCGGTCTTAGGCCGGATTCCACCCATCTCCGGCCAAGCTTGGCTGTGAGGTCATATCTCGTGATTTTCCACCGTTAGAGGTCGTTTTTCTTTGTCTTTTCTTCGTTGTAGGGTAGCTATAGTTTTATCTTTAATTTTAACCCTTTATTGGATAGATCAACGATTAATTCGTCACCCACTGCACCCTCGCCGGAGCTTGCTCCCGCGAGCTCCATTTGCGCCAAATACCGCCCCACTCACCCGCGTTTGCCTTGGGGCCATCTACTGTCATTCTCGCACTTTTATTGTAGGTTCCAGGTGCCAAAGACCGCACCTAGGGGTCGGTTTTGCCACAGACCAAGCGGCCTGGAGCATCCTCCGATCATCATGGCGGTGCGCCAACGGTTAACCCGCCATTTTGAAGCCGTCATCTTATAGAGGAAGCTTCCAGGAAGATTGGGCGACTGTCGGAGGGGCTTCTAGCTGTCGGAGGAGCTTGAATAACCAATTCAAACCTTGTCGGGGACCGGTTCTACGCACGTTCATCCACCAGTCTCCTCCGCGATCGGATCTCGGTGTTCATCCAGACTCTCCAGCCACCATCGGATCTTCTACCGTCTAGGCCGTTCGATCATTCAAGCTCCATCTAATCAGGGCCATCCAAAGACGAAGGGGTATCGGGTGTCCAAATGCTGACACATGGCAAGTGAAATCTATCCGACCGTCCAATCAACCTGCAGGGGTATTTTGCACTCAATCCCCTGCGATTTTGTGTATTTGATAATTAATTCTGAAACATTCATTTGCAGCTCTAGTATTTTTGTAATAATTATAAAAACACCCCTGCACTTTTGGTTAATGCACTTGGGCCCTGATGAATCCCCATTCATCACTCTTTATTCATTTATTTTAGCTAGAAACCTCAACAAAATGCCATGTAAGTATTTGTAAATATCATAAATTATCAAAATGCATGCATCATGTAATTAATCATAATTAGCATGTTATTGTGTAAAAATAAAGGAATAAAGAAATAAAAGAAAAAGAGGGAAATATTTAGAATAAATATTGAGTAACCTAATCCCAAGGGAGGGCTCAGCATGGGCCTGACCACAAAAGAAACCAAGTAGAGAGAGATAAGGTCAATCATGCTTGCACATACAATTATGTATATAAAAATTTTATAAAAATAAAGATGTGTTTCTCATATTTTGTACATATTTACAAAAATAAAAATCAGAAAAATTAAAATAAAAAATAATAATAAAATTCATTTCCCACCTTGTATATATACCATGTACATATGTATATAGATCTATTTATTTAACTAATGTAAATAAATCATAAAAATAAAATAAAAAAACCTTTTTATTCCAAAATTTATGTTATAAATAAATAAAATATAAAATTGGAATAATTTTACAAAAATAAAACAATAAAAATTCAAAAATACATATGTACATATACCATTATATAATAATAATAATATAATGTAAATACATTATTTATTTTTAAAAAAATTAATAAATAAAAATCACTAAAAAATAATTTGAAAAATAATAAACATTTTTCATGTTGAAACCTTTTTGAAATAAAATCGTTTACTAATTTTAAATGAATTTTCAAATAAATAAAAAATGGAATTTTCCTATTGGTCTAGGGGGGATTGTTGACCCCCGGTCAACTCTCCCCCGCGGACCTCTTCCAGGCGGATTGTGTTTTCGACCCAACTTCTTAGATTTTTCGTGCCTCGATCCTCCCGCCATTCGCTCATACCACGGGCTTCATTTGTAACCCAATGATCCGAGACCTTCGCCCGACCTTCATCCTAGGGGTCCGTGCATCGACGAGCGTGCCCGACTCCTATCTTTCCGGACCCCTGGCACTATAAAGTCTCTCCTCTGGCCGGCATTCCACTCATCTTTGGACATCGTCTTCCAGTCTCAGGACCTCCATCCTTCTTCCTAGAGTGACAACAATCGAGGGAGGGTGTTGCAGCGAGGGTTCGAGGGCTTCAGCCACTGATTCGACGAGCTTCGCCGCCGTGCTCCGCCACCAAGCGAGCTGAGCCTCTGGCCTCGACGAGCCATCGAGGCGACAACTGCAGGAGCTCCCTGATCTCCAGCACAGTCGATCTCAACCATCAGGTACCCTCAATTCCCCTTAGGTTAGCTCAATTTTCCAAATTCCCAATTTGCACCGCCGGCCTTCGCCGACCAACCCACTTCGCTTCGATAGCCCATTCGATCATCCGACCCTCGATCACATTCACGAGACTTCGCTCCACATTCTTCGCACCTCCGATCACCCTGACTCGCCCTAGAGCAGGATCTCGGGTCCCCTCCGCTGTCGCCTCACCAGAGACCCACGACTCGACCCATCTGACCACCCCTTCACCCGCAAACGGGTCGAGGCACTTTGCCCTCGACCCAGGATTTGTTCTGTGCAGGTTAGAGCGCCCAAGAACCTCCTCTGGAGGCTCAGAGCACCGGAGCTTCTCCCCTTCATCGCCGCCGAGGACCCTCATGCGTCCTTAGCCTCATCGGAGCTACCCATTAGCTGCGGACAACCGAGACCTTCATTTCCCAGTTTCAAGCAGCACCGGAGGAGCCCTCCATCGCGCGTACTAGGCCGACGCAGTTTGCCGGCGTCTTGTTCTTGCTGGACCCTCCATCGCCGTTGGATAGAGCTTCTCGCCCCAGGTCTTCATCGAGCCGTTCATCTGTGGAGAGCTCACAGCTGTCTGATCACTTGAGGAGCTCCATCAGGACCGCTGATCGCTGAAGAGATACCCGCACACCACAGCCGTTAGATCTCCACGTGGCACTCCTTCAGCCGTCGATCGTTAATAATAGGGGTAATTTCACTTAGGCCCCTCCTCTTTTGGCATTTATAGTTTAATCTTGTAAATATTTGTCGTAGTGGTTTTCATTTTGGAATATTTGCACCTTGTACCCCCTATGTTTATTTTATTTGCATTTTAGTCCCTGTTTTTGTGAGACACGTGCATCAACATGTGAGTCTTGGGTTATTTGCATTTTTAGTCCTGAACTACCTACTTGTTACTGTTTACATCTTTTTAAATAAGGTTTGCAGTTATATCCTTCTGTGTGCTAGTCACGTGTGTTGCTCGTGCTTGTTTGGGCTATTTGCATTCCAGGCCCTAGGATTTTTAAATTTGTTAATGTTTGGCCTTAGAAGTATGTTTCTTCGCACTTAGGTCTTTGCTTGCTGTATGCCTTGTTTATATTAAATAAAATATTAAATCAACCACTGTGTAAAAATTTCACTATTTTTTGGGACATTGTTGTGACTTTTTACTATTTTTAAAAAATCAAAAACACGTATTTTTGTTACTATTTGGAAAAGAAAATCAAAGAAAAATATAAAAACTTTTCTAAAAATTCTAAAAAAATTAGGGTTAGTTTGTTTTGCTATGTTTAAGTTTCTATCCAATTTTTGGCTCATTTGGATTTATAAACCCATAAAATTTAAAAACCCTAAAAATCTTATAAAAATAATTAAAAAGTCTATAAAATTCAAAAAATGCAAACTCTTTTTCTATATCTTAGTTTTTGTATATATTTTTCATAAAATTGTCTCCATATTTTGATAAGCCAATTATATATTTTTAATTGGCCTTTCAAGTCTGGATGTACATTGATCCACTGTTTTCCTACTTCTTGATTTTTATAAAATCAACTAAAAATTGAAAATTTCTGAAAAATTCACCCAAAACACTTGAAAACATAAAAAAACACAAAAATCAGTTTGTTTGAATTTTCTGAGCATTTTGGAGTGTTTAAATAATTGTTGTAGTTGCTCTTTTATACCTTTTCTTTTATTTTCCTTATTATTAAAAATACAAAAAATTTTAAAACATTTAAAATCCACCAAAAATATTTTCTCTCTTTTATCTTTTTGACTACTTCGTAGGTCGTAAGTTCAACCCGTACTCCTTAAGTCTGACCCTGGTCGCTCTACCAGGTTAATAAACTAGCGAGGACCGCTGTTTAATTTCATTGATTTATCTTTCGATTTGGTGGTTCCTGATTTTTCTTGATTGACTGAGCTTCTCGATCCGGGTCGCAACGACCCTTGAGTTTATACCTTCACCTGGATCAGGCCCCAAGCCACGTCACCTCACGTGCCTTGTGCACGTGAGGCGGCAGGGTATTTTGTATTGGGACCCTCGTTACTTTAGCTATTTGCAATTAGTCTAGGAACTTACAAAGCTAGTGTAATATGTTTTGAAAATTTGCCAAACAGTCTTCAGAGTTTTAGTATTTACGCATAGGCCCCTGTCTGTCACGTGTTCACGCACGTGTGCCTTGGCCTTTTTACAAGATTACGCCTAGGTTGTTGGTGATTAATTTTTGGTCCAGAGAGTTTTTAATTAAGTTACATATCTAGAAATTTTGCAATCAACCCCCTGGATTTTTACTCATTTACAAAAATACCCCTTCAAGGTTGTATTTTCTGTATGTTTCTAGTAATTATTTCATGCCTCTATAAATCTCAAAAAAATCCCTAAAAATTACCATAAGTTCCCGTTGCAATGTAGGTCCACGCCATATTTTTAGTTTGCATTTTTATTGCATTTTCGTATTTATAAAAATTCAAAAACATGCATTTTTGCTACTAATTGGATTAGAAATACCATAAAAAATATAAAAACATATCAAAAAATGACAAAAAAAAATATATTTTGACCCATTTTAGTGTCTTTTAACTTCAGTCCAAAAATCACTAAAAATACAAAAGAAAACTCCTAAAAATTACAAAACCCCTAAAATCTTTATAAAAATCTTAAAAATTCTACAAAAATCCTAAAAATAGAATTTCAGTTTCTGTATTGTCCTATTTTATTGTCTTTAGGTTAAAATTAATTTGAGGAATTTTGGATACTGTTTGATATTTTTTATCTTCATTTTAATTTCGACCTGCAACTTTATTCATTGTTTACTAGTATTTTTGCCTTTAAAAATACCAAAGAAATTAGGAAAAATCTAGAAAAATAAAAACAATTAGAAAAATATAAAAAGCACAAAAATATTTTATTTCATGTATTTTAAATATTTTTCCCTATTTCTATCTCTCTCTTGTCTCTAGTGTATATATCTCTTATATATCATACCTCTTTATTAAAAGAAAAAAAGAAAATACAAAATATAAAATAAAAAATAAAGTAAAAATCAGTAAATTAAAAATCAAAATATAAAAATATAAAACCAAAAATTAAATAAAAAATATAAAATTAAAAACCAACAAAAAATAACCTAGATAGACAAATATTCACAGTCACACATTTTGTGCATTTTGCCCCGTTCTACCTGTCTACTCCATGTGTTCGACCTCTACATACTTGCACCTATACACATCTTGTTGTTGAGTTATAATAAATTCTAACTCCACACATTTACTTTCATTGCTTGAATTACTTGTTGTGGGTTAATTTTTGATTAATTGAGATTTCGTGAGCGGTCGCCTCAGCGACACTATGGTCCTGCCTTGTGTGGACTACTTTAGACCCTCGCCAAATTTCGATTATCAGTAGGATATGCAATTTACCCCAACATTGCATGCAATCAGAGGATGACAGAGGCTTCACTTGACGCATGGCGCATCCTCGGTGCACGATGATGGTTTAAAGCTAACGTTTGAGATTAGATCTCATATAAGATCCTACGGTGTAGGCTCCTCCGGATCCGACGCTAACTGCTCAATCTGGGACTCAATTCTTGATCGGACGACCCGCAAGGGTCTAGGAAGAACAAGTAAAGAACTCACCCTTGGCGAGGTTGAATCAAGTGTAGCTTGCTCCTTCAAGTGCCTTGAGCACTGTCACATGGCTCTTCGTGTTTTTGTAGTCGCCCTGCAGCACCCAAATGCTTCATGGTCTGGAGTCCATTGATTGGGGCTATGGAACTCGATGGTTCACCTATGCACTAGTATGCTCAATGAGAGAGTTCCCATCTTGCATAATTTCCAAAACTAAGGAATCGACCATGCCTTTTCGCTTGAGAAATATACACTGAGATGGAGGAATCATCTTTTGAAGAGGTCGCATCTTAATTCGGGCACGACTCCTCAAATCGGCACCTCATGTGTTGACTCAGATGTCGATTGATAACTATTTTTTAAAATATCCAAACTTGATGACTATTTAATTAGTTACAAATATTATAATAATATTTTTAAAAAAGTTAACTAAATCATTATTTATATATTTTATTTTACAATTACGTGTAATTTTATTTTTCAGTCTATCTTTACTGAACTTCATTAGTAGCATAATTTAAGAAAAATACTTATAAAATATTTGGTATTGTATTTTTAAGGAATTTTTAGAAAAACACCCTTATAAGCTTAGCTTATAATTTTACCTTAAGTACCTCCCCAAAGTTGTATTAAACAAAATTATCCCTCAAAACTATCATTTTAGGGAAAATACACTCCTCGCAACAATAATACGAATATATAGTCATGCTCTTTAAAGTATGTTACCGTATCATTCTTTCTTAAATATAGTGAGGAATATTATTCATTGTGAAATAATTTGTATATCAGTGGTAAACATCAGATCCATCGCTATATCACAAGCAACATTCCATATACAGGGATGGAAATGAACGTATACAAATAGGATATTGCATCCTTATCCATTATTAAATTTGGATACAGAAATATATATCTTGCAGATTTTGAAATTGCAAATCATATTTTTAAATATGGATACATATATTATAAGTCAGCTACGAATATTTAACAAACATATATTGGCTTTCCTACGGATAACAACCGTCTCTTTAAAGCTTATTAAAGTTCAAATTTAGAGTTGATTAAAAATATTAATCGCATATGAGTAATATTAGAAATAGTTTATGAAAATGGATATAGTGGTACTAATACGGATATTTGTAGATATCAAAGTGGTGTCAATATCAGTATCTATTTTAAAATGGATAGGACGTAAATAATAAAATCAAGATAAAAACATATACATTGGCAGATTGGATACATAGTATATCCTTATCCATTTGCATCCTAATCATGACTCAAAAGGGTCGATCCTAAACCCATGGTTGTGTATGTCCAATAAAGTATTTAAATCGTACATCCAATACCATTTGACCCCTAATATATGGTATTTCAACCATATCAATGAAATAATTTTAAAATTTATAACTATTGATCATTTAACACGTATATTGTAAGTATATATAAGTAGAGGATAGGGAGTATGCACCTGGGTGCATGTAATTTTACATGCACTCGGCCCTATAAACTTCTACTTTTTTATTTTTTCGAAAAATACCACAATGTATATTCATCTATATATCCTTCTATATATGTCATTCCAATTTCGTCAGAAATAGAGACTCCTACGCCCTCCATCCAGAATGGTCGATTACATCAATTCTAAGACCGTTTGAAAGTACATTCTAGATGGAGGGCATAGGAGTCTTTGTTATGACTTAAATTGGAATGACATATAGGAGGATATTGATGAGCCGAATATCCCACGAGACCCGAGTAGGGATAAAATCAATCAAGGGTCGTTGCGACCCGGATCTCGCAGATCGGACTCAACAAGAAAAAGAGACCACCAAATAACAATAATCAGAAGTGAAATCCGAATAGCGGTCTTTGCTATTTATTTAACCTGTATAGCGACCAGGGTCGAACTCAAGGAGCACAGATTGGTTGGATCGGCCTACGAAGTAGTCAAAAGATAAAATGAATAAATTATTTTTTGGTGGCTTTTATGTATTTTTAATTTTTTTGTGTTTTTAATTATAAAGGAAATAGAAGAAAAAGCTAGAAAAGATACATTCAAGGATTTATTCACACATCAAAAAATGCTCAAAAAAATTCAAATAAAAATTATTTTTGTATTTTTTATATTTTGAAGTATTTTTGGTGAATTTTTCAGAATTTTCTAATTTTTAGTTGATTTTATACATATCAAGAAAGGAAAAAACAATGAGTCAATGTGCAACCAGACTTGAAAGGCTAATTAAAAATATCTAAATTAGCCTCTAAAACCCTGAAGACAATTTTTTATAAAAACTAGATAAAAAACTAAGCTACAGAAAAAGAGTTTGCATTTTTCTAAATTTTATAGATTTTTTTAAGAATTTTTATAAGATTTTTAGGGTTTTGTGATTTTTAGGGTTGTATAAATCCAAATAATACGAAAATTGGATAGAAACTTAAAAACAACAAAATCATCCTAATTTTTTAGATTTTTTGGAAAAGTTTTTATATTTTTCTTTGATTTTCTATTCTAGACAGTAGAAAAATGAAGGTTTTGATTTTTTAAAAATAGTAAAAATAAGAAAAATGTCCCAAAAAATTAGTGAAATTTTTACACAGTGGCAGGAACCATGTTTCCAAATTTCACTTGATTTGGATTTTAATTGATATTTATTCGACCAATACAAGGGCTACATCACACAGGACTATTCGCAATAAAACAAAGTTTAGGGCTAAGCAGACAACACGTGTGGAGACTATAAGAGTATCAGCGCAAAAATCGCACAAATTCCGCACATATTCAATATTGTATGCATAGGGGTATAAATGTAATTTTAAAAACTTAAAATTCAATCCAGAACACCCCACAAACTTCAGCCCAAATCATGCAAATATCCCAAGATATCACGTGCCTAACAAGTGGTTCACATTCAGAGGGACCAAAGTGTAATTCTAATTAATAACATGCGAACTGTAACACCTTAGAACTACAGGATCAAAGTTGTAAATCAGGATCAAAGTTGTAAAATGTCCAAAAATCATGTGTCTCACACAAACAGGGACTAAACAGTAAATAGTCTAACAAGAGGTCCAAACATGCAAATAACCCAAAAGTGCAAATTTATTTCAAGGACTAAATAAAAACTAAGTAAAATTGCAGGGGTATGGGTGCAATTACCCAGCCGAGGCGCATGAGGGGAACACGTGAGCGCCAGGTGTCGGGCTGTGGCTGGCGGTGGATGCACGGTCCTGATGACGCCCTCTGGAGATCCAACGGTGCTGGTGCAGAGGCGAACGTGGGACGCACGTGGCCATCAGATCGTGGATCTCACGGCCTGACAGGAGCAGGCTACGTGCGGCTGTGATCTGACCTGGCGCAGAGAAGGGATCCGACGACTGCGAGAGGATGAGGAAGAACTCCTCCTGGGCGAGCTTCTCCAGCGATCCGGAGACGATCCAGACGGCCGATGGAAGATCGGAGAGGTGGGTCTTCCTCGCGATGGCGTTCTGCGTCGGGTGGTGGCCTCCGATGAGGGCCCCAACGGTCGGATCCTCCGGCGAGGGAGGAGGGACCTAGAGCAGCTCCGGCGAAGGACGGAAACGGTAGCCAAGGGGTATCTATGATTATTGACCTGCAAAGCAAAGCTCTTGCTCGGAGGGATGCTCTGGCGAGGGTTATTGACACAAAGATAAAGGGAAGCGGTGTGGATGGGCTATGGGGGGTTCCGGCGAAGGCGATGGAGGGACCCAACTCGATCCAGACCCCAATGGGCCAGCTCGAGGTGATCAGATTGCGTAGGAAAGATGGAGATGGGTCGGAGAGTCGATCAGTACGGCTAGGATGGACTGGCGGAGCTCCGGCCACTAGGGCGGAGCTGGGAAGCGAAGATTGACGATGCATTATGCTAAAGGAGCTAAAAGATCTACCTGATGATCGAAGTCAACTGGGAAGGAGATGCTTGTTCTCCGGTGATTTTCGCCTCGATGGAGCGTCGTCTCCAGAGGCTCGAGCTTCGCCAGCGGCGGAGCACGACGACGAGGGTAGCCGCACCTGGCCTACACACCTCCAAATACTCTCTCCAAACACTCTCCTCACTTGCTGTCACTCGAGGAAGATAATGGAGGTCAAATGGATCGAAGATGGTGGCCGAAGGTGCGGCTAATGGAGGACGAAGCTGATGCTATATACATGTGGAGTTCCGGCAAAGATGGAGTCGGGCAGGGTAAATTGGTGCACGGATCCCTAGGAAAATCCCCAGGCATGAATCTCGGATGTAAGATCTGCAAATGGAGCCCAGGGTTTAGGTGAAAGATGGTCGGATCAGGACAGGATAATTGGGCAAATTCGGTCGGGGCGCAGATCCGCCTATCTGGTGGTCCCGGGGGAGAGTTGACCGGGGGTCAACAATCCCCCGTGGACCAATCAGGTAATTCCTTTTATTAATTATTTGTAAAATCATTTTAAAATAGAAAATGATTTTATTTGAAAATATTTTCAACATGAAAATGTTATTTTCAAAGTATTTTTTAGTGATTTTTATTTTTTGAAAAATAAATTAGGTATTTATATTATATTATTATTATATTTAGGTATTTTTACATATTTATTTTTTATTTTTATTTTTAATTATTTATTTTTGTATAATTATCCCTATTTTTATATTTTATTTATTTTCAACATAAAATATAGGATTCAAAATAATTTTTATTTGATTTTTATTAATTATTTACAAAGTAAAATAAATACATCTTTTATTTATACATACATGGTATATGTACACTGAGTAGAGAGAAATTATTTGTTTTTATTTTTCTTTTATTTTTCCCATTTTATTTTATTTTTGAAAATATATACAAAATAAAGGGAACACATAAATATTTTTATTTTTAGAAAATATAATATTTACATAAAGAGGGGTATGTACACCATGTTGAGTTTCCCTATCCCTCTCTACTTATTTTATTTTGCGGTTAGGTCCTTGTGGAACCCTCCATTGGGTTTGGGTCATTCAATATTTATTCTAAATATTTCCCTCTTTTTCTTTACTTCTTTATTCCTTTATTTTTATGGAAAAACATGCTAATTATGGTTCATTACATGATGCATGCATTTTGACAATTTATTTTATTTACAACTAATTACATGGTATTTTGCCAAGAATTCTAGCTAAAATAAAGGGATAAAGAGTGATGAATGGGGATTCATCACCCCTCTATACTTTACTTTTGCTAGTCCCTTAGCAAACACTTATTTGAAAAAGAAGTGCAAAAAGAGAAAGAGAAAGAAAAAAAAAGGAGAAATCAAGGTTGATTATTAAACTTTCCTTCATTAAATTGAAATATGGAGCTCAGTCATACCTTTGGATTATTCATTTGTCGGAACCTTATTTGGACTTAAGTTTAAAACTTAACAGCCTCTAAATTCCACTAATCTATGGTCAAGACTCCTCCATAAACCAGATCAGAACAAGTATACATACACAAACTCTAGTGACCATGAATCTTCCTTGTACTGTGTAAGTGATATGTAGCTCCCCACCTCAGAAGTAATAAAGAAACAACCTCCCTTAACCTGGTAACTCTAATGCCTCAGTCTAGCAACTCTTTCCTCGAGAAGCGGGGTATTCCCTTCTAAATTCAAGTGCAACCGGCTCAAGAAGAGGGGGAAGAAGAGAATGGATCGTGACCAGTGTAGTCATGTATCCTTGGGAGCTCTAACCAGTGTAGCTGAGTCTCTCGCTGCAAGCTTCATGAGATGGTCATGAGTAACATAAGCTTTGCTTTATTTGACTATATACACTCCGGTGGGATTATTAAATTTTCAATCCGACCCACCACTTTTTTGGAGTTTTTCTTTTGCACTTTTTTGGGATTTTTACACCCATAACCCTGAGTAATATCAGAATAACATTCATAACCCTGCATAATTGTGAATTACACCTAAGACCCTGAATAAATGCTCTGTTTTACACCCATGACCTTCCGTTAGTTGAGTTCATTAACTCAACGAGACATTAAGTAATCTAACCTGCCATGATCTAACGGTTAGGATTAATAAAAGAGGGAAAAATCCATCAGAATCTCTTCTGAAAATCACATCACATGCGGGTAATTTTTGTTTATTTCTGTTATATCGTTCTAAATCTAGTTTTTTTGTTGTATATTGATCATTCTGTAGCACCATTGGCCTGAAGTGAAGCACCAATTCTGATATGAGATCATCACTGCCACCGTCTTCATTGCCTAGAGCTAAGCCGTTTTGGGAAGAATAAGACAGAACCGCTTTGAAACCTGAAGCCTTAGTGAGGATCTTTGTTGAGAACAGACCTTCGCATCGGAGCATAACCGTGTTACTTGAGAATGAAGCACACATTCGTTCAACACTTGCTGCGAGACTCCATTGTTGTAGGTCGAACTGTCTTAAGGAACATCAACCTTCGATTTGCCTTGACCACTGCCGAAGAGATTTGGGGGGGGGGGGGGGGAGAACAACAGGTCATCCCAAATCCATCCTCCGCCACACGATCAGAAGCCAATCATATGTTCATTCTCCCTGCTCCAGATCGAACGCCGGGGCGAGGGGGCTCGAGCAGGTGGGAGAAGCTCGGCGTTGGCCCGGGGCGGGGGGGGGGGGGGGGTGACGCTGCGGCTGGGGTGAGGGGGCTCGAGCAGGTGGTGGGGGGGCTTGTCGGGTGGCTGCTCGCTGTGGGGGAGCGGGTGGTAGAAGCTTCCACACGCGGGGATTTGGTTCTCGGGAGACGACGCTGTAGGGGGGGGGGGGGTTTGCTCGGGGGACGACTCCACACTCAGGAGGGGGGGGGGGTTGGGTTTGCTCAGCGGACGACGCATGGGGGGGTTTACTCGGGCGACGCGGGGGGGGGGGGGGGAGGGGGGTTGCTCGGATACGACGCTGCAGGGGAGGGGCGGGGGGGCTTCCACGTGCAGGGGGGTTTACTCGGGGGACGGTGGTGGGTGGGTTGCTCGGGGGACGGTGCTGCGGTGGGATGCATGCCTGTTTATGCTCGGGCTCTTCGAAGCAGGGGAGGAGACATCCATGGCATATTTTGCAAATAAGAACGAGCTATAGGGATAATTTTGTCTTTTTTAATGGAGACCGTCAAATATAACGGACGTTCCAAACGAAATGTGACATGGGGTTATGTCATGTAAGAGTTAAGCATTACTCGGGGTTTCCATGTAATTCACGATTATGCAGGGTTATGAATGTTATTGCGATTTACTCAGGGTTCTGGGTGTAAAAATCCCTTTTTTTTCATGTGCATCTGTACAACATATCTACATGGTGCAGCATATATACATAAGGAGTTTTTCCTCTTGAGCCAGTAGACTATCCCTCTTTTGAAGCTTTATTGCAACCCACAACTCATGTCTTTAGACTTCATAACCACCGGACCAAGTTGAGATGCACTTCCTTCACTATAAGAAGAAGAGAGGTTCCGCCTACAAGTACTACCCTCATATGCTACCCCGAGCCAAAGGAAACTGCCTCCTCACCACCTCATCCGTGGAGAGATATGTGTAAAGTGCTGGTGCAAGTAAAGCCATTGTCTCTAAGAGTCATGCGTGTGTTGTTAAGTGCTCTACTTAGGCTTATCAAGATGACATATGCTCATAGCCTAGTGGACTCAAAGAATTAAGTCCTAGTGGACTGAAAAGTCTCAATCCTAAGCCCTATAAGGTTCCTCTTATAATTAGGCGGATTAAGGTCTTAACCAAGCTCCATTTGTCAATTTAATTCCAGACCAGTTTAATTGTCAACTATGATTTGGAAAAACTGTGCAAGTATTTATAAAGATGCAATTTTACAAATTTTACACATGTGCAAAATTTTTGAAAAATGTTTGAAAACATGGATGTATGCATGAATGCGAAGTTTTGCAAAATATTTACAAAGATTTACACAAGGTTTTGGCAAACTTTTGGTTTTCAAACATTTTACAAAAATTTTGTACTATATACATAATTTTGATATGAAAATATTTACAAGCTTATTTACAAAAAAAGATTTTACAAACATTTGTACAAAAATAATTTTTATAAATGAATAAGTATGTCCAAGGAGAATTTTATGTACAAGGAAATTTTAAATTTTTATGGATATTTAGCCATTTTTATTTATTAACACACTCACAGAAAGTACGAGTTATGGCTAAAGTATATATGTAATATATACGACACCCCCCTATACTTAGCTCGAACGATGTCCTCAGAGTGATCAAGAAAGATGAAGAAGACATAACTCGTGCTTAGTATAGGGAAATGAAAAGGAATGGTATTTACAAAGACGAATCAAAGAATAAAATGAAGAGGACTCAGTGTTTCCCCTATATTTGTATTAAGTAATCCTAAGTATACCAAGCTGTACATGAAGGGAAATCCGAGTAAGGATATACAGGGTCTACCCCCCATACTTAGGGTAAAATATCCCTAAGTATAGGCAGCAAAACAGAGGTATAAATAATCAATAGAATACCCGAGAGTCCTACACCCCTATACTTAGGGTAAAGTACACCCTAAGTATAACATAATCATAAGATGAGAAAAGGGGTGTGGGGCTAAAGAATAGAGTGATATGAACAACTGGATCTATACAAGTCGGAAGAACAGTGATAATCAGGCGTGAGATGCAATAGATGTGAGTCAAGAGACCACATCTCACGCAAAGTGAATTGGGGCAACGTCAACGACCCGCGGCTCATGATCTAGATATGGCTTGAGCCAATGGCTGTTAACACGAAAGGTAACATCAGAAGACAAGTCAGATATATCAATACTCCCATTGTCATGTACCTTTCTAACCAAATAGGGTCCCTTCCATTTGCTCTGTAGCTTCCCTAGAAATAAACGAAGCCTAGCATCAAACAACCATACTCTCTGTCCTGGCTCAAACTGCTTGTGGTTGATATGAGAATCATGCCACTCCTTTACTCTCTCCTTATACTGTAGGTTGTTTAAGAAGGTTGTATCACGAAGCTCCTCTGGGGCTGCTAACTCTACCCTCCTCTGATCTCCTACACTCTCTAGATCCAAAAGTATATCAGTAACAGCCCAAAGTGACCTATGTCTCAGCTCAACAGGTAAATGGCAGGGCTTTCCATAAACGAGGCGAAAGGGAGATGTACCTAATGGAGTCTTGAAAGACGTTCTATATGCCCACAAGACCGAGTCCAAAAGCTGTGACCAATCCTTTCGGTTAGGGCGGACGACTTTCTGCAATATAGTCTTGATCTCCCTGTTCGACACTTCAGCAAGACCATTCGTCTGAGGGTGGTATGGAGTGGCTACTCGATGGTCTATGCTGAACTCGCTAGCAAGGGCCTTTACCTTGTCGTTGACAAAATGAGACCCCCCATCAGATATCAACACTCGAGGTACCCCTAACCGTGAAATGATATTTTTCCTCAAAAATCTGCAACAGTCCTAGCAACTGTGGTTCAGGAGGGGATGGCCTCAACCCAATGACTCACATAATCCACGACCAACAGAATGTACTCCAATCCCTGACTCTTAGGGAATGGACCCATGAAATCGATGCCCCATGCATCAAAAACCTCACATAAGTGTATGGGCTGCATCGACATCATATCACACTGTCCACAAGTGCCCATCCTCTGACAGTCAGTACATCTCTTCATGAACTCATCAGAGTCCTTGAAGAGAGTAGGCCACCATAGGCCGGATTGGAGCACTTTTTGTGCTGTTCTTCTCCCAGAGTGATGTCCTCCTGCCTCAAGCTTGTTGCAGTAAGTAAAGACGTTATGATGCTCCTCCTGAGGAATGCACCGACGCTCGATACTATCCCCTCCCTCATGATAAAGGACGGGATCCTCCTAGTGATAAAACTTGGCCTTCGCAAGGAAGGTCTCAAGTTTTTGCCTGGGCCAATCTTGTGGAACTTTCTTGGCGACAAGATAGTTCACAATATCATCATACCATGAGAGAGAGAGAGACGATAGCAATGATTGCCTCATCGGGGAAGGTCTCATAAATAGGCTCAGTCTACTCAGAATCCTCAAGATACTCCGCCACCACATTCTTGACTCCAGGCTTATCCTTAATCTCTATATCAAACTCCTGGAGTAGAAGGATCCATCTAGTCAATCTGGCTTTGACATCCTTCTTTGCCATGAGGTACCTGATGGCGGTATGATCCGTATAGATGGTCACTCTATATCCAATGATGTAAGATCTTAACTTATCAAGGGCGAAGACTACGACCAGCATCTCCTTCTCAGTGACGATATAGTTCCGCTGGGCGGCATCCAATGTACGACTAGCGTAGTGAATAGCAAAGGGGACTCCATCCCTCCTCTGTCCCAGCACGGTCCCCACGGCAAAATTGGAGGCATCCGTCATGATCTCGAATGGGAGAGACCAATCAGGTGGCTGGAGAACAGGAGCCTCTACAACACGACTCTTGAGAGTCTCAAATGATGATAGACACTTATCATCTACGAGGAACTAGGTGTCTTTCGTCAGCAGATCAGTCAACGATCGGGCAATCCTACTAAAATCATAAATGAAGTGCCTGTAGAAACCGATGTGCCCCAGAAAAGACCATAACTGCCGCAAGTTGGATAGTGGATTGAGTTTTCTAATGACATCGACCTTGGTCGGATCAACCTCCATGCCCTGTTGGAGATGATATGGCCAAGCACCGTCCCCTGAGTCACCATGAAGTGACTCTTCTCCCAAGAAAACACAAGGTGAACCTCAATGCATCGCTGAAGGACTCGGTCTAGTCAGTCAAGACAAGAATCGAATCTGTCGTTGTAGACCGAGAAATCATCCATGAAGACCTCCTAGCACTCCCCCACCATGTCCGAAAAGATGGACAGCATGCATGTCTAGAATGTCGCCGGAGCGTTGCACAATCCAAATGGCATGCGTCTGAAAGCATATGTCCCGAAGGGACAAGTGAAGGTAGTCTTGTCCTGGTCCTCGGGCATGATGGCCACCTGATTATATCTGGAGTAACCATCCAAGAAACAATAATGGCTCTTCCCTGCCAGCCTCTCAATAATCTGATCAATAAAGGGCAGGGGGAAATGATCCTTCTTGGTGGCCTGGTTCAATCGTCTGTTGTCCACACAGACCCGCCAAGAAGTGGGTACTTGGGTAGCGATCTCCTCTCTAGACTCACTAACAACTGTGGTGATGCCCGTCTTCTTGGGCACCACATGCAATGGATTGACCCACTTGGAGTCGGAGATGGGGTAGATAAAATCGGTGCTCCACCATTTCAAGATCTCCTTCATGACAACCTCTCAAAGATTCGGGTTCAGCCGCCGCTGGAACTCACGCGATGGCTTTGCCTCCTCCTCGAGATAGATATGGTGGGAGCACAGGGCCTGACTTATCCCCTGGAGATCAGCTACACTCCATCCTATCGCCTTGTGGTTCTTTTCAAGAACCCCCATCAGGCGGGATTCCTGCTCTCCAGTCAAATCAACGGAGATAATGACTGGGTACATCTCATGCTCACCTGCAAGGAACCTTTACTTCAGCGACGACTGTTATGTCTTCAGCTCTGGACAAGTAGGTGCTGGCGGATCTAGCCTCTGAAAGGTCTGAGTGAATTGCTGCCAAATCTGCATGGGAGAATGAGAACTCTCTCTCACAATCTGAATCTGGAGAAGGCTGCTCTGCTGGTCTATCTCTGCTCTGTATGGAATCAACCTCCTCCCTAGCTATAGGCTCTGTAGAAGTCAGACATGGTATCAAATCATCAAACTCTGCCCAATCAATATATGACTCCGAGGGATCTGTATCGGACACAAAAAATCTGTCTCGCATTCGGGAACCGGGCTGCATGAGATGTATCCTTGACCAGGAATGCGCTCTCCAAGCTCTCCTCTGCTGGCGTCTCTGCATCAGCGAACTCTGAAGGTGAGAGGATGTCCTGTGCGACTGGATCTGACCAAACTGCCTCGTCATCTGTAATCACAAAATTGCAGTCCTGGTGGATGTCTCGCCCTTCCTCTATCATCTGCTCTGAATCAGAAGTCGGCTCTGAGCAAGCTGAATCTCTGTCTCTAGTCTCCTCGACCATCTCTATTTGTATACTCTCGCCCTCGACGCGAAAGTATACCTTCCCGCTATCATGGTCGGACCTTGTCTTGGCAGTGGCCAAGAACGGGCATCCTAGAATGATCGGGGTATCAGTCACAGACTCAGGGATCTCCGTGTCCAACACAACGAAGTCTACGGGGAATTTCAGGCCCTGAATCCTGATGACAATGTCCTTCAGCAACCCCTTCGACCTCTTGACAAATCGATCAGCAAACTGAAGGACCGTCCTGCTCTATCGGAGAGGGCCCAACTCAAAGCGGTCGAGAAGGGCTACTGAAAGTAGGTTGATCGAAGAACTGTTGTCTAATAGAGTGCGATCGAACCTCTGCTCATGGATGTGGCATCTGACATATGGGGCTCATGCATCTGGCCTTTTGGCTGGCAGCCGGTTCTAAATCGTGAAACAAGTGGCACGAGTAAGCATATGGATCTCTGACTAATGGTCCCGCCTCTTCCTCCTAACTGGGGTCCTATCTCTGAGTGATTTCTGGAGTAGAGGTATGTGCTCCAAGGCCTCCTGTAGAGTCAGCTGTATGTGGAATCTATCTATCATCTGCTGGCTGAACTCTATCTGATGATTCTTTTTTGGATTTTCTTTTTCTGCCCCTTACCTAAATGGAGTGCTCTGGGAAATGGGACTACATGGTCCTTCTCAGATGAAGGACTAGGAGAGGGTCTGGCATGCTCATGAACAACAGAATCCACACAAACATCATCAAGAAACACATGTAGATCCGAAAATAACAAACCCTTTCCTTTATTTTCAGAAATGTCCTGAGATACATGTACTGAAGGAAAAACAACAGGACTAGCAGAACTGGAAATGGTGGCCTCAGTACCACCCTCGACATCTGGACTAGCGGCATCAGTACCGCGCTCTAGCTCAGCAACTACAATGGTGGCGTCAGTACCACCTCCTCCAATTGGTGAAGCGACGACCTAAGTACCGTCGGCTGGATCAACATCCATGGTGGTATCAGCACCACCGTCATCATCTCTTGCGGCATCAGACCGCACTCGTCCTCGCTTGGAACTCCTGGAGTGGCGTAGGATCGTCGCTCATACAAGGTACCACCTGCGGGCATCCTACCGCTCCTAAGTGTAACAAAATCAGCATCAAACATGTATGCAGACATATCACTGAGTGAAGCACTAGGAGTGGTAATCTCAATGAACTCTACCTGATCAGACTTCCTCTTAAGGTTGTTCAGATTCGGCTCGATATGGGCAGGGATGGTGACCTTCCCTCTCACAATCTCCCGCATCTCCTGGCGAAACTCATCCATCTCCCGTTGAAAAGTAGCCTGTTGCTCGGTCATGAGGTGGGCTAGATCATCGAAGGCGGGGTTCTCATAGGTCGGCCCATGAGAACCTAATGAGTGAAGTCGCTGGTAGTGAGGTTGTTGTTGCTGGTGCGGGTGAGAAGGGTACTGCTGATGATACTGCTGCTGAGGCTGCTCTCGTGTCCAAGGTTGTCCCTGCTGATAGGGACGAGGACCATACTGATCTCTCTGGGATGGCTGCTGGTGTACTGGGGGTTGGGGCTGCTGGTGCTGCTCATGCTGCAGGTCGTACTGGCCACCCTGAACTAGAGGCTGCTGCTGGGAACTGGTGCCTCCGGCCGACCAGCGGAATCTGAGATGGTCTCATCGGATACCGGGCTGGGGTCGATTGTATCAAATCCCGTTGACATCTATCAACGGCTCCGGCTAGTAAGTGGGTGGAGGGAGTACTGTCAGGGGCTGATCTGGCTGGTAGACCACCATCTGAGTATCCTGGGATGGTGGTGACTGGTAGAACTGCGGTGGCTGCTGGTACGACTCCGCCTGTACAAGGTGAACCTGTCTAGGCTGACTGGAGTGCTGGGACGAGCTACCACTGCTGCTCGGATCTCCTCGTGATCGAAGACGGGGTTGAGAAGTTGTCTGTGCCTCCTGGAGACACATGAGCTATGTCTTCAGGTCACTCAGCGTCTGTGCCATCTGATCCATCTGCATGATGCCCTGGCACTGCTTCTTCTCGATCAACTCGATCCGGTCCAGCTTCTCGCTGATAATGACCATGTCTGCGACTGTGGACTCAGCCTGTGCGACTGCCGCGGATGAAGTAGAAGGATCGACATCGACCCGTGCTGTCCTCTGGTACTGCACAGTCTGTGGCTGGGGGCATACCAGAGTGTAGAGTCGGGTCTGGGACATCATTGTATAGTTCTCGGCCATCTCCTCATAGATAGTCCAGACCTGATCCTCATCCTTGGCGAAGTAGGAACCGCCACAAGAAGCATTCACCAGGCCCTGCAGCTCTGGTGTTAGTCTGGAAAAGAAGCTCTGAACTAGGTTCGACTTCATGATGTCGTGGTGCAGGCATTTGTCGATAAGATCTCTGAACCTCTCCCATGCCTCATGGAACTGCTCGTTGGGGAGCATGGAGAAGTTGTTGATCAGGGCCCTCGCTGCATTGGTCTGCCTGAGTGGATAGTACTTGTTCAAGTACTGGTGCGGATATGCTCCTAGGTGTATACGAATCTCCCCAAATGCTTCAGCCAGTTGGCTACTCTATCAGCGAGGGAGAAGGGGAAGGCAATCATCCTGATGGTGTCCTCGTCCACCTGTTGATCGTGGACGGTGCAGTAGATCATCTCGAACTCCTGGAGATGTAGATGGGGCTCCTTATTTGCAAGCCTGTGGAAGTGGGGGAGGATCTGAAGTGTCTGTGGGGGGAACTTGAAGTCCCCCACGATCACCGGAAGTACTACCCACCGGTGCGTAAGTGTCGATCCGGGGTTGTGCAACTCCCGCATCGGTCTCGGCTGCTCGGTCGGCTGAGCTGGCTCCTCTGTCTGATCTGGGTCTCTCTCTCCTGTGGCTCGCGGCTGCTCTCGTGCTGTCCTCAGCCTCTCCATCTCTCTCCTCATCTCCACCATGAAAGCTCCCTGATCTCGTATCTATCGCTGCATAGTCTCTAGGGAAGCTAGCATGGTGGTGTTGATCGCACCATGTTCCAGTAAGTAGGTCGTTGTCTTTGCCCTGGGACCATCGGTGTACTCCTCGTTGCTGGCCATGTCTCTACAATGGCAAAAGACCCAAACTCAGGTGCCGATAAATCATCTATCTGTTGTCTCGCATCTGGCACTGGTATCTCAGGACTGGTAGAAGGGTGGTCAAGGGGGAACCGGGCGGAATTGAACTCGGGTTCGGAGAATGAGTCGCGGCTCTCACTAACCAACCTAGATGAACGGGCTAGAGTGCTAAAAAGCGGTGCAGCCAAAGGTTTCCTAAGAGACCTCCTGCCTATCATCTCGATCTGGCGAGTCGGGCGGATGAGATCTGGAAACACACAAGATGAGCAAACAAGCCCTCGGTTCACCTACTCAACATAGAGCTGAAGACCGTAAGAGTTCGGTCAATTATCTTGTCAATTTTTATTTAGGTGATCACGTCAGAATATTAGAGCGGTTACTTGAGCTGATGGGAATACAATCCTCTTACTAGAATGTCCCGTAAAAAAGGCCGGTAGTCTGATCGGGGTTTAGATGTGGCTCTAGCCTAGTGTGCGGGTCGCTCTCTCGCTCATCCAAACCAGACAAGGAGGGGGTTGCTCTCCCCAAGACAAATTTTTAAGTGAGATGTTTTTTAGGGTCAAGTGTGTTTAGCAGTCCCAATTTTATAGTTTTTGCTTTTATATGTTTTCAAGAAAACAATTCCTAACAAGTTTTTCGGTTCTCCTGGTTATTTAAGTACAAAAACAGGGGGGAGAAGATGAAAAAGCCAATGCGTGATAAATCAATGATGCATGCAGAGTAAGTGATGCGTACCTGACTCCAGCAGTCTACATGAAAAATGATCCGCGCATAAAATAAAGACTGAAAGTAAACTACCTATATGATGCACGAGAATCCGGCCCTAGACGAAGCAATTTCTACACATAAAGCACAGTAGCCGGGTAATCAAACCTAAATCCGGAGTCCTATCTTGGGAGCCACTCGGTGTCCGCCACAACGGATCCTGCACGTGATGTATGTGACTCCTCAAGGTACGTGGACTAGAGTCTAATTAATCCGGCTTTTTCTTATGAGTTAATTAATTAGTCCAGTTAACGATCTATAGGTGCATGAAGATAATTAATGTTTAGATCCTGATTAATTACGTCACAATCAGAGAAAATCCTAGGCTAAGGCTAAAACCGTGTAAATCAAATAAGCAGTTAGGAAAATACGAGAAAACAAAAACCGATGAAAAATCACGGTGAGATCCCCCGAGCACATCGGTGCTCGACGAAATAGACCCCGATATCACCAAAGTCCAAGTCTCTAAGTTCCTATATTATTAGTAATTAATGTTCTGCAGAAAAATAAATCCAATCTACTTTACGGCTATCTACACAGCTATTCCGTGGCTCCCGCACTTCTGCTCGGCTCTTCGCGTCCTCCTGCGGCTCTATGCAGAAAAGAGTCACCTCCGACTCTCGTGGTTGCTTCGACTTCCGAAAAAGTTGCCTCGGTCCTCAGACCCACGCAAGAAATCAAACAGAAATGTATGTCAGACCAGATTATTAGAAAAATTATGCAAACAAATCAGATAAATATATCTACACAACTATGGACAAAAAGCCGCGAAAACCGCGAAAAAAATCAAAAGACTACTAAGTCGTGCTCCCCAGCAACGGTGCCATTCTGATGAGCCGAATATCCCACGAGACCTGAGTAGGGATAAAATCAATCAAGGGTCGTTGCGACCCGGATCTCGCAGATCGGACTCAACAAGAAAAAGAGACTACTAAATAACTATAATCAGAAGTGAAATCCGAATAGCGGTCTTCACTATTCATTTAACCTGGCATAGTGACTAGGGTCGAACTCAAGGAGCACGGATTGGCCGGATCGTCCTACGAAGTAGTCAAAAGATAAAATGAATAAAATATTTTTTGGTGGCTTTTATGTATTTTAATTTTTTGTGTTTTTAATTATAAAGGAAATAGAAGAAAAAGCTAGAAAAGATACATTCAAGGATTTATTCAACACATCAAAAATGCTTAGAAAATTCAAATAATATTATTTTTGTATTTTTATATTTTTAAGCATTTTTAGTGAATTTTTCAGAATTTTCTAATTCTTAGTTGATTTTTTAAAAATCAAGAAAGGGAAAAACAGTGAATCAATGTGCAGTCAGACTTGACAGGCTAATTAAAAATATCTAATTAGCCTCTAAAAATCTGGAGACAATTTTTATGACAACTAGATACAAAGACTAAGCTACAGAAAAAGAGTTTGCATTTTTTTATTTTTTTATTTTTTGAGAATTTTTATAAGATTTTTGGGGATTTGTGTGTTTTAGGTGTTTTATAAATCCAAATGACACGAAAATTGGACAGAAACTTAAAAACAACAAAACAACCAATCCTATTTTTTTAGAATTTTTGGAAAAGTTTTTATATTTTTAGTTGATTTTCTATTCCATACAGTAGCAATTGAAGGCTTTTTATTTTTAAAAAATAGGAAAAATCAAGAAAAATGTCCCCAAAATTAGTGAAATTTTTATATAGTGGTAGGAGCTACGTGTCCAAATTTCACTTGATTTGGAGTTTAATTGATATTATTCAACCAATACAAGGGCTACAACACACAGGGACTTATTCGCAATAAAAACAAAGTGTTAGGGCTAAGCAGACAACACGTGTGGAGACTATAACGGTATTAGCGCAAAAAATGCACAAATTCCGCACATGTTCAATACTGTATGCACATGGGTATAAATGTAATTTTTAAAACTTAAAATTCAATCCAAAACACCTCATAAACATCAGCCCAAATCATGCAAATAACTCAAGATATCACGTGCCTAACACGTGGTTCACATTCACATGGACCAAAGTGTAATTCTAATTAATAAACATGCGAACTGTAACACCTTAGAACTATAGGATCAGAGTTGCAAAATGTCCAAAAATCACGTGTCGAAGCACGTGTCTCACACAAACAAGGACTAAACAACAAATAGTCTAAACAAGAGGTCCAAATATGCAAATAACCAAAAAGTGCAAATTTATTTCAAGGACTAAATAAAAACTAAGTAAAACTGAGGGGTATGGGCACAATTACCCAGCCGAGGCACGTGAGGAGCACACGTGAGCGCCAGGTGTCGGGTTGTGGCTGGCGGTGGATGCACGGCCCTGATGACGCCCTCTGGAGGATCCAATGGTGCTGGTGCAGAGGCTAACGTGGGACACACGTGGCCGTCAGATCGTGGATCTACGGCCTGATAGGAGCAGGCTACGTGCGGCTGTGATCTGACCTGGCGCAGAGAAGGGATTCGACGACTGCGTGAGGATGAGGCAGAACACCTGTTGGGCGAGCTTCTCCGGCGATCCGAAGACGCTCCAGACGGCCGATGGAAGATCGGAGAGGTGGGTCGTCCTCGCTATGGCGTTCCACGTCGGGTGGTGGCCTCCGATGAGGGCCCCAAACGGTCGGATCCTCCGGCTAAGGATGGAAACGACAGCCAAGGGTGGTATCTGCGATTATTGACCTGCAAAGCAAATCTCTTGCTTGGAGGGATGCTCCGGTGAGGGTTATTGGCACAAAGATAAAGGGTAGCGGTGTTGATGGGCTATGGGGGGTTCCGGCGAAGGTGATGGAGGGAACCCAACTCGATCCAGACCCTTATGGGCCAGCTCGAGGTGATCAGATTGCGTAGGAAAGATGGAGGTGGGTCGAAGAGACGATCAGTACGGCTAGGATGGACTGGCGGAGCTCCGGCCACTAGGGCGGAGCTGGGAAGCGAAGATCGACGATGGATTATGCTAAAGGAGCTAAAAGATCTATCTGATGATCGAAGTCAACTGGGGAGGAGACACTGATTCTTCGGTGATCTTCGCCTCGATGGAGATTCGCCTCCAGAGGATCGAGCTTTGCCGACGGCGGAGCACGACGACGAGGGTCGCCGGACCTGGCCTACATACCTTCAAACGCTCTCTCAAACACTCTCCTCACTCGCTGTCACTCGAGTAAGATAATGGAGGTCACATGGATTGAAGATGTGGCCAAAGGTGCGGCTAATGGAGGACGAAGCTGATGCTATATACAAGTGGAGATCTGGCAAAGATGGAGCCGGGCAGGGCAAATTGGTGCACGGATCCCTAGGAGAATCCCCGGGCATGATTCTCGGATGTAAGATTTGCAAATGGAGCCCGGGGTTTAGGTGAAAGATGGTCGGATCAGGCTAGGACAATTGGGCAAATTCAGGTCGGGGCACAGATCCGCCTACCTGGTGGTCCTGGGGGGAGAGTTGACTGGGGGTCAATAATCCCCCGTGGACCAATCAGGTAATTCCTTTTATTAATTATTTGTAAAATCATTTTAAAATAGAAAATGATTTTATTTGAAAATAATTTCAACATGAAAAATGTTTATTTATTTTCAAAGTATTTATTAGTGATTTTTATTAATTTTTTGAAAAATAAATTAGGTATTTATATTATATTATTATTATATATAGTTATATTTACATATGTATTTTTTATTTTTATTTTTTATTATTTATTTTTGTACAATTATCTCTATTTATATTTTATTTATTTTCAATATAAAATATGGGATTCAAAATAATTTTTATTTGATTTTTATTAATTATTTACAAAGGTAAAATAAATACGTCTTTTATTTATATATACATGGTATATGTACACTGAGTAGAGAGAAATTATTTGTTTTTATTTTTCTTTTATTTTTCCCATTTTTATTTTATTTTTGTAAATATATACAAAATAAAGGGAACACATAAATATTTTTATTTTTAGAAAATAAAATATTTACATAAAGAGGGGTATGTACACCATGTTGAGTTTCCCTATCTCTCTCTACATATTTTATTTTGCGGTCAGGTCCTTGTGGAACCCTCCCTAGGGTTTGGGTCATTCAATATTTATTCTAAATATTTCACTCTTTTTCTTTATTTCTTTATTCCTTTATTTTTATGCAAAAACATGCTAATTATGGTTAATTACATGATGCATGCATTTTGACAATTTATTTTATTTACAACTAATTACATGGTATTTTGCCAAGGTTTCTAGCTAAAATAAAGGAATAAAGAGTGATGAATGGGGATTCCTCATCCCCCTATACTTTACTTTTGCTAGTCCCTTATCAAACACTTATTTGAAAAAGAGGTGCAAAAAGAGAAAGAAAAGGAAAGAGAGGAGAAATCAAGGTTGCTTATTAAACTTTCTTTCATTAAATTGAAATATGGAGCTCAGTCAGAACTTTGGATTATTCATTTGTCGGAACCTAATTTGGACTTAAGCTTAAAACTTAACATCCTCTAAGTTCCACCAATCTATGGTCAAGACTCCTCCATAAACCAGATCAGAACAAGTCTACATACACAAACTCTAATGACCATGAATCTTTCCTTGTACTGTGTAAGTGATATGTAGCTCCCCACCTCTGAAGTAATAAAGAAACAACCTCCCTTAACCTGGTAACTCTAATGCCTCACTATAGCACCTCTTTCCTCGAGAAGCGGGGTATTTCCTTCTAAGTTCAAGTGCAACCGGCTCAAGAAGAGGGGGAAGAAGAGAGTGGACCATGACCAGTGTAGTCATGTATCCTTGGGAGCTCTAACCAGTGTAGCTGAGTCTCCCGCAGCAAGCTTCATGAGATGGTCATGAGTAACATAAGCTTTGCTTTATTTGACTATATACACTCCGGTGGGATTATTAAATTTTCAATCCGACCGATTACTTTTTTGGAGTTTTTCTTTTTGCGCATTTTTTCATGTGCATCTGTACAACATATCTACATGGTGCAACATATATACATAAGGAGTTTTTCCTCTTGAGCCAGTAGACTATCCCTCTTTTGAAGATTTATTGCAACCCACTACTCCTGTCTTTAGACTTCATAACCACCAGACCAAGTTGAGACGCACTTCCTTCACTATAAGAAGAAGAGAGGTTTCGCCTAGAAGTACTACCCTCATATGCTACCCCAAACCAAAGGAAACTGCCTCCTCACCACCTCATCCGTGGAGAGATATGTGTAAAGTGCTCGTGCAAGTAAAGCAATTGTCTCTGAGAGTCATGTGTGTGTTGTTAAGTGCTCTACTTAGGCTTATCAAGATGACATATGCTCATAGCCTAGTGGACTCAAAGAATTAAGTCCCAATGGACCTGAAAAGTCTCAATGCTAAGCCCTATAAGGTTCCTCTAATAATTATGTGGATTAGGGTCTTAACCAAGCTCCATTTGGTAATTTAATTCCAGGCCAGTTTAAATGTCAACTATGATGTGGAAAAATTGTGCAAGTATTTATAAAGATGCAATTTTACAAATTTTTACACATGTGCAAAATTTTTGAAAAATGTTTGAAAACATGGATGTATGCATGAATGCGAAGTTTTGCAAAATATTTACAAAGATTGACACAAGGTTTTTGCAAACTTTTTGTTTTTCAAAACATTTTACAAAAAATTTGTACTATATACATAATTTTGATATGAAAATATTTACAATCTCATTTACACAAAAAGATTTTACAAACATTTATACAAAAATAATTTTTATAAATGAATAAGTATGTGCAAGAAGAATTTTATGTATAAGGAAATTTTAAATTTTTATGGATTTTTAGCCATTTTTATTTATTAACACACTCACACAAAGTACGAGTGATAGCTAAAGTATATATGAAATATATACGACTCCCCCCTATACTTAGCTCGAACGATGTCCTCAGAGTGATCAAGAGGGATGAAGAAGACATAACTCGTGCTTAGTATAGGGAAGTGAAAAGGAATGGTATTTACAAAGACAAATCAAAGAATAAAATGAAGAGGACTCGGTGTTTCCCCCTATATTTGGATTAAGTAATCCAAAATATAGCAAACTGTACATGAAGGGAAATCCAAGTAAGAATGTACAGGGTCTACCCCCCCCCCCATACTTAGGGTAAAATATCCCTAAGTATAGGCATCAAATTAGAGGTAGAAAGAATCAATAGAATACCCAAGAGCCTACTCCCCCTATACTTAGGGTAAAGTACACCCTTAGTATAAGATAATCATAAGATGAGAAAAGGGGTGTGGGGCTAAAGAATAGAGTGATATGGACAACTAAATCTATACAAGTCGGAAGAACAATGATAATCAGGCGTGAGATGCAATAGATGTGAGTCAAGAGACCACATCTCACGCAAAGTGAATCGGGGCAATGTCAACGACCTGCGGCTCATGATCTAGATATGGCTTGAGCCGCTGGCCGTTAACACGAAAGGTAACATCAGAAGACAACTCATATATATCAATACTCCCATTGTCTTGTACCTTTCAAACTAAATAGGGTCCCTTCCATTTTCTTTGTAGCTTGCCTAGAAATAAACGAAGCCTAGCATCAAACAACCATACTATCTTTCCTGGCTCAAACTACTTGTGGCTGATATGAGAATCATGCCACTCCTTCACTCTCTCCTTATATTGTAGGCTGTTTAAGAAGGTTGTATCACGAAGCTCCTCCAGGGCTGCTAACTCTACCCTCCTCTGATATCCTACACTCTCTGGATCCAAAAATATATCAGTAACAGCCCAAAGTGACCTATGTCTCAGCTCAACAGGTAAATGGCAGGGCTTGCCATGAACCATGCGAAAGGGAGATGTACCCAAAGGAGTCTTAAAAGACGTCCTATATGCCCACAAGACCGAGTCCAAAAGCTGTGATCAATCCTTTCGGTCAGGGCGGACGACTTTCTGCAATAAAGTCTTGATCTCCCTATTCGACACTTCAGCAAGACCATTCGTCTGAGGGTGGTATGGAGTGGCTACTCGATGGTCTATGCTGAACTCGCTAGCAAGGGCCTTTACCTTGTCTTTGATGAAATGAGACACCCCGTCAGATATCAACACTCGAGGTACCTTGAACCGTGAAATGATATTCTTCCTCAAAAATCTGCAAATAGTCCTAGCAACTGCGGTTCGGGCGGGGATGGCCTCAACCCAACGACTCACATAATCCACGGCCAACAGAATGTACTCAAATCTCTGACTCTTAGGGAATGGACCCATGAAATCGATGCCCCATGCGTCAAAAACCTCACAGAAGTGTATGGGCTGCATCGGCATCATATCACATAGTCCACAAGTGCCCATCGTCAGATAGTCAGTACATCTCTTCACGAACTCTTCAGAGTCCTTGAAGAGAGTAGGCCACCATAGGCCGGATTGGAGCACTTTTTGTGCCGTTCTCCACCCAGAGTGATGAACTCCAGCCTCAAGCTTGTGGCAGTAAGTAAGGATGTTGTGATGCTCCTCCTAAGGAATGCACCGACACCAGATACTATCCCCTCCCTCATGATAAAGGACGGGATCCTCCCAATGGTAAAAGTTGGCCATCGCGAGGAAGGTCTCAAGTTTTTACATGGGCCAATCTTGTGGAACTTTCTTGGCGACAAGATAGTTCACAATATCAGCATACCATGGGAGAGAGACGATAGCATGGATCGCCTCATCTGGGAAGGTCTCACAAATAGGCTCAGTCTGCTCAGAATCCTCAAGATACTCTAATCGGGAGAGATGATCCGCCACCACATTCTTGACTCCAGGCTTATCCTTTAATCTCTATATCAAACTCCTGGAGTAGAAGGATCCATCGGGTCAATCTGGCTTTGGCATCCTTCTTTTCCATGAGGTACCTGATGGCGGTATGATCGGTATAGATGGTCACTCCAGATCCAATGATGTAAGATCTGAACTTATCTAGGGCGAAGACTATGGCTAGCATCTCCTTCTCAGTGACGGTATAGTTCTGCTGGGCAGCATCCAATGTACGGCTAGCGTAGTGAATAGCAAAGGGAACTCCATCACGCCTCTGTCCCAGCACGGTCCCCACGGTAAAATCGGAGGAGTTCGTCATGATCTCGAATGGGAGAGACCAATCAGGTGGCTGGAGAACAGGAGCCTCTACAACACGACTCTTGAGAGTCTCAAATGACGATAGACACTTATCATCTACGAGGAACTCAGTGTCTTTCGTCAGCAGATTAGTAAACGGTCGGGCAATCTTACTAAAATCATGAATGACGTGCCTGTAGAAACCGACGTGCCCCAGAAAAGACCGTAACTGCCGCAAGTTGGACGGTGGATTGAGTTTTCTAATGACATCTACCTCGGCCGGATCAACCTCCATGCCCCTGTTGGAGATGATATGGCCAAGCACCATCCCCTGAGTCACCATGAATTGACTCTTCTACCAAGACAACACAAGGTGAACCTCAATGCATCGCTGAAGGACTCGATCTAGGCAGTCAAGACAAGAATCGAATCTATCGCCGTAGACCGAGAAATCATCCACGAAGACCTCTAAGAACTCCCACACCATGTCCGAAAAGATGGACAACATGCATCTCTGGAATGTCGCCGGAGCATTGCACAATACAAATGGCATGCGTCTGAAAGCATATGTCCCGAAGGAACAGGTGAAGGTAGTCTTGTCCTGGTCCGCGGGTGCGATGGCCACCTGATTATATCCGGAGTACCCATCCAAGAAACAATAATGGCTCTTCCCTGCCAGCCTCTCAATAGTCTGATCAATAAAGGGCAGGGGGAAATGATCCTTCTTGGTGTCCTGGTTCAATCGTCTGTAGTCCACACAGACCCGCTAAGAAGTGGGTACCCGGGTAGCGATCTCCTCTCAACTCATTGACAACTGTGGTGATGCCCGTCTTCTTGGGCACCACATGCAATGGACTGACCCACTTAGAGTCGGAGATGGGTAGATAAAATCGACGCTCCACCATTTCGAGATCTCCTTCCTGACAACCTCTCGAAGATTCGGGTTCAGCCGCCGCTGGAACTCACGCGACTGCTTTGCCTCCTCCTCGAGATAGATATGGTGGGAGCACAGGGCCAGACATATTCCCTGGAGATTTTCTACACTCCATCCAATCGCCTTGCGATTCTTTTCAAGAACCCTCATTAGACGGGATTCCTGCTCTCCAGTCAAGTCAGCAGAGATAATGACTGGGTACATCTCATGCTCACCCGCAAGGAACCTATACTTCAGCGATGACGGTAGCGACTTCAGCTCTGCACAAGTAGGTGCTGGCGAATCTGGCCTCTAAAAGGTGAAAAGCGAAATGGCGAGAGCCGCTAAATAGTGATCTGACAGGTCAGACTCACTGTCGCTGATGCGACTACTCAAGCTTCTTCGTTCTTCAACAATTAACCCACACAATCAATAAGAAATCAATAGCAAGGATTAAAATTTATTATACCCTACTAACAATGTATAATGGCAAGCAAGTAGGGGTCGAACACAAGAAACAACGGTGCAGAGTGTGGATAAAAATCCAAACCCTAGGTCTAATAAATCACTTAGCCAATCTAGTTTTTTTGTGGGTTTTTAATTTTTAATATATTTTTTTTAATTTTAAATTTTATATTTTGATTTTTAATTTTCAGATTTTTATAATTTTGTATTTTATAATTTTTTTATTTCTTTTTTTTCGATATTGGAATATAAAGACAAGATAATAAAAGACTAGATAAAGTATTTATAAAAGTGTGCAAAAATAACCAAAAATTCAGAAATAACAGGTTTTTGATATTTTTAGGATTTTTTACTGTTTTTGTAATTTTGGGAATTTTTCAAGGTGTTTTTGGTATTTTTAACTACTGAAATAAGGGAAAACAGTGCAAAATGTGCTGGCTGTGAGGGAAATGGAATTTAAAATTAGCAAACAGCAACCAAAATTTTTCGCACTAATTTTCAAATAAAGAGAACAAAATATAGAGTAAACAAGAGCTGAGTTTACTATTTTTGGAGTTTTCTACAATTTTCTAGATTTTTTTTGAAGTTTTTGAGTGTTTTTAAATTTTAGAGTTTTTCTTTTGAGATTTTTGATGATTTTTGGTCTGAAAATCAAGCAACTCAAAACACACAACAGAGAATATTTTTGGAATTTTTTAAGACCTTTTAATATTTTTTGGTATTTTCTAAGCTAGACAGTGCTGAAACAACATGTTTTTGATTTTTAATAAATATAAAAATAAAATAAACTCGAAAACTAAAAATGCTTGCGTCAAAATACAAGCATGCAGGAGCTTATGTTCAAAATTTTAGAATTTTTGGAATTGGAATGATGCTTCAAATAAATAGACCAATCATGCACAAATTAAAGGGCTATAAGGGGCATTTATGCAATTATCCAGAACTTCAGGGCCAACAAGCAATTTTCGCGCAAAATTATAACTAAATGAAATACTTTATGGTCCCAATGCCAATTACCAGACCCGCGAGGGCTACTATGCAAATTGTTCCCCACGCGCGTGCAACGCACGCGCCTGGGGAGGACTAACGGGCAAATCTCAAAAGTGCGGGGGCAATAGTTATAAATATCACACAACTAATTAACGGCAGAGGAAAGTTTTGGTTCTAATTAATAAATACAAAAACAAGTTGGGTTCATGGCACAAAATACCCAACTTAGGCGGGCATGGACGGCAGATGAGAGTGACTTGACACGTGGCAGCGATCCGTGGCCCGATACCCCTTCGATTATAACGGCCAGGATTAGATCTCTGAAGACGATCGGACGATGACGATGCACCCAATCTGACGCCTCCTGTGCGTCGTGAAGAACTTGGCCAGGATCGACGGTGTTGGGGCGTGAAGCAAGAACACAGCAAGAACACGGCCTGGGCGACGTTGGATCTTCAAAATCTTGACGCGTGAAGCGTCTTGTTCCTCTCCGACGTCTCCACGAGCTTCCTAGGCACACCTCGAATGGGAGACGCTCTCAAAAAGGCCGCAAAGCGGCCTGAGCGTCGCTGCGTCGTGGCGGAAGGAGATGCTCCAGGTAGCAGTGGCGCACACAAAAATTTCGACCCAGAGAGGGTCTCTTGGCGTTCTGGAACCTGCAAAGAAGATGGATGAAGAAGTCGGGGGCAAAGTGCCCCGACTTCGTGGAGTATTTCGCACAGGGGACGGATGTTTGGAAAGGTGAAGGCGGCCGACGAGACTCGATGCCGGTCGCGGTGAATCGAGATGAAAAGCTAGCTACTGGACGAAGATCTTGAAAGGGGGAGTACCACCGTGGCTTTTTAACACGAAAGCATCAGAGGAAAGAAGAGAAAAAGAGAGGAAGAAGAGAGCCTCACTATGCGTGCACAAGGTGTTCTCCGACGAGAACTCCGGCGAGGGGACCTGCCTCGATTCGACACCGATTCGTCCCGTTGAAGCGCCCCTCCGTGCTCCTGCTGTCACCAAGAGTCACGCTAGGGGTCCAGGTGAGGGATTTGGAGGTGGAAGAGTGGTCAAACTCGAAAAGGGAATGAAGGGTTTGGTTTTGAAGGGTGGCGAGGCGACGGGTTTCGAGGCACGATCACGGGTGCACCAAGGAGATCTTGGTGGATCTGATAGGACGGCGAGGATCAAGGATGTACCAGGTACATCTTTCGTGAAGGAAGCCACCATCCTCGAGCAACACAGCAGCGGCGAAAAAATCGAGAAATGAGGGGAAATGGCGGTTCTGACAAGTCTACAGGAGGGTAGGACGACCAGTTGACCTGAGTCAACTGGGGCCGTCCCCTGATTGGTCCACGTGGACCAATCAGGAAAAAACCCTGAAAAAAGCTTTAAAAAATGAATAAAAAATAGTAAACGAAACATTTATCTTTAGGTCATAAAATAAAAAATGTTTAGTATTTTATAAACTATTTTATCGTGATTTTTAATTATTTTTATGAAGTATATTTTTACAAGTTGCTTTTTATACCCCTATATAGGTATATTATCTATATATTTGACTATTTGATTTTAAATTTGTGATTTTAATTTTATTATTTTCATTTCTTATTTTGTAAAATTTCTTTTATATACACAAATATATTTTTTTTTATTTTTTTGATGTATTCTGTACATTTAATAAAATATGAATAGGAATTATGTAGGTATGGGTATAGGTAATATACCCATGTATCAAATATGTATTTATTTTTATTTGAGTTTTATTTATGTTTTTAGTCTAATCTTAATGCACATAATTATTATAAGTATTAATTACAACATTGTGAAAATATAAAAAATATAAAAATCATAGAGAAATAATAAATTGAATATTTTAATATGTACAGTTATACAATAGGGGTCCAAACGCAACTTTCAAACCGTAGCTACGCCAAATGCGAAACCACCACCATTAATTAGCTTATTTTCTTCTATATACAATTAAAGGTGAGTATGCTGCATTTGGAGTTGTCAGTTGTGAGATACGGGTCTGGAAAGTCGGGATTCTGGATTCTTATTCAGACCATAACTTTTTATCTGTGTAACATTTTTCTGTGAAATCAATTTTGTATTTTTATTTATTAAATTATCTACAACTTTCATGTACAAAGTTTCTTTATTTGATGTATAAAAAGTGGAACCAAAAATAGGTCCCAAAATGAATAAAGAATGAATTAATAATTATAGGTATTTGGCCCTTATCTCCCCCTACTTTATTCCTTGTCGACCTATTCATCGAGATGCCTAGGTCTCGGGGTTTCGGGTCATAAATATTTACAATATTTTATTCTTTTTATTTTCTTTATTTATTCTATAATTTTGGCTTTAATTACAGTATTTTATACACTAATATAATGCACATGCATGAATGCTAAGATGATGATTTTAATGCTATTTACAGGCATTTGCTAGGGTTTTTGATGCCAAAATGATAGAATAAAGATGATGAAATGTGGATTCATCATCCCCCTATACTTTACCTTTGCTAGTCCCTAGCAAACACTTATGCAATAAGTGCAGAAAAAGAAAAACAAAGAAAAGAAAAAGAAGAAAATTGGATGAAGTTTAATTATCAAACTTGTCTTCACAAAATCAAAGTTTGGAACTTTAATCGGACCTTTGGAATTTTAGTGCAGTCGGAACCTTAATGAGAACCAAATTTGAAATCCAACAGTCCTTGAGAATCCCAAAACTCTGTCCAAGTTTCCTTAATAGCCAGGTCAGAAATACTTCAACTCATACGCAAACTCTTACGACTATGAATCTAACTCGTACAGTGTAAGTGATATGTAGCTCCCCACCTCAGAAGTAACAAAGAAACAACCTCCCCCAACCTGGTAACTCTAATGCCTCGATCTAGCAACTCTTTCCTCGAGAAGCGGGGTATTCCCTTCTAAGTTCAAGTGCAACCGGCTCAAGAAGAGGGGGAATAAGAGGTATAGACTTTTGGGAGCTCAACCAGTGTAGCTAAGTCTCCCGCTGCAAGCTTCATGAGATGTAACATGGATACCATAAGCTTCTGCTTTATTGGACTATATACACTTCGGTGGGGTTATTAAATTTTCAATCTGACCCACCACTTTTTTTGAAGTTCTTTTTCATTCTTTTTTTTTCTTTTTTTTTCTTTTTTCCTTTTTTTTCAATTGCATCTGTACAACATATCTACATGGTGCAGCATATATACAAGAAATTTTCCTCTTGAGCCAGTAGACTATCCCTCTTTTGAAGCTTTATTGCAACCCACGGCTTCTGTCTTTAGCCTTCATCACTACTAGACCAAGTTGAGGTGCACTTCCTTCACTAGAAGAAGAAGAGAGGTTCCACCTAGAAGTACTACCCTCTTATGCTACCCCAAGCCAAAGGAAACTGCCTCCTCACCACCTCATCCGTGGAGAGCTATGTGAAAGGTGCAGGTGTCCAAGTTAGGTCATTATAAACAAGAGTCGTGCGTGTACTCCGAAATACTCTACTTAGGCAGTCAAGAATCCATTGAACTAAGTCCCGTGATCCTCAAAGAATTAAGTCAACTAGACCTGAAGTACCTCAAACCCAGTTCCTATAAGGTTCCTGTTATTAGGTAGATTTTAAGGTCCAATCAAGCTCCAATCTCCGGATTTTACTTAGAGTTGTTCAACTATCAAACTCAATCCGAAAAATGCTCATGCTATGCAATGCAAAAAATATTTTTGTGATGTAATTTTCAAAGATTTTGAACTTTTTATGGATTTTTGAAAAGATAATGATGATGCATATGCAGATGCATTTTTTTGTATTTTTCAAAAAGATTTTTCTAATGTTTTTTTTGGATTTTAATTTTGCAAATGTTTTTGGGATTTTTGAACACAAAAAAATTTTGGCTGAAAAACTAGGTTAAAAAAATATGTACACGGGAGTGCTTCTTATATCTACAAGAAGTGGATTTTAAGAATTTACAAGGGTAAGTGGTCAGTTTTATACATATATATATATATATATATAGTGGATTTTTAATGTGATGTATGTATTCCTCAAACTTATTTGACACAGGTTTTTCACACGATTTTTGAAAACTATAGTCCAAAATAATTTTTACAAACATTTTACAAACATGTACACACATTTGAAAATCATTTTGCAAAGGCTTTCGAAACAGTATAGATAGATTTTTCAAAATATTTTTTGCAACCATTTTCAAGCCATTTGCAAATCATTCTTTCAAACATTTTATTTCACACAATGAAAAGAAGTTTTACAAACCACACTTTTTACACAGGTTGAAAACATGTAACAAAACATTTCAAAATAGTTTTCAATAGATGTTCACAAAGAATTTTCAAACTATTTTTCAAACATTTTGCAAAAAAACATTTTCTCCTGATTTATTAATCAGTATATACAAAAAGAATTTGAGGCACAAAAACATCTTTTTATTAAAGATTTTTTTAATGGATTTTAAAGAATTTTTCTAGCCATATTATTAAGAAAATACGAAAGTACGAGTTATGGCTGAAGTATATACACAGTATATACGACCCCCCTATACTTAGCTTGAGCTATGTCCTCATAGATCGAAGAGAAAAGAGAAGACATAACTCGTACTAAGTATAGGCAAGTCCAAAGATAAATGAATAAAGGAATGAATGAACAAACGAATGAGAAGTTGACCGTCCCCCCTATACTTAGGATCAAATAATCCTAAGTATAGCAGACTGTACACAAAGCAGGGAGGGTCAAGGGTGGGAATGAACAGATCGTACTCAGATTGTCTCCCCCTATACTTAGGGTAAGATATCCCTAAGTATAGACAAGAAGAGGAGACAATGGAGAGGATCGAAAAGAATGAAGATACTCGAGGTGCACACCCCCCTATACTTCGGACAAAGTACGTCCTAAGTATGGAAAACTGTCTACAAGGGCAGCACCTTTTTGATAGATAAAGAAGATAGAATAGGAAAAGAAGAAAAGAAGAAAAGAAAAGAAATGAGATTGGATATGAACAACTCGGGATGCGCATCCCCCCTATACTTAGGATAAAGTACATCCTAAGTATAGCAGTGATGGAAAGGGATGGCATCAATTCGGTAGACGAAGGTACAAGAGACTGAAAAGAAGAAAAGAAGAAGAGAAGAAAAATCATTCAAAAATGTTTTGATATGCTTCGCCTTTCTCTGCCTCTTCGGAGATATTCAGCTCATCCTCATAGATCACTTGAATTGAGTCAACAATTGTCATGAATGTGTCATGTTCAAGGTATGGCTTTAGAAGTTGTCCATTGACTACAAAAGGTTGTGCGTCAGCTGACAGATTGGATATCAATACACTTCCATTGTCACGCACCTGCCTAACCATCAACGGCCCGGTCCATTTGCTCTTTAATTTGCCTGGAAAGATCTTTAATTTCGCATCGAACAACCATACCTTCTGACCTGGATCAAAGGACTTGTGGCGGATGTGCTTGTCATGCCATGTTTTGACCTTCTCCTTGTACATCAGGCTGTTGTCATATGCATACTCTCTGAATTCCAGTAATCTGTTCAGATCTAGTTTTCTGTTCTTTACTGCTTGCTTGTAGTCCAAATTACAGATATTAATAGCCCATAAAGATTTGTGAATATGTTCCACAGGCAAATGACATGGCTTGCCATACACCAGGCGGTAGGGAGACATTCCCAAGGGTGACTTGTACGCTGTTCTGTAAGCCCAAAGAACGGAATCAAGCAGCTGAGATCAGTTCTTGCGATCCGGACGCACAAGTTTCTGTAGAATTGTCTTGATCTCCATGTTTGAACATTCAGCTAAGCCATTGGACTGCGGGTGGTAGGGTGAAGCAACACGATGTTCAATGCAAAATTCTTGGGTTAGCTTCTTCACCTCTCTGTTTATGAAATGACTTCCCCCGTCAGATATGAGAATCTTGGGAATCCCGAACCGTGCTATGATGTGATCTCTCAAGAATCGACAGACCGTCCTACTGTCGGCGGCTCGGGCGGGGATAGCCTCCACCCATCGACTGACATAATCGACAGCAAGCAGAATATATTCATAACCCTGACTGTTGGGAAACGGGCCCATGAAGTCAATACCCCATGCGTCAAAGACGTCTGAGATCTGAATGTATTTCAGAGGCATTGTGTCTCTCGTTCCTATGGTTCCGCCCATCTTTTGGCAGTCAGTACAGCGTTTGACATACTCATCTGCATCTTTGAATAAGGAAGGCCACCAGAGGCCACTTTGAAGAACTTTTGCTGCCGTTCGTTTGCCTGAATGGTGTCCTCCAGAATCTTGATCATGACATAGTGCGAGGACGCTTGGAACTTCCTCCTGAGGAATGCACCTTCTCCAGATGCAATCTGCTCCCTCACGAAACAGATACGGGTCTTCCCACTGGTAGAAATAGATTTTAGACAAAAATCTGTCTATTTTCAACTTAGGCCAGTCCTGTGGGATTTTCTTGGCGACTAGATAATTCACAATGTCCGCATACCAAGGAAGTGTGGCAACAGACAGAATCGACTCATCTGGAAAGGTCTCTGTGATAGGCTACAGGTTCAGCTCAGGAGACTCTGGTTCAGGAAGTCTCGACAGATGATCGGCCACTACATTCTTTACCCCAGGTTTATCTCTGATTTCCAAGTCAAACTCCTGGAGGAGAAGGATCCACCAGATGAGACGTGGTTTGGCATCCTTCTTCTGCTGTAAATACCGAATGGCCGAATGATCAGTGTAAATGATAACTTTGGACCCAAGGAGGTAAGATCTAAACTTCTCCAAAGCAAAGACTACCGCTAGCAACTCCTTTTCAGTGACAGTGTAGTTTCTCTGGGCTTCATCGAGCGTTCGGCTAGCGTAGTGAATCGCAAATGGTACATTGTCTTTCCTCTGTCCCAGTACAGCTCCGATGGCATAATCTGACGCGTCGGTCATAATCTCGAAAGGCTGAGTCCAAATCGGTGGTTGTAGGACAGGGGCCTGCGTGATGAGCTCTTTCAACTGATTAAAGGCAAGGAGCACACGGTCGTCCACAATGAATTCATTGTCCTTGCCGAGTAATTCAGTCAACGGTCTGGCCAGTTTGCTGAAATCTTTGATAAATCGTCGGTAAAATCCAACATGGCCCAAGAATGACCGGGCTTGCTTGATATTTGTAGGTGGCTCAAGTTTTGAAATTACATCCACCTTGGCTGGGTCAACCTCCATGCCACGTTTCGAAACAACGTGACCCAGCACAATTCCTTCGGTCACCATGAAATTGCTCTTCTCCCAGGAGAGCACAAGATTTACTTCGCAGCACCTCCGTAAGACTCGGTCTAGATAATCCAAACATTGATCAAAGGAATCCCCATAGATCGAAAAATCGTCCATAAAGACCTCGAGAAAGTTGCCCACCATATCGGCAAAAACTGCAAGCATACACCTCTGAAACGTGGATGGGGCGTTGCAAAGCCCGAACGGCATCCGTCTGAAGGCATATGTGCCAAAAGGACAGGTGAACGTGGTCTTCTCTTGATCTTCAGGAGCAATAGCAACTTGATTGTACCCAGAGTAACCGTCCAAGAAACAAAAATATTCCTTCGCGACCAATCTCTCCAAGATCTGGTCGATGAAGGGTAGCGGAAAGTGATCCTTCTTGGTAGCGAGATTGAGTCTTCTGTAGTCTACGCATACTCGCCAAGAAGTCGGTACTCTGGTTGCGATCTACTCTCCTTTGTCATTTTTCACAATGGTGATCCCCGATTTCTTGGGCATAACATGCAGGGGGCTCACCCATTTGCTGTCGGAGATGGGATAAATGAATCCTGCATCACACCATTTCTGGATTTCTTTCATAACCACCTCCCGCAGATTCGGGTTTAATCTTCTTTGCAGTTCATGAGAAGGTCTGCAGTCTTCTTCCAAAAAGATGCGATGCGAACAGAGTGACGGATTGATCCCATGGAGATCGGAGGTTCGCCAGCCTATCGCCTTGCGGTTGCGTTCAAGAACCTCCATCAGACGAGATTCCCGATCTTCGGTCAGATGTGCATTGATGATGACTGGGTACATGTTCGGTTCTCCCGCAAGAAAGGCATACTTCATATTGGAGGGCAAGGGTTTTAGCTCTGGCGGGGTCTGAGCTGCTTCAGTGGTGACCTCAGCTATCAGTGTAGGTGGTGATTCTTTCAACTGTTCAGTGTCCACCATAATCTGCTCTGTTTCATCTCTCAGATCCTGACAGAATTCCTCAATGATGTCATCTTCATCAGACAATGCTTCAAACCTCGGCTCTTGGTTCTGAAGGCACATCACCCCCACGACAGTATCTTGTGGCACATCAGCACATTCCTCATCTTGATTGATACAAGGAAATTCGACCACGGTGAAATTCGACCACGGTCTCCACTTCCTCCTCAGGATAGAGGAATCCATGGATCTCCTTGTCATCCAGAAAAAGGTTGGTATCTTGAATTTCTGCTAGAAAATCGCAGTCTTCATCATGTTCGATCACCCTTGCGCATGACGCAGATGTCTGTTCAGCTGGTGTTCTCTCAGACAGGGTCTCTACTCTGATAGTTTCATTCCCAGCTCCAAAAGTGATTTCTCCCGTCCCATAATTCACCACTGCGTTTGATGTCCGCAGAAATGGTCTTCCGAGTATGATCGGGGTAAGGAGCAACGGAGCAGGGACGTCCAAATCTAAGACCACAAAATCGGCCGGGAATGACTTTCCCTGAACCGTGATGATCACGTCCTCCAACAGGCCCCTAGGCCGCTTGACTGACTTGTCTGCAAACTGCAGAATCATCTTTGTAGGCTTGAGCGGTCCTAACCTGAACTCTGTGAGTAGTGAGGCTCGCATCAAATTGACAGACGATCCACTGTCGAGAAGTGTTCGCTCGAATTCCTGATTAAACATCTGGCAACGTACAAGAGGTGCTCCCATATCTGGCTTTTTATCCGGGAGGTTGCTGATGGCGTTAACTGTGGCCATTGTGAGAATGTGTTTTTCGGACTGGCCACCTTTGCTTCTTGAATTGTGGGGGTTCGGCCTGCGCTTGGTCGTGCATGCCTCTTTCAATCCTTTCTTTACGGCGGGCATGTACTCAAGAGCTTTCATCAATGGCATATTCAGCACCAAGTTCTGAATGATTTCTATGATAGCAGGGTCAGACAAAGCACTTTTCAAATTTTTCATTTTTTTGTGTTTTTTCATTGCTTCAGGAAAAGGAATATTTACAAACTCTTCACCAATATCATTCAAAATAGTGTCAGTATTGTTGTTTACAGGTAGATGACAAAAAGGAATGGATTCATCTACAATTCGCGGACCAAAAATGACAGGCTCGGCTTCAGGTGCTGGCGTTGGACTCGCTGCAGGTGCGGTGCTCCTCCTGTCAGGAGCTGGCTGTGATGCGGGTGCAGGCATCTCCAATGCTGGCTGATCTCCACCGAGGTTGCTGCTATCTTTTTGTGTTTTTCGATTTTCTTCATTTTTTTGTGGTTTTCTGGATGCTGGTGCTGCTCGCAAAATACTGGCTGGCCCTGATGTTGGCTGGACTGACGATTCCCCGTCAGATGCAATGTGCTTTCCCTTCGCCGTCGCCGATGGCCGAAGTGTCCTACCGCTCCTGAGAGTAACAGCGTTAGATAAAAAACAATTAATTTCACCTGATTCGGGTTGGACACTGCCGGCTACCTGCTCCTTGCGTCGGAAATTGTTAGGGTTAGCTTCGACCTGGGCTGGTATGGCGGTTTTTGCTGCCGTTAGGTCGTCGATCTTCTAGTTCATCTCAGCCATGTTCTTCATCAACTGCTCCAAACAGACCAGGGTCGGATTGGCCGGTACAATCTCAGAGGATTCCCCCTGCTGGGGTCTAGAATGCTGGTATGACGGCTGAGATTGTGACTGATATCCTTGTGAAAGTTGTTGAGAAGGAGGATTGGAGGTGTACTGCGAATTGTGCTGATTGTATTGAGCAGCCGGTTGCTGGTGATATCCTTGTCCACGATATCCAGACTGTTGAGGACCATGTTGGTAATTCTGCCTCCAAGTGTTCCCGTGTGAGGGAGGCTGGTACTGGTAAGGCTGCTGGAATGATCTCCCACCCTGCTGCTGTTGATGATAGGGCCAGTTGCCCATGTTCTGACCCTGAGAGTGTCCCTGAGGAGGGGTCAGCTGCGCTTCATTGTTCCAGACGCCATTGATTTCCTGGATCAGTGGCGGGGGTGGAGAGAACTGCTCGGAGTATGTGGGCTGGTGCTCTGGTTGGTATACAACCATCTGCGTCTGAGGCTGCGGTGGCTGCTCTGGAACCTGCACGTAGTACACTTGCTGGATAGGCTGGGGCTGTGGTGGAGTCAGATGAGGGTTTTGCTGCATTGTAGGCTCCTTCTTCTCAGCGTTCGGCTCTGCAGAGGTAGACACAGCGTTGCACATGTTTGCATTCAATGCTCGGACGAGCTGCTCCAGCTGTCGGTAGATCTGGTCGAGCTTCTCCAGACCTTGGGTCCTCTTTTCTATGACTGCCAGCTTTTCGAGGTCCTGTGACCTCTTCTCGATGATATCCACTTTGGACAAGTGGCTCCCAATGATGCTCAGGTTGGAGCTCTCATCTTTGTCCTCGGTGTGAGAAGCCATGTTGACTGGCTTGATGATGGCGGTTTGTGGCTTCATGTAAATTCTAGACGAGGATTGGGCTGCTTCTCCCTCAGCCATTTCTTCGAAGACGTTCCATACTACGTCCTCGTCCTTGTTAAAATGTGAACCGCCGCAAGCGGCATCCACGAGCTTTTGGCTCTCGAATGATAGCCCCCCAAAGAAGTGTTGTACGAGACTGGTCTTTGGTATTTCATGGTGGGGGCACTTTTCCTGGAGATCTTTGAATCTCTCCCACACTTCATGGATCGTCTCGTGGGGCAGCTGGCAGAAACTAGAGATTCGGGCGCGCATCTGATTTAATCTCGCAAGAGGATAGAATTTATGGAGAAAGGTAGATTTCAATTCCTCCCAGGTGGTGACGAGCTTTCCCAGATGGTCGACCCAATAAATGGCCTTGTCTTGAAGGCTGAAAGGGAATGCAGTCATCTTGATTACATCAAGAGGGACTCCAGGGTAATGAGCAGTGGAACAGATGCGACCAAACTTCTTGAGAAAAATGTATGGTTCTTCAGTGGTGTTCCCATGGAAAGTGGGAAGCAATGACAGAAATTGCGTCTTTAGCTCGAAGTGAGCATGCATCCGTGGAATTTGAATCCACTCAGTGATGCGCCCTGCTCCTAGGTTGTATGTCTCCTTGAGTGTGGGCTTGGGCTGCGGTGGATCTTCTTCTGCTGCTTCATATTCGGGTCCCACTGAAAACTCATCATTGACCTCATGGAAATTGGGATCAAAGTTCGGATCATCCTCTCGTCGGCCGTCTCTCGCATCGGCCCTCCTCCTCAGATCGTTCAGCATGTCCTGGAAGGCTGTCTGTGCCAGGGTCTGATTAGTCAGCTGCATGGCTTGGATGGAAGCCAGTAGCTGACTGTTAACTTCGCCTTGCGTGGTATATTGTCCTTCCCCTGTATTGACCTCAGGTTCAGGTGGAGCCTGTGGTCCTTTCCCTCTTCCTCCTGCCATCTCTAATTCTGCTTGGTTGGCTGGCTCGGGCTCTAAATCTGTACATGGTAGAATGCCCCGATCAGTCTGAATTGCAGCACCAGATAGAGAGATGTGGTCTGTGTCAAGGTCAACACAGAATTTTGTTAAGGATGACGATGTGTAAGGAGTAAAATCAATTGCCATCCAAAACAGACAGAGTTCGGGACGAGAGTGATCCCGGTTTATTGAAGAAGACAGGGAGTCTGGAGATCGGTTCATAGGGCTTGAACCGGGTTCTCGGGAATCGCCCTGAATTATTGGAGAGGGCAAGCGAATGGAACTGATGTGGGTGCCGACAGAGCCTCGACTAAACTGTCCATTCGTCGCCATCTCGAAGATCAAGAGGAAGATCGATGTGGATGAAAGATACGGGGGTCAACAAGAAACAAATGGAATGTAAAACAGTAGAAGGCTCACAATGAGCGAGGGTCAACTGGAGGGGGAACAAAATTGCGCAACGGCTCGATATTTTTTGATCTTGACCTAAATGTGATTAGCAATCAAACACAAGACAAGGGAGTTCACCAACTCAACGCGTGAAGCCGTGAAGGTTCGGCTTTTATCTTTGTAATTTTTATCTTGATTTCAGGAATTTATCTTTCAACGAGTCCTTAGAGCACTACGCCTATAGGAGCGAGAGTACTGCCGGGAAAAGTATTCCCGTACTTGTCCTCCCCCTGTGTAACCTGTAGTCTGCACTTTTTAAGGTCCTTGTAACCCATCCTGAATCCCTACTCAGCCAAAGAAATAGAGAAAGGAAGCCAATAGGCGAAACCAATACTTCGGAACTCGCTCGCAACGGAATCACCCGTGAGCGTGCAAGAACCTACTCGGACGCAAGACGATGAGACAGACACCCCTGTGAAGGCGTGGCCTAGGCTCGATACTTCGGACGAGGTCGATGCTCTGCAAAATAGAGAGTCACCAATGTTGACCAAGCCCTATTCGTCCACGTACGATAGAAGCGCCAATACTTCGGAAATCCAGGCGATACACAAGGCAGCCACGAACTGGGTTTTGGGCTCTAATCCTTACGAAGCACTCTGCTCACTTGGAAGGAGACCTTCCCATGCAACCTGAATACAAGTGAGGGTGTGACTCTCCCCAATCAATGAGTTCAATTACCAATTTTATTTAGGTCTAAGTTTTCTTAGCAGTCCCTTTTTTAAATTTTTTGTGTTATCGCTTCTTTTGAGTGATTTCAAACAAGCGCCTAACGTTTTTGTGTTTTCTTTATCCTACTTTGTCCAAAAACAGAGGGAGAATAGAGTCGGAAAAGACAATGCAAGTCGGCACCAAGATGGAGATCTCACCTTTGTGCCTAAATGATGGATGCAAAGTAAGAAGACTTACAGCGAATCCCAGCTCTCTCCATGCGGGATGCAAAGCAGAATTTGTAAACCTAACTACATACCGGTATGCAATGCGGAAATCGTCCTAAGATGGGCAACTGCTAGCGTGAAGAACCACAAGTTAATCACCAATCCTCGATCCTAAGAGTCCGGTCTAGACCCTCCCCTCCTCTTCTCGACACATCGAGTTCAGGAGTAGCGCTTTATGGGGAGGGCTCGCAGCGCAGCGGATTTAAGAAGATGAGTTAACTGTTTAATTAAACTAAGTCCAAAAACGATCTATAGGTTCATGCAAAGGTTATTAGTGTGTTTGGACCTAATCTAGACGATCAAGCAAAAGCCTAAATCTAAGGGCTCAATCCACAAAAGAAAGTGAAAATGAAATCAAAACCGGCAAATGACAGTCGGGAAAACACGAAGAAAACAGCGGTGAGCCCCCGGGTGAACAAACACCCGGAAATTAGGCCCGAAGTGTTCAAGTGTCCAAGTCCTGTATTATTATAATTAATCAAATCTCTCTCTCACAAAAAGTGAAAAGCCGACTGTCTCTCTCTAGCTCTCCTTCTCTCTCCTGCCGGCTAGGATAGAATAGTCGGCTCCTCCTACCAAGGATGCACAGGATCCCCTAGGCGATCCTCCTCGGTCAGCGGTCCCTCGCAAGAAAACAAAAGAGATGTCAGACAGTTCAAAACAAATGATGCTCTAGAGACAAATAATCAAAAATGGCTAAGTAAATAAAAGACCCAAAGGTACTCTACAAACCGATGCTCCCCGGCAACGGCGCCATTTGAAAAGCGAAATGGCGAGAGCCGCTAAATAGTGATCTGACAGGTCAGACTCACTGTCGTTGATGCAACTACTCAAGCTTCTTCGTTCTTCAACAATTAACCCACACAATCAATAAGCAATCAATAGCAAGGATTAAAATTTATTATACCCTACTAACAATGTATAATGGCAAGCAAGTAGGGGTCGAACACAGGAAACAACGGTGCAGAGTGTAGATAAAAATCCAAACCCTAGGTCTAATAAATCACTTAGCCAATCTAGTTTTTTTGTGGGTTTTTAATTTTTAATATTTTTTTTTTAAATTTTAAATTTTATATTTTGATTTTTAATTTTCTGATTTTTATAATTTTGTATTTTATAATTTTTTTATTTCTTTTTTTGATATTGGAATATAAAGACAAGATAATAAAAGACTAGATAAAGTATTTATAAAAGTGTGCAAAAATAACCAAAAATTCAGAAATAAAAGGTTTTTGATATTTTTAGGATTTTTTACTATTTTTGTAATTTTTGGGAATTTTTCAAGGTGTTTTTGGTATTTTTAACTACTGAAATAAGGGAAAACAGAGGAAAATGTGCTGGCTGTGAGGAAAATGAAATTTAAAATTAGCAAACAGCAACCAAAATTTTTCGCACTAATTTTCAAATAAAGAGAACAAAATATAGAGTAAACAGGAGCTGAGTTTACTATTTTTAAAGTTTTCTACAATTTTCTAGATTTTTTTGAAGTTTTTGAGTGTTTTTAAATTTTTAGAGTTTTTCTTTTGAGATTTTTGATGATTTTTGCGCTGAAATCAAGCAAGTCAAAACACACAACAGAGAATATTTTTGTAATTTTTTAAGACCTTTTAATATTTTTTGGTATTTTCTAAGCTAGACAGTGCTGAAACAACATGTTTTTGATTTTTAATAAATATAAAAATAAAATAAACTCGAAAACTAAAATACTGGCGTCAAAATACAAGCATGTAGGAGCTTACGTTCAAAATTTTAGAATTTTTGGAATTGGAATGATGCTTCAAATAAATAGACCAATCATGCACAAATTAAAGGGCTATAAGGGGCATTTATGCAATTATCCAGAACTTCAGGGGCCAACAAGCAATTTTCGCGCAAAATTATAACTAAATGAAATACTTTATGGTCCCAATGCCAATTACCAGACCCGCGAGGGCTACTATGCAAATTGTTCCCCCACGCGCGTGCAACGCACGCGCCTAGGGAGGACTAACGGGCAAATCTCAAAAGTGCGGGGGCAATAGTTATAAATATCACAAAACTAATTAATGGCAGAGGAAAGTTTTGGTTCTAATTAATAAATACAAAAACAAGTTGGGTTCATGGCGCAAAATACCCAACTTAGGCGGGCACGGACGGCAGATGAGAGTGACTTGACACGTGGCAGCGATCCGTGGCCCGATACCCCTTCGATTATAACGGCCAGGATTAGATCTCTGAAGATGATCGGACGATGACGATGCACCCAATCTGACGCCTCATGTGCGTCATGAAGAACTCGGCCAGGATCGACGGTGCCGGGGCGTGAAGCAAGAATACGGCAAGAACACGGCCTGGGCGACGTTGGATCTTCAAAATCTTGACGCGCGAAGCGTCTCGTTCCTCTCCGACATCTCCACGAGCTTCCTGGGCACCCCCTCGAATGGGAGACACTCTCAAAAAGGCCGCGAAGCGGCCTGAGCGTCGCTGCGTCGTGGCGGAAGGAGATGCTCCAGGTAGCAGTGGCGCACACAAAAATTTCGACCCAGAGAGGGGTCTTGGCGTTCTGGACCCTGCAAAGAAGATGGATGAAGAAGTCGGGGGCACAGTGCCCCGACTTCATGGAGTATTTCGCACAGGAGACGGATGTTTGGAAAGGTGAAGGCGGCCGGCGAGACTCGATGCCGGTCGCGGTGAATCGAGATGAAAAGCTAGCTACTGGACGAAGATCTTGAAAGGGGGAGTACCACCGTGGCTTTTTAACACGAAAGCATCAGAGGAAATAAGAGAAAAAAAGGGGAAGAAGAGAGCCTCACTGTGCGTGCACAAGGTGTTCTCCGGCGAGAACTCCGGCGAGGGGACCTGCCTCGATTCGACACCGATTCGTCCCGTTGAAGCGCCCTCCGTGCTCCTGCTGTCACCAAGAGTCACGCTAGGGGTCCAGGTGAGGGATTTGGAGGTGGAAGAGTGGTCAAACTCGAAAAGGGAATGAAGGGTTTGGTTTTGAAGGGTGGCGAGGCGACGGGTTTCGAGGTACGATCATGGATGCACCAAGGAGATCTTGATGGATCTGATAGGACGGCGAGGATCAAGGATGTACCAGGTACATCTTTCGTGAAGGAAGCCACCGTCCTCGAGCAACACAGCAGCGGAGAAAAAATCGAGAAATGAGGGGAAACGGCGGTTCTGACAAGTCTACAGGAGGGTAGGACGACCAGTTGACCTGAGTCAACTGGGGCCGTCCCCTCATTGGTCCACGTGGACCAATCAGGAAAAAACCCTGAAAAAAGCTTTAAAATGAATAAAAAATAGTAAACGAAACATTTATCTTTAGGTCATAAAATAAAAAATGTTTAGTATTTTATAAAATATTTTATCGTGATTTTTAATTATTTTTATGAAGTATATTTTTACAAGTTGCTTTTATACCCCTATATAGGTATGTTATCTATATATTTGACTATTTGATTTTAAATTTGTGATTTTAATTTTATTATTTTCATTTCTTATTTTGTAAAATTACTTTTATATACACAAATATATTTTTATTTTATTTTTCTGATGTATTCTGTACATTTAATAAAATATGAATAGGTATTATGTTGGTATGGGTATAGGTAATATACCTATGTATTAAATATGTATTTATTTTTATTTGAGTTTTATTTATGTTTTTAGTCTGGTCTTAATGTACATAATTATTATAAGTATTAATTACAACATTGTAAAAATATAAAAATATAAAAATCATAGATAAATAATAAATTGAATATTTTAATATGTACAGTTATACAATAGGGGTCCAAAATGCAACTTTCAAACCGTAGCTCCGCCAAATGCGAAACCACCACCATTAATTAGCTTATTTTCTTCTATATACAATTAAAGGTGAGTATGCTGCATTTGGAGTTGTCAGTTGTGAGATATGGGTCTGGAAAGTCAGGATTCTGGATTCTTATTCAGACCATAACTTTTTATCTGTGTAACATTTTTCTGTGAAATCAATTTTGTATTTTTCTTTATTAAATTATCTACAACTTTCATGTACAAAGTTTCTTTATTTGATGTATAAAAAGTGGAAGCAAAAATAGGTCCCAAAATGAATAAAGAATGAATTAATAATTATAGGTATTTGGCCCTTATCTCCCCCTACTTTATTCCTTGTCGACCTATTCATCGAGATGCCTAGGTCTCGGGGTTTCGGGTCATAAAATATTTACAATATTTTATTCTTTTTCTTTTCTTTATTTATTCTATAATTTTGGCTTTAATTACAGTATTTTATACACTAATATAATGCACATGCATGAATGCTAAGATGATGATTTTAATGCTATTTACAGGCATTTGCTAGGGTTTTTGGTGCCAAAATGATAGAATAAAGATGATGAAATGTGGATTCATCAAAAGGTCTGAGTGAATGCTGCCAAATCTGCATGGGAGAATGAGAACTCTCGCTCACAATCTGAATCTGGAGAAGGCTGCTCTGCTGGACTGTCTCTACTCTGTATGGAATCAGCCTCCTCCCTAGATGTACGCTCAGTAGAAGTCAGACATGGTATCAAATCATCAAACTCTACCCAATCAATATCTGACTCCGAGGGATCTGTATCAGACTCACAAAAATCTGTCTCGCAGGTGGGAATCGGGTCTGCTGCCTGAGATGTATCCTGGATCAGGAATGCGCTCTCCAAGCTCTCCTCTGGTGGTGTCTCTGCATCAGCAAACTCCGAAGGTGAGAGGATGGCTTGTGCGACTGGATCTGCCCAAACTGCCTCGCCATCTGTAATCACAAAATCGCAGTCCTGGTGGATGTCTCGCCCTGCCTCTGTCATCTGCTCTGAATAGGAAGTCAGCTCTGAGCAAGATGAATCTCTAGCTCTAGTCTCCTCGACCGTCTCTATTTGTACACTCTCGCCCTCGACGTGAAAGTATAACTTCCCGCTATCATGGTCGGACACTTCCTTGGTTGTGGCCAAGAACGAGCGTCCTAGAATGATCGGGGTATCGGTCACAGACTCAAGGATCTCCATGTCCAACACAACGAAGTCCACGGGGAATTTCATGCCCTGAATCGTGATGACAACGTACTTCAGCAATCCCTTCGGCCTCTTGACAGATCGATCAGCAAACTGAAGGACCGTCCTGCTCTATCGGAGAGGGCCCAACTCGAAGCGGTCGAGAAGGGCTGCCGAAATTAGGTTGATTGAATAACCACTGTCTAATAGACTGTGGTCGAACCTCTGCTCATCGGTGTGGCATCTGACACATGGGGCTCCTGCATCTGGCCTTTTAGCTGGCAGATGGTTCAGAATCACGAAACAAGTGGTACGAGTAAGCACATGGATCTTTGACAGATGGTTCCGCCTCTTCCTCCTAACTGTGGTCCTGTCTCTGAGTGATCTCTGGAGTAGAGGTATGTGCTCAAAGGCCTCCTGTAGAGTCAATTGTATGTGGAATCTATCCATCATCTGATGGCTGAACTCTATCTGATGATTCTTTTTTGGATTTTTCTTTTTCTACACCTTACCCAAATGGAGTGCTCTAGGAAAGGGGACTACATGGTCCTTCTCAGATGAAGGACTAGGAGAGGGTCTGGCATGCTCATGAAGAACAGAATCCACACAAACGTCATCAAGCAGCAAATGTGGATCTGAAAATAACAAACCCTTTCCTTTATTTGTAGAAATGTCCCGAGATACATGTACTGAAGGAAAAACAACAAGACTAGCAGAACTGGAAATGGTGGCCTTAATACCACCCTCGGCATCTGGACTAGCGACATCAGTACCGTGCTCTGGCTCAGCAACTGCAATGGTGGCGTTAGTACCACCTCCTCCAACTGGTGAAGCGACGACCTCAGTACCGTCGGCTAGATCAACATCCATGGTGGTATCAGCACCACCGTCATCATCTCTCGCGGCATCATCACCGCGCTCCTCCTCGCCTGGTGCTCCTAGAGTGGCATGGGATTGTCTCTCAGACGAGGCACCGCCAGCTGGCATCCTACCACTCCTAAGTGTAACAAAATCAGCATCAAACAAGTATGCAGACATATCACCAAGTGAAGCACTAGGAGTGGTAATCTCAGTGAACTCTACCTCCTCAGACTTCTTCTTGAGGTTGTTCAGATTCGGCTCGATCTGGGCAGGGATGGCTGCCTTCCCTCTCACAGTCTCCCGCAATCTCCTGGCAGAATCATCCATCTCCCATCAAAAAGTAGCCTGATGCTCGGTCATGAGGCGGGCTAGATCATCTAAGGCAGGGTTCTCATAGGTCGGCCGATGAGAACCTGACGGGTGACCTCGCTGGTAGTGAGGTTGCTGCTGCTGGTGCGGGTGAGAAGGGTACTGCTGATGATACTGCTGCTGAGGCTGCTCTCGCCTCCAAGGCCGTCCCTGCTGATAGGGACAAGGATCATACTGATCTCTCTAGGATGGCTGCAGGTGTATTGGGGGCTGGGGCTGCTGGTGCTTTTCACGTTGCGGGTCGTACTAGCTGCCCTGAACTAGAGGTTGCTGCTGGGAACTGGTGCCACTCGCCGACCAGCAGAATCCAGGATGGTCTCGTCAGATACTGGGCTGGGTCGGTCGTACCAAATCCCGTTGACATCCATCAATGGATCCGGCTCGTAAGTGGTGGAGGGAATATTGCCAGGGGCTGATCTGGCTCGTAGACCACCTTCTGAGTGTCCTGGGATGGTGGTGACTGGTAGAACTGCGGTGGCTGCTGGTATGACTTCGCATGTACAAGATGAACCTATCTAGGTTGACTGGAGTGCTGGGACGATCTACCACTGCTGCTCGGATCTCCTCGTGACCAAAGACGGGGCTGAGAAGCCATCTGTGCCTCCTGGAGTCACATGATCTGTGTCTTCAGGTCACTCAGTGTCTGTGCCATCTGATCCATATGTGTGATGCCCTGACACTGCTTCTTCTCGATCAGCTTGATCCGGTGCAGTTTCTCGTAGATAATGATCATGCCTGCGGTTGTGGACTCGGCCTGTGCGGCTGCCGCAGACGAAGTAGAAGGACTGGCATCGACCCGAGTTATCCTCTGGTACTGCACAGTCTGTGGCTGGGGGCATCCCTGAGTGTAGAGTTGGGTCTGGGACATCACTGTATAGTTCTCGGCCATCTCCTCATAGATGGCCCAGACCTGATCCTCATCCTTGGCGAAGTAGGAATCGCCACAAGAAGCATTCACCAGGCCCTGCAGCTCTGGTATCAGTCCGCAGAAGAAGCTCTGCACTAGGTTCGGCTTCGTGATGTCATGGTGCGGGAATTTGTCGGTAAGCTCTCTGAACCTCTCCCTTGCCTCGTGGAGCTACTCGTTTGGGAGTATGGAGAAGTTGCTGATCAGGGCCCTCGCTGCATTGGTCCTCCTGAGTGGATAGTACTTGTTCAAGTACTCGGTGCGGAGCTGCTCCCAGGTGTATACGAATCTCCCCAAATGCTTCATCCAATTGGCTTCTCTGTCAGCGAGGGAGAAGGGGAAGGCAATCATCCTGATGGTGTCCTCGTCCACCTGTCGATCGTGGACGGCGCTGCAGATCATTTCGAACTCCTGGAGATGTAGATGGGGCTCCTCAGTGGCAAGCCCGTGGAAGCAGGGGAGGATCAGAAGTGTCCGTGAGGGTAACTTGAAGTCCCCCATGATCGCCGGAAGTACCACCCACCGGTGCGTAAATGTCAATCCGGGGTTGTGCAACTCCCGCATCGGTCTCGACTGCTCGGTCGGCTGAGCTGGCTCCTCTAGCTGATCTGGGTCTCTCTCTCCCGTGGCTCGCGGCTGCTCTCGTGCTATCCTCAGCCTCTCCATCTCTCTCCTCATCTCCACCATGAAAGCTCCCTGATCCCGTATCTGTCACTGCATAGTCTCTAGGGAAGCTAGCATGGTGGTATTGATCGCACCCTGTTCCAGTATGTAAGTCGTCGTCTCTGCCCTGGGACCATCGGTGTGCTCCTCGCTGCTGGTCATGATCTCTGCAAAGGCAAAGGACCCAAACTCAGGTGCCGATAAATCATCTATCTGCTGTCTCGCATCTGTCACTGGTATCTCAGGACAGGTAGAAGCGTGGTCAAGGGGGAACAGGGCGGAATCGAACTCGAGTTCGGAGAGCGGGTCTCGGCTCTCACGAACCAACCTAGATGAACGGGCTGGAGTGCTAAAAGCGGTGCAGTCAAAGGCTGCCTAAGAGACCTCCTGCCCATCATCTTGATCTGGCGAGTTGGGCGGATGAGATCTGGAAATACACAAGATGAGCAAACAAACCCCTGGTTCACCTACTCAATATAGAGCTGAAGACCGTAAGAGTTCGGTCAATTATCTTGTCAATTTTTATTTAGGTGATCATGTCAGAATATCAGACCGGTTATGAGAGCTGATGGGAATCCAATCCGCCTACCAGACTGTCCCGTATAAAAGGCTGGTAGTCTGATCGGGGTTCGGATGTGGCTCTAGCCTGGTGTCTGGGTCGCTCTCTCGCTTATCCAAACCAGACAAGGAGGGGGTTGCTCTCCCCAAGGAACTTTTTTAAGAGATATGTTTTTTAGGGTCAAGTGTGTTTAGCAGTCCCAACTTTATAGTTTTTGCTTTTATGTGTTTTTCAAGCAAACAACGCCTAAGAAGTTTTTCGGTTCTCTTGGTTATTTAAGTCCAAAAACAGGGGGAGAAGACGAAAAAGCCGATGCGTGATAAATCAATGATGCATGAAAACTAAGTGATGCGTGCCTGACTCCAGCAGTCTACATGCAAAATGATCGGCGCATAAAATAAAGAATGAAAGTAAAATACCTATATGATACACGAGAATCCGGCCCTAGACGAAGCAATTTCTACACGTAAAGCACAGTAGTCGGGTAATCAAACCTAAATCCGGAGTCCTATCTTGGGAGCCACTCGGTGTCCACCACAACAGATCCTGCACACGCTGTATGTGGCTCCTCAAGGCACGTGGACTAGAGTCTAATTAATCCGGCTTTTTCTTATGAGTTAATTAATTAGGTCCAGTTAACGATCTATAGGTGTAGACAGAAAATTAATGTTTGGATACTAATTAATTACGTCACAATCAGAGAAAATACTAGGCTAAGCCAAAACCGCGTAAATCAAATAAGCAGATAAGAAAATGCGAGAAAACTAAAACCGGTGAAAAACCGCGGTGAGGTCCCCCGGGCACACCAATGCTCGGCGAAACAGACCCCGATATCACCAAAGTCCAAGTCTCTGAGTTCCAGTATTATTACAAATTAATGTTCTGCAACAAAATAAATCTAATCTACTCAACAGCTATCTACGTGCCTATTCTGCGGCTCCCGCACTTCTGCTCGGCTCCTCGCATCTTCCTGCGGCTCTATGCAGAAAAGAGCCACCTCCGACTCCCGTGGTTGCTTCAGCTTCCGAAAAAGCTGCCTCGGTCCTCGGGCCCTTGCAAGAAATCAAATAGAAATGTATGTCAGACAAGATTGTTAGAAAAATTATGCAAATAAATCAGATAAAAATATCTACACAACTATGGACAAAAAGCTGCGAAAAACCGCGAAAAAATCAAGACTACTAAGTCGTGCTCCCCGGCAAAAGTGCCATTCTGATGAGCCGAATATCCCACGAGACTCGAGTAGGGATAAAATCAATCAAGGGTCGTTGCGATCTGGATCTCGCAGATCGGACTCAACAAGAAAAAGAGACCACCAAATAACAGTAATCAGAAGTGAAATCTGAATAGCGATTTTCGCTATTTATTTAACCTGGCATAGTGATCAGGGTCGAACTCAAGGAGCACGGATTGGACGGATCGACATACGAAGTAGTCAAAAGATAAAATGAATAAAATATTTTTTTGGTGGCTTTTATGTATTTTTAATTTTTTTGTGTTTTTAATTATAAAGGAAATAGAAGAAAAAGTTAGAAAAGATACATTCAAGGATTTATTCAACACATCAAAAATGCTCAAATAAAATTATTTTTGTGTTTTTTATATTTTAAAGTATTTTTGGTGAATTTTTCAGAATTTTCTAATTTTTAGTTGATTTTATAAAAATCTAGAAAGGGAAAAACAGTTAATCAATGTGCAGTAAGACTTGAAAGGTTAACTAAAAATATCTAATTAGCCCCTAAAAATCTGAAGACAATTTTTATGAAAACTAGATACAAAAACTAAGCTATAGAAAAAGATTTTGCATTTTTTTATTTAATTTTTAAGAATTTTTATAAGATTTTTGGGGTTTTATGATTATTAGGTGCTCTATAAATCTAAATGACACGAAAATTGGACAGAAAATAAAAATCAACAAAACAAGCAATCCTTAAGTTTTTTAGAATTTTTGGAAAAGTTTTGATATTTTTAGTTGATTTTCTATTCCAGACAATAGCAAAAATGAAGATTTTTGATTTTTTTTTTAAAATAGTAAAAAGCGAGAAAAATGTCCCAAAAAATTAGTGAAATTTTAATACAGTGGCAGGAGCCATCCAAATTTCACTTGATTTGGAGTTTGATCGATATTATTCAACCAATATAAGGGCTACAGCACACAGGGACTTATTCGCAATAAAAATAAAGTTTTAGGGCTAAGCAGACAACACGTGTGGAGACTATAAGGGTATTAGCATAAACATCACACAATATCCACACAAACTTAAAATTCAATCCAGAACACCCCACAAACTTCAGCCCAAATCATGCAAATAACCCAAGATATCACGTGCCTAACACGTGGTTCACATTCACAGGGACCAAAGTGTAATTCTAATTAATAAACATGTGAACTGTAACACCTTAGAACTACAGGATCAGAGATGTAAAATGTTCAAAAATCACGTGTCGAAGCAGGTGTCTCACACAAACAGGGACTAAACAGAAAACAGTCTAAACAAGAGGTCCAAACATGCAAATAACCCAAAAGTGCAAATTTATTTCTAGGACTAAATAAAAACTAAGTAAAACTTAGGGGTATGGGCGCAATTACCTAGTCGAGACGCGTGAGGGGTGCACGTGAGCGCCAGGTGTCAGGCTATGGCTGGCGGTGGATGCACGGTCCTGATGACGCCCTCTGGAGGATCCAATGGTGCTGGTAAAGAGGCTAACGTGGGACGCACGTGGCTGTCAGATCATGGATCTAACGTCCTGATAGGAGCAGGCTACGTGCGGCTGTGATCTGACCTGGCGCAGAGAAGGGATTCGACGACTACGAGAGGATGAGGCAGAACTCCTTCTGGGCGAGCTTCTCCGGCGATCCGGAGACGTTCCAGACGGTCGATGGAATATCAGAGAGGTGGGTCTTCCTCGCGACGGCGTTCCACGTCGGGTGGTGGCCTCCGATGAGGGTCCCAACGGTTTGATCCTCTGGCGAGGGAGGAGCGACCTGGAGCAGCTCCGGCGAAGGATGGAAACGGCAGCCAAGGGGGGTATCTGCAATTATTGACCTGCAAAGCAAAGCTCTTGCTCGGAGGGATGCTACGGTGAGGGTTATCGGCACAAAGATAAAGGGAAGCGACGTGGATGGGCTATGGGGGGTTTCGGTGAAGGAGATGGAGGGAACCCAACTCGATCCAGACCCCAATGGGCCAGCTCGAGGTGATCAGATTGCGTAAGAAAGATGGAGATGGGTCGGAGAGTCGATCGCTACGGATAGGATGGGCTGGCGGAGCTCCGGCCACTAGGGCGGAGCTGGGAAGCGAAGATCCACGATGATTTATGCTAAAGGAGCTAAAAGAGCTATCTGATGATCGAAGTCGACAAGGGAGGAGACACTGGTTCTCCGGTGATCTTCGCCTCGATGGAGCGTCGCCTCCGGAGGCTCGAGCTTCGTCGGTGGCGGAGAACGACGACGAGGGTCGACGGACCTGGCCTACACACCTCCAAATTCTCTCTCAAACACTCTCCTCACTCACTGTCACTTGAGAAAGATAATGGAGGTCACAGGGATCGAAGATGGTGGCCGAAGGTGCGGCTAATGTAGGACGAAGCTGATGCCATGTACAGGTGGAGATCCGGCAAAGATGGAGTCGGACAGGGCAAATTGGTGCATGGATCCCTAGGAGAATCCCTGGGCGTGAATCTCGGATGTAAGATTTGCAAATGGAGCCCAGGGTTTAGGTGAAAGACGGTCGGATCAGGCCAGGATAATTGGGCAAATTCAGGTCGGGGCGCAGATCCGCCAACCTGGTGGTCTTGGGGGGAGAGTTGACTGGGGGTCAACAATCCCCTGTGGACCACTCAAGTAATTCCTTTTATTCATTATTTGTAAAATTATTTTAAAATTAAAAATGATTTTATTTGAAAATGTTTTCAACATGAAAATGTTTATTTATTTTAAAAGTATTTTTTAGTGATATTTATTTATTTTTTTGAAAAATAAAAATTAGGTATTTATATTATATTATTATTATATAGGTATATTTACATATGTATTTTTTATTTTTATTTTTAATTATTTGTTTTTGTAAATTATCCCTATTTTGTATTTTATTTATTTTTAACATAAAATATGGGATTCAAAATAATTTTTATTTTATTTTTATTAATTGTTTACAAAGGTAAAATAAATACATCTTTTATTTATACATACATGGTATATGTACACTGAGTAGAGAGAAATTATTTGTTTTTTATTTTTCTTTTATTTTTCCCATTTTTATTTTATTTTTTGGAGATATATACAAAATAAAGGGAACACATAAATATTTTTATTTTTAGAAAATAAAATATTTACATAAAGTGGGGTATGTACACCATGTTGAGTTTCCCTATCTCTCTACTTATTTTATTTTGCGGTTAGGTCCTTATGGAACCCTCCCTTGGTTTTGGGTCACTCAATATTTATTCTAAATATTTCTCTCTTTTTCTTTATTTCTTTATTCCTTTATTTTTATGCAAAACCATGCTAATTATGGTTAATTACATGATGCATGCATTTTGACAATTTATTTTATTTACAACTAATTACATGGTATTTTGCCAAGGTTTCTAGCTAAAATAAAGGAATAAAGAGTGATGAATGGGGATTCATCAGATATATAGATGAATATACATGGCGGCATTTTTCTAAAAAATAAAAAAATGGAAGTTATAGGGCCGGGTGCATGTAAAATTACATGCACCCAGGTGCATACTCCCTATCCTCATATAAGTATATTTTATGAGACTTGGGAGGGCTAAGCCCCCTCCCGTCCCCCCTCCCCCTGTGTCTGTCACTGTGTGGGTCTCCAAGAATTTTAAGAGGTGGATCACACTAGCTACCTTGATATCCTATATCGTTGCATTTATGTTCTCAGGGTTACTTGTTTGTCCAACTAAGGAAGGACACATCATACATGGGATATGTCTTTTTGGAGGGATCCGAGCATAATTGTTGGTAGAATTCGGTAATTCTTTTGAGATACTTATATATCAACGTGGGTCACTTTAAGATGGTCTCAGAGAGTAAGAATATGGTTCTTCATTCTACTTGTCGAGGCTACCTTGTGGAATCGTGTGTTCCTATCCCCTCTGTGGTCCATGTATCTTTGTGTGCTAATTTAGGCATTGGAACTCATCCTCCAATAAGATCTCGAGGCTTTGTGCAGATCTGAACGTTGACCAGATTTATACCATCATATGGGATGAAGTTCATTTGTTCTTCAAGAATATTAACCTCCTTATGGATTTCGTTTTCATTGAGGAGTGTGTAATATCTTCCTTTTTATAAGAAATGATGCTTATGAGTTGTGATTGGGGTAACAACAGACATGGAGGTCTGATCTAAGTGTATTCAGAGATCTAGTTTTCCCAATTAATCAAACTTGAGTTTGGCACCAAGAATTAAAGGTTTGACAGTGAGGAAGGATATACCTTTTCGAAGAAGAATTGTAGAATTGGTACCGGTTAAAATGGCCAACAAATCAATATGAGGTGCTCCGCTTGAGTGGAGAGGGTGGTTGAATGACATCGAAAGCAATCTTTAATGTCTGCATGTGTGGTCAGGATTAGAAAAAATGAAAAAGGTGCATACCTTGGAATCCGGAATAAAATAAGTAAAAAAATTGTTACCTTACTGATGAATACCCATTCATCACTCTTTATTCTTTTATTTTAGCTACAAAACCTATGCAAAACACATGTATATTCCTATAAATAACAACAATTGTCAAAAAGCATTCATTATGTAAATAGGCATTATTAGCATGTTTTTGTGCATAAATAAAAGAATAAAGAAATAAAAGAAAAAGAGGGAGATATTTAGAATAAATATTGAGCGACCTAATCCCAAGGGAGGGCTCAGCATGGGCCTAACCGCAAAAAGAACCAAGTAGAAAGAGATAGGGCAACTCATGTGTTTGTACATATACATGTAAATAAATAAAAAAATTATTTTCCTCTAAATAAAATAAAAATACATTTGTGTAAATATGTATATATCTGTAAATATAAAATCAAAATAAAAATGAGAAAATTAAAAAGAAATTAAAAACCCCTTCATCATTGTATATATATCATGTACATAAAACCACATCTCTATTTATTTCTCCTTATAAATAAATAAGTAAAAATTCAATAAACATATTTTCTCATCCCATATTCTATAATGTATATAAATAAAATAAAAACCACAAAAATAAAATAAAAAAAGAAATAAAAATCAAAATCACATTGTATATATATTACATATTTATATAAATAAAAGTATATATTTAACCCTTGTAAATAATTAATAAAAATAAATAAAACTACCATATTATTCCAAATTTTATCCTATAAATAAATAAAATATAAAATTGGAATAATTTATACAAAAATAAATAATTAAAAATCAAAATTCAAAAATACATATGTATATACCTGTAAATAATAATATTTTGTAAATACATAAATTATATTTCAAAAAAATAAATAATCACAAAAAAATAATTTAAAAATAAAGAAACATTTTTCATGTTTTAAATTTTTTGAAATTCAGCCATTTACTATTTTAAAATGAATAATCAAATAATTAACATTCGGCGGGCTCTGATTGGTCCACGGGGGATGTTGACCCCCGGTCAACTCCCCCCTAGGACCACTAGAGTCGGGTTCATTGCGCCCGACCCGATTTCTCCAATTTCTTCCCGCTCGACCCGATCACCAAACCACTAAACCCCGGGTCCCATTCCTTCCTCTTGCATCCGAGATCCTCGCCGACACATCCGTCTGGGGATCCGTGCTTCACGGAACCCTGCCCGATCCTCTCTTCTCGGACCTGCAGGTGTATAAAGCTTCAGCTCAGCCGCATATTTCACGCCATCTCTGGTGTCTCCCCTTCCACCCAGGACCTCCACCCAATTGCCTAGAGTGACAGCTAGCGCCCGACGTGTTGCAGAGAGGAAGAGGGACCCCGTGTCACTAATCCGGCAGCGTTTCGCAGCCGTGTGCCGCCCAGAGTTGCGCCAGAGCCTCGGGCCATCGACGACCCTCGAGGCAACGACCAGAGCTGTAGGAGCTCATCCCCAATCGACCCCCTTCATCAGGTGACCTTAATTCTCCCCGTATTTCTTTAATTTTGGATTAGCCCCAAATCACTCCGTCGCCGTAGTTCATCGATTCCGGCCACTCCGACCATCTCTTTCATCGATCGACCCGACCGTCACACTCACGAGACCCCTCTCCATCTTCTTTGCCCACTCGCTCACCTTGGCTCGCCACGGAGTCAAGGCTCGATCTCCTTCGTCGTCGCCTCGCCGTAGGTCATCGTAGCGCCTCATCCCACCACCCATTTCCTCTGTAACCCAGTCGAGGCAGTTTGCCCTTGATCGAGGAGTCTTCTGGTGTTGTTTTTCAGGTCGAAGAGACCTCATCTGGAGGTCCACAGCTCAAGCCCAGGAGCTTAGCCCCGCCGTCGTCGCCGAAGCTCCTCGGAGCTCCCCGGCCTCATCGGAGAGGCGCATCAGCTGCGGAACGTCAAGGCGGAGCTATTCTGCACCTTAGCAGCAGTAGAGGAGGAGCCCAGCGCGAGTACTGGGCCAGCGAACTTCGCCGACGACCTGTTCTTGGAGCATCCTCCATCGCCGTCAGATCGATCTCCCTCTCCCATTCTTGATCACTACCGTCCATCTACGAGGAGATAACAGCCGTCGGATCAGAGATAGGAGCTCATCTGGAGCGTCTATCGCAGCAGGGAGGCATGCACGCACTAGAGCCGTTCAATCTGATACGTGTCGCGCCCTCAGCCATCAGATCAGAGCCAGGGCTTCTTCGACGAGGCGCAGCGCACGACTACCGTCCGATCAGCCACGTGGAGCGCCTCCAGCCCTCGGATCATAATAAGGGGTAATTTACATTTAGGCCCCCTCCTATTTTGCTTTTATTAATTAGTCCTGTAATTAATTTAGTTAGTTGTCTTTACTTTGTAAAAATTGCACTAAGGACCTCGTGCTTCGTTTATTTGCATTTATACCCCTGTCTACGTGGAACACGTGCGTCGACACGTGATTTTCTGGGATATTTGCATTGTATGGGCTAAAGTTTTAAGGAGTTATGGAATGAAATTTAGTTTTCATTATTTGCATCCATACCCCTGTGCGTGCTTTTATTGGACATGTGCTGAATTTCTTGGACATTTTGCAATTTCATCCTTGGACTTTTAGCACATGTTGCTAATAAGTTCTTAGAAGTATTTTTTATTGCATATAGGTCCCTCCGTGACCAGTACACGTGCTTTGCACGTGAGAACTTGGAAATTTTGCACGAGGGACCCCAAGGTTCTTGTATTTGTTACATTTCAGCCCCTGGAAACATGTTTTCGTGCATTTAGGTCCCTATGCACTGTGCCTTGTTGTTTGATTTTAATAAATTATCAAACTAAGTCCAAATTTCATGAAAATTGGATATGTGGCTCCTGCCACTGTGTAAAATTTTCACTAAAAATTTGGCGCATTTTTAAGGCTTTTTAGTATTTTTAAAAATTCAAAAACCTTCATTTTTGCATCTGTTCAGATTATAAAATCATAAAGAAATACAAAAACTTTTCTAAAAATTCTAAAAAAATTAGGCATTGTTAGTTTTGGTGTGTTTTATTTTATGTGCAATTTCGACTATTTTTGGATTTATAAAACCCCAAAAATTGAAAACCCCTTAAAAATTCATAAAAATTCTAAAAAATCATAGAAAATTCAAAAATTCATAAACATTTCTTCTGAATTTTCCTTATTGTTTATACTTCTCATGAAAAATACCTTGAGGCTTTGACAGGACTATTTTATATTTTATTTTGCTCCTCCAATCCTGACTGGACAGTTTGCCATTATTTTTACCTTCTTTCATTTTTAGAAAAATATATAAAAATCATAAAATTCTCAAAAATTCACCAAAAACAGTAAAAAAATATAAAATATAAAAACATTTTTTGTTTGAATTTTTAGACCATTTTTTAGCATTTAAATAATGGGTTGAATGTGCTTGTAGTTGCCTTTTTATTATTTTCCTTATTACCAAAAATCTCAAAAAAATATAAAAATATTAAAAACCACCAAAAAATATTTTTTTCTATTTTATTTCATTTCCGACTACTTCGTAGGCCGCAAGTCCATCTCGTGCTCTCTGAGTCCGACCCTGGGTGTTATACCAGGCTAATCTCATAGCCAGGGCCACTATTTGATTTTCATTGATTTTCTATCTCTGTTTGGTGGTCTATTCCTTCATTTTTCTTGATTGACTGAATTATTTCTCTCGATCCGGTTCGCAACGACCCGAGAGTGATTATATATTTTTATCCCGGATTGATTTGAGGAATTTTTCGGTCATCAGAATGGCGTCGTTGCCGGGGAGCACAACTTAGTAGTCGCTTTTTGATTTTTCCCGTGGTTTTCTTTTTCGCAGCTTTTGTGCATATTTTGTCTATATATCATTCATTTGCATAATTTTCCAAATAACCTTGTCTGATACACTCTGCATGTTTGCTTGCGAGGGCATGAGGACCGAGGCGACGACTTTCGAGGAGCCGACGCAACCGCGACAATCGGAGGCGGTTCCCTTCTGCATAGAGCCGCAAGAGAGCGAGGAGACAGCAGAGTGCGGGAGGATTAGCTTAGAGTAGATTTGGTTTTCTTTTTAGCTTATTTGAACTATTATTGTAATAAAACAGGACACTCAGCCAGACTTTTGAGACTCTCGGGGTCTGTTTCGCCGAGCACTGGTGTGCTCTGGGGACCCCTCGGCTTTTTCCCGGTTTTCGCGGTTTTCGCGTTTTCTTTACCGTTTATTTCCTGCCTTTTTGATTCTCGCGGTTTTCATTCCCTAGCCTTAGGATTTTTGCTTGACTGTGACGTAAATAAGTAGGTCCACACATATTAATAACTTTGCCTGTACCTATAGATCGATTAATTGGACCAATAATAAAAATCTAAAAAAATAGTCGATCCATTACCTTCGAGCCTACGTGCCACGAGCCCGCCCTGTCAAGCGCTGCTCCTGAACTCGATTTGTCGAGAAGAGGAGGGTGAGCCTAGACCGGACTCTTGGATTGAAGGTTGGTGGTCGACTAGCCGTTCTTTCGAGTAGAATTGCTTGCTTAGGGCTCGGATTTACGCTTGCATCATTTAGGTAGTTTTATTTCAGTCTTTAAATTTTGCGCGGATCATTTTGCATGTAGATTGCTGGAGTCATGTACGCATTTCTTACTCTACATGCATCATTGATTTCCGCGCATCGGCTTTTTCGTCTTCTCCCCCTATTTTGGATTAAAATAACCAGGAGAACCAAAAAATTTGTTAGGAGTTGTTTGATATTGAAAAATAATAAAAAAGAAAAATTATGAAATTGGGACTGCTAACTCAACTTGACCCTAAAAGACACTCACCATAAAAATCTGTCTTGGGGAGAGCAACCCCCTCACTGTCTGGTTTGCTTGAGTGATAGAGTGACCCGCACACTAGGATAGAGCCATATCCGAACCCCCATCAGACTACCGGCCTTTTATACGGGACAGTAGGTTCGGCGAATTGAATTCCCAATAGTTCACGTAACCGCTCTGCTATCTTGACTTGATCACCTAATAAAAACTGACAAGATAATTGACCGAACTCTTACGGTCTTCAGCTCGCGTTGAGTAGGTGAATCTGGGGTTTGCTTGGTGATCATAGTTGTTACCAGATCCCATCTGCCCGACTCGCCAGATCACAATGATGGGCAGGAGGTCCCTTAGGCAGCCTCTGGCCGCATCGCTTTTCAACACTCCAGCCCACTCATCTAGGTCGGTTCGTGAGAGCTCAGACCCGCTCTCCGAACCCGAGTTCGACTCCGCCCTGTTCCCCCTCGACCACCCTTCTACCATTCCTGAGATGCCAGTATCAGATGAGAGACCACAGTCAGATGATTTATCGGCACCTGAGTTTGGGTCTTTTGCCTTTGCAGAGACCATGGTCGGCAGCAGCGAGGATCACACCGGAGGTCCCCGAGGAGAGCAGACTTTTGTCCTGGACCAGGGTGCGATCAACTCCACCCTGATCTCCTCCCTTGACTCAGTTCAGCAGCAGTTGAGGGATCAGGGAGCATTCATGATTGAGATGAGGAGAGAGATGGAGCAGATGAGAGCTGGTCGCGAGCAGCGTGAGGACAGACCCAATGGTGCGGCAGCAGCCGCAGCAGTTGTAGCCGCAGCAGCAGCCGCAGCAGCAACAGCAGAGCCTCCGAGACCGATGCGGGAGTTGCACAACCCCGGATCGACTTTGACGCACTGTTGGGTGGTACTTCCAGCTATCGTGGGGGACTTCAACTTCCCCCCGAACACCTTGCAGCTTCTACCCCGGTTCCATGGGCTGGCTATTGAGGAGCCCCATCTTCATCTCCAGGAGTTTGAGATGATCTACAACACCATACACGATCGTCAGGTGGATGCAAATACCATCAAAATGATTGCCTTTTCCTTCTCCTTGGCAAACAGAGCAGCCAACTGGCTGAAGGACTTAGGGAGGTTTGTGTACACCTGGGAGCAGCTCCGCATCGAGTACTTGAACAAGTACTATCCACTCGGGCGGACGAATGCTGCGAGGGCCCTGATCAGCAACTTCTCCATGCTCCCCAATGAGTAGTTTCACGAGGCATGGGAGAGGTTTAGAGAGCTTACAGACAGATGCCCGCACCACGACATTTCGCAGCCGAACCTTGTGCAGAGCTTCTTTTGCGGGTTGACACCAGAGCTGCAAGTCCTGGTGAACGCTTCTTGTGGCAGGTCCTACTTCGCCAAGGATCATGATCAGGTCTGGGCCATCTACGAGGTGATGGCCGAGAACTACACAGTGATGTCCCAGACCTGACTCTACACACAGGGACGCCCTCAGCCACAGATCGTGCAATACCTGAGGATAGCACGGGTTGACACCGGTCCATCCACTTCGTCAGCGGCAGCAACACAGGCCGAGTCCACAGCCGCTGATATGGGCATCATCAACGAGAAGCTGGACCGGATGGAGATCATAGAGAAGAAGTAGTGCCAGGGTATCACGCAGATGGAGCAGATGGCACAGACTCTGAGTGACCTGAAGACACAGCTCATGTGTCTCCAGGAGGCACAGACGGCTTCTCAGCCCCTTCTTCAGGCACGAGGCGATCCGAGTAGCACTGGCAGCTCGTCCCAGCGCTCCAGCCACCAGCAGCCTAGACATGTTCACCTTGTACAGGTGGAGTCGTACCAGCAGCCGCAGCCCTCTTAACAGTCACCACCATCTCCTGACACACAGATGGTGGTCTACCAGCCGGATCAGCCTCTGGTAGTACTCCCGCCCCTCTCTTACGAGCCTGAGTTGTTGATGGATGTGAACGAGATTTGGCAGGACCGACCGCAGCTCGGTATCCAACGAGACCATCCTGGATTCCAATGGTCGGCCGAAGGTGCCAGCTCCCAACAGCAGCCTTCAGGTCAGGGTGGCCAGTACGGCTACCAGAGAGATCACCAGCAGCAGCAGCCCCCAGTACACCACCAGCAGCAGCAGCAGTCTTCACAGTATGGTCCTTGTCCCTATCAGCAGGGACAGACTTGGAGGCGAGATCAGCCTCAGCAGCAGCAGTATCATCCCCAGTCATACCCCTCTCACCAGCAGCACCAGACACAACAGCAACCTCACTACCAGAGAGGCTACCCGTCAAGTTCTCATGGGCCATCCTATGAGAACCCCGCCTTAGACGACATAGCCCGCCTCCTTACTGACCAGCAGGCTATCTTCAGACGGGAGATGGATGGGTTCCGCTAGGAGGTGCGGTATATAGTGAGAGGGAAGGCCGCCATACTAGCCCAGATCGATCCCAACCCGAACAACATCAAGAGGAAGTTTGAGCAGGTAGATTTCACAGAGTATGCCACTCCTAGTGATACATTTGGTGATTTGTCTGTATATCTGTTTGATACTGATTTTGTCACACTTTGGAGCAGTAGGACTCCAGCAGGCGGCGCCTCGTCTGAGCGACGTTCCATTGCTACTTCAGGAGTGCCAGGGGAGGAGGAGTGCGGTACTGATGCCGCAAAAGATGACGACGGTGGTACTAATGCCACCATGGATGCTGATCCCATAGACGGTACTGAGGCTGTCACTTCACCAGACAGAGGAGGTGGTACTGATGCCACCATTGTTGCCGAGCCAGAGCGCGGTACTGATGCCGTGAGTCGACCTGCCGAGGGTGGTGCTGATACCACCATTTCTACTATTGTTATTCCTGTAGTCTTTCCGTCTGTTCTTGTATCTCAGGACTTATCTGGCAATAAAGGAAAGGGTTTATTTTATTCTGATCCACCTATGGTGCATGATGATGTATGTGTGGATTCTACCGTGCTTGAGAAGCCGAGACCCTCTCCTTGTCCTTCATCTGAGAAGGACCATGTGATCCCCTTCCCTAGAGCACTCCACATAGGAAAGGGGAAGAAAATAGAAAATCCAAAAAAGAGACAGCAGGAAGAGTTCAACCAGCAGATGATCGACCGATTCCACATTCAGCTGACTCTTCAGGAGACCTTGCAGCACATCCCTCTACTCTAGAGATCGCTCAGAGACAAAACCACAGTCAGGAGGAAGAGGAGGAACCACCAGTCAGAGATCCATGTGCTGACCAGAGCCACGTGTTTCGCGATTCAGAACCGTCTGCCGGCCAAGAGGCCAGATTCAGGAGCCCCATATGTCAGATGCCATATCAGAGAGCAGAGGTTCGACCGCACTCTATTAGACAGCGGTTCTTCGATCAACCTCCTTCCGACAGCCCTTCTCGACCGCTTCGAGTTGGGCACTCTACGACAGAGCAGGACAGTCCTTCAGTTTGCTGATCGATCTGTCAAGAGGCCGAAGGGGATGCTGAAGGACATTGTCGTCACGATTCAGGGCATGCAATTCCCCGTGGACTTCGTTGTGTTGGACATGGAGATCCCTGAGTCTGTGACCGATACCCCCATCATTCTAGGTCACCCGTTCTTGGCCACAGCCAAGGCAGTGACCGACCATGATAGCGAGATGGTATACTTTCACGTCGAGGGCGAGAGTGTACAAATAGAGACGGTCGAGGACATCAGAGTCAGAGATTCAGCTTGCTCAGAGACTACTTCCGATTCAGAGCAGATGACAGAGACAGGGCAAGACATCCACCAGGATTGTGATTTTGTGATTACCGATGATGAGGCAATATGGGCAGATCCAGACGTACAGGCCATCCTCTCACCTTCAGAGTTCGTTGATGTAGAGACGACGTCAGAGGATAGCTTGGAGAGCGCATTCCTGGTCTAGGATACCTTACAGGCAGCAGAGCCAGTTGTTGACCGCGAGACCGATTTTTGTGATGATGATACAGATCCCTCGGAGTCAGATGTTGATTGGGTAGAGTTTGATGATCTTATTCCGTGTCTGACTACTTCTGAGCCTACAGCTAGGGAGGAGGATGATGCCATGCAGAGCAGAGACAGTCCAGTTGAGCCGCCTTCTCCAGATCCAGTTTGCGAGAGAGAGTTCTCATTTTCCCGAGCAGATTTGGCAGAATACACTCGGATTCTTCAGAAGCCAGATTTTCCAGCACCGACTTGTCCAGAGCTGAAGCCACTACCAGCGTCGTTGAAGTATAGGTTCCTTGCGGGTGAGCATGAGATGTACCCAGTCATTATCTCCGCTTATTTGACTGGAGAGCAAGAATCCCGTTTGATGGGGTTCTTGAAAAGAACCGCAAGGCGATAGGATAGAGTGTAGCAGATCTCCAGGGGATCAGTCCAGCTCTGTGCTCTCACCACATCTATCTCGAGGATGAGGCAAAACCGTCGCGTGAGTTCCAGCGGCGGCTGAACCCGAATCTGAGAGAGGTTGTCATGAAGGAGATCTCGAAGTGGTGGAGCACCGATTTTATCTACCCCATCTCCGACTCCAAGTGGGTCAGTCCGTTACATGTGGTGCCCAAGAAGACGGGCATCACTACAGTGGTTACGGAGTCTAGAGAGGAGATTGCTACCCGGGTACCCACTTCTTGGTGGGTCTGCGTGGATTACAGACGACTCAACCAAGCCACCAAGAAGGATCATTTCCCCCTGCCCTTTATAGATCAGATCATTGAGAAACTGGCAGGGAAGAGCCATTACTGCTTTTTGGATGGGTACTCCGACTACAATCAAGTGGCCATTGCGTCAGAGGACCAGGACAAGACCACCTTCACCTGTCCCTTCGGCACATACGCCTTCAGACGCATGCCATTTGGGCTATGCAATGCCCCTGCGACTTTTCAGAGATGTATGTTGTCTATCTTTTCGGACATGGTGGGGGAGTGCTTGGAGGTCTTCATGGATGATTTCTCGGTCTACGGCAACTGATTTGATTCTTGTCTTGACTGCCTAGACCGAGTCCTTCAGCGATGCATAGAGGTTCGCCTGGTATTATCTTGGGAGAAGAGTCACTTCATGGTGACTCAAGGGACAGTGCTTGGCCACATCATCTCCAACAGGGGCATGGAGGTTGATCCGGCCAAGGTGGATGTCATTAGCAAACTCAATCCATCGTCCAACTTACGGCAGTTACGGTCTTTTCTGGGGCACGTCGGTTTCTACCGACGGTTCATTATGATTTCAGCAAGATTGCCCGACCGTTGACTGATCTGCTGACGAAAGACACCGAGTTCCTTGTCGATGACAAGTGTCTTTCGTCGTTTGAGACTCTCAAGAGATGTGTGATAGAGGCTCCTGTCCTTCAGCCACCTGATTGGTCTCTCCCATTCGAGATCATGACGGACGCCTCCGATTTTGCCATGGGGGTCGTGCTAGGACAGAGGAGGGATGGAGTCCCATATTCTATTCACTACGCTAGCCGTACATTGGATGTCGCACAGCGGAACAACACAGTCACTGAGAAGGAGATGCTAGCCGTAGTTTTTGCCCTAGATAAGTTCAGATCGTACATTATCGGATCTAGAGTGACCATCTTTACTGATCATATCGCCATCATGTACCTCATGGCAAAGAAGGATGCCAAAGCTAGATTGACCAGATGGATCCTTCTACTCCAGGAGTTTGACATAGAGATTAAGGATAAGCCTGGAGTCAAGAATGTGGTGGCGGATCATCTCTCCATATTGGAGTATCTTGAGGATTTTGAGCAGATTGACCCTATTTGTGAGACCTTCCCAGATGAGGCGATCCTTGCTATCGCCTCGCTCCCATGGTATGCCGATATTGTGAACTACCTTGTCGCCAAGAAAGTTCTACAAGATTGGCCCAGGCAGAAACTTGAGACCTTCCTCGCGAAGGCCAAGTTTTACCATTGGGAGGATCCCATCCGTTACCATGGCTAAAAACCCAAAAATCCATAAAAATTTAAAAAAAATTCCCTTGTATATAAAATTCATGTTGCACATACCTATTTATTTATACAAATTATTTTTTTACAAATGATTGTAAAATGATTTGTGTAAAGGATTTGTAAATATTTTCATAACACAATCTATGTATATAGTACAAAATTTTTGTAAAATGTTTTGAAAACAAAAAGTATGCAAAAACCTTGTGTAAATGTTTGTAAATATTTTGCAAAACTTCGCATTCATGCATATATCCATGTTTTCAAACATTTTTTGAAAAAAAAATTGCACGATTGTAAATACTTGTAAATTGCATATTTATAAATAGCATCTTTGTAAATATTTCTATAGTTTTTCCTGGATTATAGTTGCCATTTAAACTAGCATGGAATTAAATTAGAAATGGAGCTTGATTAAGATCTTAATCCACCTAACAATAAGAGGAACCTTATAGGGCTTAGGGTTAAGGCTTTTCAGGTCCATTGAGACAATTCTTTGTGTCCACTAGGCTATGAGCATATGTCATCTTGATGAGCTAAGTAGAGAACTTAACAACACACGCATGACTCTCAGAGACAATGGCTTTATTTGCACAAGCACTTTACACATAGCTCTCCACATATGAGGTGGTGAGGAGGCAGTTTTCTTTGGCTTTGGGTATCATATGAGGGTAGTACTTCTAGGCGGAACCTCTCTTCTTCTTCTAGTGAAGGAAGCGCACCTCAACTTGGTCTGGTGGTGATGAAGTCTAAAGACAGAAGCCGTGGGTTGCAATAAAGCTTCAAAAGAGGGATAGTCTACTGGCTCAAGAGGAAAAACTCCTTGTATATATGTTGCACCATGTAGATATGTTGTGCAGATGCACACAAAAAAATGTGCAAAAAGAAAAGAACTCCAAAAAATTGGTGGGTCGGATTGAAAATTTAATAACCCCACCGGAGTGTATATAGTCAAATAAAGCAAAAGCTTATGGTATCCATGTTCCATCTCATGAAGCTTGCAGCGGGAGACTCAGCTACACTGGTTAGAGCTCCCAAGGATACATGGCTACACTGGCCATGGTCCATTCTTCTTCTTCCCCCTCTTCTTGAGCCGGTTGCACTTGAACTTAGAAGGGAATACCCTGCTTCTCGAGGAAAGAGTTGCTAGACCGAGGCATTAGAGTTACCAGGTTGGGGGAGGTTGTTTCTTTGTTACTTCTGAGGTGGGGAGCTACATATCACTTACACCGTACAAGGAAAGATTCATGGTCATTAGGGTTTGTGTATGTAGACTTCTTCTGATCTGGTTTATTGAGGAGTCTTGCCCATAGATTGGTGGAACTTAGAGGCTGTTAGGTTTTAAGCTTAAGTCCAAATAAGGTTCCGACACATCAATAATCTAAAGATCTGATCGAGCTCCATATTTCAATTTAATGAAGGCCACTTTAATAATCAACATTGATCCATGCATATTTCTCCTCTTTTTCTTTCTTCTTTTTCACTTCTTTTTCAAATAAATGTTTGCTAAGGGACTAGCAAAGTTAAGTATAGGGGGTGATGAATACCCATTCATCACTCTTTATTCTTTTATTTTAGCTACAAAACCTATGCAAAACACATGTATATTCCTATAAATAACAATTGTCAAAAAGCATTCATTGTGTAAATAGGCATTATTAGCATCTTTTTGTGCATAAATAAAAGAATAAAGAAATAAAAGAAAAAGAGGGAGATATTTAGAATAAATATTGAGTGACCTAATCCCAAGGGAGGGCTCAGCATGGGCCTGACCGCAAAAAGAACCAAGTAGAGGGAGATAGGGCAACTCATGTGTTTGTACATATACATGTAAATAAATAAAAAAATTATTTTCCTCTAAATAAAATAAAAATGCATTTGTGTAAATATGTATATATCTGTAAATATAAAATCAAAATAAAAATGAGAAAATTAAAAAGAGATTAAAAACCCCTTCATCATTGTATATACACCATGTACATAAAACCACATCTCTATTTATTTCTCCATATTTTTAAATAAATAAGTAAAAATTCAATAAACATATTTTCTAATCCCATATTCTATAATGTATATAAATAAAATAAAAACCACAAAAATAAAATAAAAATCAAAATAAATAAAAATCAAAATCACATTATATATACCATATATTTATATAAATAAAAGTATTTATTTAACCCTTGTAAATAAATAATAAAAATAAAAAAATACCATATTATTCCAAATTTTATCCTATAAATAAATAAAATATAAAATTGGAATAATTTGTACAAAAATAAATAACTAAAATCAAAAATAAAAAATACATATGTATATACCTGTATATAATAATAATATTTTGTAAATACATAAATTATATTTCAAAAAAATAAATAAAAATCACAAAAAAATATTTAAAAAAAAGAAACATTTTTAATGTTTTAACTTTTTTGAAATTCGGCCATTTACTATTTTAAAATGAATAATCAAATAATTAACATTCGGCGGGCTCTGATTGGTCCACGGGGGATGCCGACCCCCGGTCAACTTCCCCCCCAGGACCACCAGAGCCGGGTTCATTGCGCCCGACCCGATTTCTCCAATTTCTTCCCGCTCGACCCGATCACCAAATCACTAAACCCCGGGTCCCATTCCTTCCTCTTGCATCCGAGATCCTCGCCGACACATCCGTCTGGGGATCCGTGCTTCACGGAACCCTGCCCGATCCTCTCTTCTCGGACCTGCAGATGTATAAAGCTTCAGCTCAGCCGCACATTTCATGCCATCTCTGACATCGCCCCTTCCACTTAGGACCTCCACCCAATTGCCTAGAGTGACAGCTAGCGCCCAGCGTGATGCAGAGAGGAGGAGGGACCCCGCGTCACTAATCCGGCAGCGTTTCGCCGCCATGCACCGCCCAGAGCTGCGCCAGAGCCTCGGGCCATCGACAACCCTCGAGGCAACGACCAGAGTTCCAGGATCTGATCCCCAGTCGACCCCCTTCATCCGGCCACTCCGACCATCTCTTTCATCGATCGACCCGACCATCACACTCACAAGTCCCCTCTCCATCTTCTTCTCCCACTCGCCCACCTTGGCTCGCCACGGAGTCAAGGCTCGACCTCCTTCATCGTCGCCTCACCGGAGGTCATCGCAGCGCCTCATCCCGCCACCCATTTCGCCTCTAACCGGGTTGAGGCAGTTTGCCCTCGACCCAGGAGTCTTCTGGTGTTGTTTTTCAGGTCGAAGAGACCTCATATGGAGGTCCACAGCTCGAGCCCAGGAGCTTAGCCCCGCCGTCGTCGCCGGAGCTCCTCGGAGCTCCCTGGCCTCATCGGAGAGGCGCATCAGCTGCGGAACGTCAAGGCGGAGCTATTCCGCACCTTAGCAGCAGCAGAGGAGGAGCCCAGCGTGAGTACTGGGCCGGCGAACTTTGCCGGCCACCTGTTCTTGGAGCATTCTCCATCGCCGTCAGATCGATCTCCCTCTCCCAGTCTTGATCACTACCGTCCATCTACGAGGAGATAGCAGCCGTCAGATCAGATATAGGAGCTCATCTGGAGCGTCTATCGCAGCAAGGAGGCGTGCACGCACTAGAGCCGTTCGATCTGATACGTGTCGCGCCCTCAGCCATCGGATCAGAGCAAGGGCTTCTTCGACGAGGCACAGCGCACGACTACCGTCCGATCAGCCACGTGGAGCGCCTCCAGCCCTCGGATCATAATAAGGGTAATTTACATTTAGGCCCCCTCATATTTTGCTTTTATTATTTTATTAATTAGTCTTGTAATTAATTTAGTTAATTGTCTTTACTTTGTAAAAATTGCACTAAGGACCTTGTGCTTCATTTATTTGCATTTATACCCCTGTCTACGTGGAACACGTGCATCGACACGTGATTTTCTGGGATATTTGCATTGTATGGGCTAAAGTTTTAAGGATTTATGGAATGAAATTTAGTTTTTATTATTTTCATCCATACCCCTATGCGTGCTTTTATTGGACATGTGTTGAATTTCTTGGACATTTTGCAATTTCATCCTTGGACTTTTAGCACATGTTGCTAATAAGTCCTAGGAAGTATTTTTTATTGCATATAGGTCCATCCGTGCCCAGTACAGGTGCTTTGCATGTTAGAACTTGGAAATTTTGCACGAGAGACCCCAAGGTTCTTGTATTTGTTACATTTCATCCCCTGGAAACATGTTTTCGTGCATTTAGGTCCATGTGCACAGTGCCTTGTTGTTTGATTTTAATAAATTATCAAATTAAGTCCAAATTTCGTGAAAATTGGACATGTGGCTCCTGCCACTGTGTAAAATTTTCACTAAAAATTTGGTGCATTTTTTAGGCTTTTTAGTATTTTTAAAAATTCAAAAACCTTTATTTTTGCCTCTGTTCAGATTATAAAATCATAAAAAATACAAATTCTTTTCTTAAAATTCTTAAAAAATAGGAGTTGTTAGTTTTGGTGTGTTTTATTTTCTATGTAATTTTGACTATTTTTGGATTTATAAAGCCCCTAAAAATTGAAAAACCCTTAAAAACTCATAAAAATTCTACAAAATCATAGAAAATTCAAAAATTCATAAATTTTTCCTCTGAATTTTCCTTGTTGTTTATACTTCTCATGAAAAATACCTTGAGGCTTTGACAGGACCATTTTATATTTTATTTTAGTCCATCAAGCCTGACTGGACAGTTTGCCATTATTTTTGTCTTCTTTCATTTTTAGAAAAATATATAAAAATCATAAAATTCTCGACAAATCATCAAACATAGTAAAAAACATATAAAACATAAAAAAAATTTTGTTTAAATTTTTGGACCATTTTTTAGCATTTAAATAATGGGTTGAATGTGCTTGTAATTGCCTTTTTATTATTTTCCTTATTACCAAAAAACTCAAAAAAATATAAAAAATATTAAAAACCACAAAAAAATATTTGTTTCTATTTTCTTTCATTTCCGACTACTTCGTAGGCCGCAAGGCCATCTCGTGCTCCCTGAGTCCGACCCTGGGTGCTATACCAGGCTAATCTCATAGCCAGGGCCACTATTTGATTTTCATTGATTTTCTATCTCTGTTTGGTGGTCTATTCCTTCATTTTTCTTGATTGGCTGAATTGTTTCTCTCGATCTGGATCGCAATGACCCAAGAATGATTATATATTTTTATCCTGGATTGATTTGAGGAAGTTTTCGGTCATCACTCGCACTAACGATGCAGAGGTGGTAACACCTTCTTCTTTCGGTACCGGTTGGTTTCCGTGGGCTTCTCGCGTGCCTTATCGTGAGTATCCCTAAGTGTAAATTCAAATTTTCTGCTGCAGATATGACAGGTCATGATTCTCAGCCCATCAACATTTGTCTTCTTCCCTTCGCATCGGGGAGGGGGGGTTTACCAAAATGGGGAGAGAAAAATATATGCCCAAAATGGGGACAACTTGAAAGGTACCAGCTCGGGTGCATACTCGAAACTGCACGCAAACCACACGTGGGTGGGAGAAATCACCGTATCCAAATGCAATTGGAAAACGTAGTCCGAAGGCCACGAATACGGAGTCCTGAAGGACTTCTCTTGATAGCTGCTACGCAATCAAGGCGGGGGCAGCACACGACACGATAACATTCGGCGATGTTTGCATCGGCGACACACCCTTTTGACGTAGATGAATCATAATAATTCGACACAACAACAATGTGGGATCATTAATATTAGTTGGAACCAATTAATTCGCACACATGACAACCAATCCCACAAACATGCTTGGGAAAAATGGCCAAACAATCAATATGAGGTGCTCCGCTTGGGTGGAGAGGATGTTTGAATGAAATCGAAAGCAATCTCTAATGTTTGCATGTGTGGTCAACATTAGAAAAAGTGAAAAAGATGTGTACCCTAAAATCCAAAATAAAATAAGTAAAAAAAACTGTTACCTCACACTAACGACGCAGAAGAGGTGGTAACAGCTTCTTCTTCTGGTACCAGTTAGTTTCCGTGGACATCTCGCATGCCTTCTCATGAGTATCCCTGAGTGTAAATTCAAAATTTCTACCACATATATGACAGGTCATGATTCCCAGCCCATCAACATTTGTCTTCTTCCCCTTCGTATCGAGGAGGTTGCCAAAACGAGAAGGAAAACAAATATGCTCCAAATGGGGACGACTTGAAAATAATACCTAAAGTAGGCATATATCGGCAAACCGTTTGCTGCTTCGTGTTCCGCCTGGGGCAAACCATTTGCCACACGACATGGATTTACGTACCAGTAGTATCGCATAACACAACTCTGGATGTAGGTACCCCACGAGGTCTAGTTTGCGAAGGATCGCACATACAAAGACACATAGAGGCACGATGGTACGGGACAACCGAAAACATGAGAAAAAAGCCAATGCAGATACGAGGCACCAACTCGGGAGCGCATACTCGGAACTGTACGTAAAACACACGTGGGTACGAGAAATCACCGTATCACAATGCAATTGGAAAACGTGGTCTAATGGACACGGCTACGGAGTCCTAGAGGATTTCTCTTGATAGTAGCTACACAGTCAAGACGGGGGCTGCAAACGACACGATTACATTCGGCGATGTGATGAATCTCATATTCATCATGCTAAAAGCTGCAAAATAAAGCCCTGGCTTAATCAATCCAATAAAAATCACCATTAATTCTTTATTATTATTCTATATTATATTGTCCTAGAGGATTTCTCTTGATAGTAGCTACACAATCAAGACGGGGGCTGCAAATGACGCGATTACATTCGACGATGTGATGAATCTCGTATTCATCATGCTAAAAGCTGCAAAATAAACCCCTGGCTTAATCAATCCAATAAAAATCACCATTAATTCTTTATTATTATTCTATATTATATTGTGTATAATTAACCTTAATTAATTGTATTTAATTTTATTTATTTTTCTTGTAATTATTTTATCATCAAAAATCCCTAAAATGTAGGTAGAGTAATTGTCCATAATTCACTGACCATTAAAAAGACAAGAAAATGCAAAAACATCTCAAAACCAAAAAGCCGGTGTTTTTATCCCCCTTAAAAATATCCCCAAAAATACTTTTTGTACAAATGACCTCTTTTGGTTTTTTATCCAATATGAAACTTGTAGATCTCGTTGAGACGAGCTATTTTCATGTTTTGACTTTTTCCTAATTATGCCTCTAACTATTTCTTCCATATTTTTCTTTGTATTTATTCTCTGAATTTTCTCATTGGGCCACGTGGCGCCAGATCGCCACGTAGCCCACCTCTTCTCTCGCCACCGGCGCCCTCCTGGGCCGTCAGATTTACTCCATCCCGCCTCCATCTCCGTTGTCCATCCCTCGCCCATTCTTAGCCATCAGATCTGACTTTCAGATCTGATCTCATCCGCTCCTTTCCGCCTTAACCACAGCCGCCCAATCATATACCATCCAACGCTTCCCCGCACTCCACGTCACCCCTCTGTTTCTCACCATCAGATTGAAACCTAAACCCCATCTGGCCATTCATATCCTCTCTGATCAGAACCGCTCGATCAAACCTTCGATCTGATCCCAATCGCCCATCCGCGCCACCATTCTAGCCGTTGGATCCTAGATCCAACAGCCACTGATCATCGTCTACATCCGAGCCAGTCGTTCTCCTCTCTGACGCGTCACCCCCTTCCAATTTTGGAAGACACCTCAGGCCACCCCCTCCGCATCGAAACGCTCCGCCACGTAGAGCACTCCTCCGCCTCCTTCGCGTAACCCCCAGGACACCCTCCATCACTCCATACAATCAATCCCCCCATTCGAAACCGTCGGCCCGCTCCCATAACAGCCATCTTGCTCTGCCTATAAAGCTTCGCCCACCACCTCCGTTCACTTGGTCCAGCATTCTTAGGCATAATCCTAGCTTCCTCTGCCCCTACGGTGATAGCGGAGGGGCGGAACGTCGAGGCGACGACGGGTTATTGCCCGGTGTCGACCCTCGACTCCTCTACCGTGTAGCGGTGCGTGATAACCGCCCGAATGACAGAGGTAAAGGTAAAGAAATAGTCGTCGCGACCTCAATCACTTGGGCTAAGTATATCAAGAAAAATATCGAACCGCGAAATAAATCAGAGATCAAAACACGAAGTGCGGTCCTAGCTATGAGATTAACCTGGTGTAGCACCCAGGGTCGAACACAAGGAGCACAGATTGGCCTTGCGGCCTACGATGTAGTCAGAAATCCGAGAGAGTATTTTTTAGTGTTTTTAAGGTTTTTTATATTTTTTTAGGATTTTTGGAATATAAAGAAAACAGGAAAAGCACACAAACAATTAACTTGAACAATTTATTTAATGCATTAAAAGCAAGCAAAAATTCAGACAAAAATATTTTTATGTGTTTTATATTTTTTTATGTTTTTGGTGAATTTTTGAGATTTTTCTGATGTTTATTTTATTTCCTAAAAATCAAACAGTGCGAAAAGCAAGGGGTACTGTCCAGCCAGACCCAAAACCCAAAGATAAAATATCTAAGGATCTCAAAGGGACCTGGAGGTAATTTTCCTGTATACTAGAGAAAACAAGGAAAATTTGAGCACCAAAAATATTGTTTTTGAGTTTTTAAATTATTTATTATGATTTTTAGGAGTTTTGAGGTGTTTTTAAGTTTTTAGGGTTTTTACTCAATGAAAAATAGCCAAAATTGGCTAGAAAATCAAGGAACATAAAATAAACAGTAACTAATTTTTATGGAATTTTTAAAAGGGTTTTGATATTTTTTGGGGTTTTTGACTCTAAACATTAGCAAAAATAAGGGTTTTTGAATTTTTAAAAATAGCAAATGAAATCAAAAATGTCCTCAAAAATTCATAAAAATTCTACACCATGGAAGGAGCCATGTGTCAAATTTTCATCCAATTTGGAGGTGATTTGATATTTTATTCAAAAATAAAGGAGGGGCACTGTGCACAGGGACCAAAGTGCAAATACCCAAAGTTCTGGGGGGTCTGGTGCAAAATACCCAGCAAAACACGTGCCAAGCACGTGCCTGGGGCACTCAGGGACCCAAATGTAAGAAAAATAAGTTCTGAGGGCTTATAGGTAACAAGTACCAAAAGTCCAGGGGCTTATCTGCAAAATACCCAAAATAAAACGCACATGTGGAAATAAATCACGCACAGGGGTATAAATGCAAATAAGTAAAAGATTTCATTCACTAGAGAACATCCAGAACTACAGGGGTCTCTATTGCAAATAAACCAAAATATCACGTGTCGATGCACGTGTCCACAACTGGCAGGGGTATAAATGCAAATACGAGAAAGTACGAGGTTTAATATGCAAATATCCCAACGTAAATAAAATTCCTAAAATATTTACAGGACTGAAAGCAAACACATAAACTACGAGGGGGCCTAAGGTAATTTACCCCTTTATTAAGTCGAACCGATGGATGAACGCCACGTGGATAAATGGACGGCTGAGAAGGGGGTGGCGCCCAGGGCTCCGGTCCTAGACTGTGATCCGACGGTCCAGGTGCTGCCACGTTGCAGATCGAACGGTGGACGGACGACGAGGCTGAGCTGCGCTGGATCGACGGTTGACGCTGCTCCTCAAATGGACGAACGTGATTGGATCTGGAGCTCGGGGGTCAATCGGACGGCGGAGGAGGATGGTGGACGAACAGGGCTCCGGCGAACTTCGCCGGACTCGTGGCGGCGCTGGTCTCCTCGTGGACGCTCGCTGAAGGTTGGAGAAGGAAGCTGCGGGCCCTCCGCGTCTAATGGAGCCCTCCGATGGCCCAACCGATCCTCTGGGAGGTCCGACGAGGTCGGCGGAGGTGGAGCAGCTGGACCAAGTGGTCCAAGCCCTCAGATGGGCTTGGATAGACCTGCAAAGTATCCCAGCAAACTCGCGGGTCGAGGGCAAAGTGCCTCGACCCTGTTAGGCGTGGTGAAGGTGATCGGGGAGGCGAAATGGGCAAGCTCCGGCGAGGCGATGGACGGAGGAGCTCGAATCCCAGCTCCTGTGCGAGCTGGGTTGGGCGAAGGGGTGAAGAAGATGCGGAGAGGTCTGGCGAAGACGATGGTCGGGTCGGAATGACAAATGGGGTATCGGAGGTGGCTGGCGACGGCGGTGGAGCTACGCTAACAGTAAACTAAAAATCGATATTTACGCTAAACTATGGCCTAAAGGATCTACCTGGGTGGTGCGGAAGACTGTGCTGGAGCTTAGCTAGCTCCCGGTCGTAGCCTCGAAGGGCGTCAAGGCCTGAGGCTCGAGCTCCTGCAAGCGGCGGAGCACGGCGGCGCGAAGCTGCCGGATCGATGGTCGGGGCACCCTCTCCTCACTGCAACAGGGGCAAACGCGAGCTGTCACCTCGGTGATTGCTCTGGAGGTCACGGGAATGAAAGTGGCGAGCCAAAGATGAGGCGCGGAGGCGGCGGAGGTCGGGATATATATGGAGACAGGGCCGATTAGGGTTGAGTGGAGGCAGCTATGGAAGGCGTGGATCCCACGGCGAAGGATCTGGCGAGGATGTCGGATGAACGGCGAAGAATCCGGGCGCGGGGTTCGCGGGGGCGACAGGCTGGAGACGCGTGGAGAAATCGACGAAGTCGGGTCGGGCGCGAGTCGACGCAAAAGGAAAGAGTCCGCGGGGGAGTTGACCGGGGTCAACAATCCCCCGTGGACCAATCAGGAGCTGCCACGTTTTTATTTTTTTGTTTATTTAATTTAAGGTAGAAAAAGGTCGAATTAAGAAAAACTCAAAACATGAAATATTTTTCTTTTATTTTTTTCTATTTTTTGGTGATTTTTAATTAATTTTTGGAAATAAAAATAGGGTAGCTATATATATATAGGTATATGTACACTATATAGATTTTAATTTTTGATTTTTTATTTGTTATTTTTATGTATTTTTATGCCCATTTTATATTTTATTTATTTACATCATAAAATAAAGAACAAAATGGTATTTTTATTTTATTTTAATTATTTATACACAAGGGTGAAATAAATAGTTGTATACATTTATATACATGGTATCTATACAATGTATTTTTGTATTTTTAATTTTGTAATTTTTATTTGATTTTTGTTTTGTTTCTTGTTATTTTATGTATTTACAATATGTAACATAGAATATTTACAAAAATTTTAGAAAATAATTTTATTTATTTATAGGGTTAAATAAATAAAGGATGATGGTCTATGTACATGGTGAAAGGGCATTTTTTTGGAATTTTGATTTTTAAATTTTTATTTTGTTTTTAATAGTTTCTAAATATATACAAAATGTATACAAGCATATTTTTGGGTGAGGAAAATTTAATTTTATTTATTTACAAAAGTATGTACACATGAGCTCCTATCTCCCTCTACTTTGGCTTTTATGCGGTCAGGCCCATGCTGAGCCCTCCCTTGGGTTAGGTTGCTCAATATTTATTCTGAATATTTCCCTCTTTTTCTTTTTACTCTTTATTCTTTTATTTTTGCACAAAAACATGCTAATTATATCTTTTTACACAATGCATGCTTTTGGTAATTATTTGTATTTACACATATTTACATGTATTTGCAAAGGTTTTTGTAGCTAAAATAGAAGAATAAAGAGTGATGAATGGGTATTCATCACCCCCCTATGCTTAACTTTGCTAGTCCCTTAGCAAACACTTATTTGAAAAAGAAGTGAAAAAGAAAGAAAAAGAAAAAGAAAAAGAGGATGTACATGGATCAAGGTTGAATTATTAACCTTTCCTTTATTAACTTGAAATATGGAGCTCGATCAGATCTTTGGATTATTAATGTGTCGGAACCTTATTTGGACTTAAGCTTAAAACTCAACAGTCTCCAAGTTCCACCAATCTATGGGCAAGACTCCTTAATAAACCAGATCAGAACAAGTCTACATACACAAACTCTAATGACCATGAATCTTTCCATGCGGTGTAAGTGATATGTGGCTCCCCACCTCAGAAGTAACAAAGAAACAACCTCCCTCAACCTGGTAACTCTAATGCCTCAGTCTAGCAACTCTTTCCTCGAGAAGCGGGGTATTCCCTTCTAAGTTCAAGTGCAACCAACTCAAGAAGAGGGGGTAGAAGTATAGAGTTTTGGAAGCTTAGCCAGTGTAGCTAAGTCTTCCGCTGCAAGCTTCATGAGATGTAACATTGATACCATAAGCTTTTGCTTTATTTGATTATGTACACTCCGGTGGGGTTATTAAATTTTCAATCCGACCCACCACTTTTTTTGGAGTTCTTTTTGCATTTTTGCATATATATTTTTTTTTCAAGTGCTTCTGTACAACATATCTACATGGTGCAGCATAGATAAGAAATTTTCCTCTTGAGCCAGTAGACTATCCCTCTTTTGAAGCTTTATTGCAACCCACAGCTTCTGTATTTAGCCTTCATCACCACTAGACCAAGTTGAGGTGCACTTCCTTCACTATAAGAAGAAGAGAGGTTCCGCCTAGAAGTACTACCCTCATATGCTACCCCAAGCCAAAGGAAACTGCCTCCTCACCACCTCATTCGTGGAGAGCCATGTGTAAGTGCAGGTGCAAGTCAAGCCATTGTCTCTAAGAGTCATGCGTGTGTTGTTAAGTGCTCTACTTAGGCTCATCAAGATGACATATGCTCATAGCCTAGTGGACTCAAAGAATTAAGTCCTTATGGACCTGAAAAGCCTTAACCCTAAGTCCTATAAGGTTCCTCTTAAAGTTAAGTGGATTAAGATCTTTTTCAAGCTCCATTTCTCAATTTAATTACAGGCTTAGTTTAAATATCAACTCTTATCCAGGAAAAACTATATACATATATGTACACAAGATGCTATTTACAAATGTTTTACAATTATGCAAAATTTTTGAAAAATGTTTTGAAATCATGAATAAATGATGCATGAGGTGCAAGTTTTGCAAAAAGATATTTACAAACATTTACACAAGATTTTTGCAAACTTTTGATTTTCAAAACATTTTGGAAAAATTTTGTACTATATACATAATTTTGATACAAAAATATTTACACAAGCTTTACACAAAAGATTTTTGAAATCATTTTTACAAAAATACTTTGTACACTAGCTATGTATGTGCAAGATAAAAGAGGTTTATGTACATGAAAATTTTTTAAATTTTTGTGATTTTTAGCCATTTTATTTATTAACACACTCACACAAAGTACGAGTTATGGCTAAAGTATATATGAAATATATACACACCCCCCCTATACTTAGCTCGAACGATGTCCTCAGAGTGATCAAGAGCGATGAAGAAGACATAACTCGTGCTTAGTAAAAGGGAAGTGAAAAGGAATGGCTAAGTACCGGAATGAATAAATGAATAGAATGAAAGGAACTCGGTGGTCTCCCCCTATACTTAGGATTAACTAATCCTAAGTATAGCAAGCTGTACATGAAGGGAAAGCCGAGTGAAGAAGATACAGAATCTTCCCCCCTATACTTAGGGTAAAATATCCCTAAGTATAGGCAGCAAAAACAGGAGCAGAAAGAATGAAAAGAATACTCGCAGGTCCGACATTCCCCCCTATACTTAGGGTAAAGTACACCCTAAGTATAGCATAATCACAGGATGAGAAAAGGGATGTGGGACTAAAGAATAGAATGATATGGACAACTGGATCTATACAGGCGGAGGAACAGTGAAAATCAGGCGTGAGATGCAAAAGATGTGAGTCAAAAGACCACATCTCACGCAAAATGAATAGAGGCACAAATAATAACGTCCCGCGGCTCATGATCTAGAAATGGTTTTAGCCGCTGGCCGTTCACTCAGAAGGTACTCTCAGAAGATAACTCAGATATATCAATGCTTCCGTTATCGTGTACCTTTCTGACCAAGTAAGGTCCCTTCCATTTGCTCTGTAGCTTCCCTGGAAATAATCTAAGCCTCGCATCAAACAGCCATACTTTCTGTCCAATCTCAAAATGCTTGTGGCTGATATGAGAATCATGCCACTCCTTCACTTTCTCCTTATAATGTAGGCTGCTTGAGAAAGCTGCATCTCTAAGCTCCTCCAGGGCAGCTAACTCTGCCCTCCTCTGGTCTCCAATACCATCTGGATCCATCAAAATATCTGTGACTGCCCAAAGTGACTTGTGCCTCAGCTCAACAGGTAGATGGCATGGCTTGCCATAAACGAGGCGAAAGGGAGATGTGCCCAATGGAGTCTTGAAAGACGTTCGATATGCCCACAAGACCGAGTCCAAAAGCTGTGACCAATTCTTTCGGTCAGGGCGGACGACTTTCTGCAAAATATTCTTGATCTCCCTATTCGACACCTCAGCTAGACCATTTGTCTGTGGATGGTAAGGTGTGGCAACACGATGGTCTATACTGAACTCGCTAGCAAGGGCCTTCACCTGGTCGTTGACGAAATGAGACCCCCCATCAGAAATCAAAACTCGTGGAACCCCGAACCGCGTGATGATGTGCTTTCTCAAAAATCTGCAAACTGTCCTCGCATCAGCGGCTCGGGCGGGGATAGCCTCAACCCAACGACTAACATAATCTACGGCCAACAGAATGTACTCAAATCCCTGACTCTTAGGGAATGGACCCATGAAATCGATGCCCCATGCGTCAAAAACCTCACAGAAGTGAATGGGCTGCATCGGCATCATATCACGCTGTCCACAAGTGCCCATCCTCTGACAGTCAGTACACCTCTTCACGAACTCATCAGAGTCCTTGAAGAGGGTAGGCCACCACAAGCCGGATTGGAGCACTTTCTGTGCCGTTCTTCTCCCAGAATGATGTCCTCCTGCCTCAAGCTTGTGGCAGTAAGTGAGGACACTATGATGCTCCTCCTGAGGAATACACCGACGCCAGATGCTATCCCCTCCTTCGTGGTAAAGGATGGGATCCTCCCAGTGGTAGGACTTGGCCTTCGCAAGGAAGGTCTCACGCCTCTGCCTGGGCCAATCTTGTGGGACTTTCCCAGCAACGAGAAAGTTCACAATATCGACGTACCACAGGAGTGAGGCGATAGCAAGGATCGCCTCATCTGGGAAGGTATCTCGAATAGGATCAATCTGCTCAGAATCCTCAGGCTGCTCTAATTGGGAGAGATGATCCGCCACCACATTCTTGACTCCAGGCTTATCCTTGATCTCAATGTCGAACTCCTGGAGTAGAAGGATCCATCTAGTCAATCTGGCCTTGGCATCCTTCTTTGCCATGAGGTACCTGATGGCGGTGTGATCTGTAAACAAAGTCACTCTAGATCCAATGATATACGATCTGAACTTATCTAGGGCGAACACTACTGCTAGCATCTCTTTCTCTGTGACCGTATAATTCCGCTGGGCGGAATCCAATGTGCGGCTAGCATAGTGTATGGCAAACGGAACTCCGTCCCTCCTCTGTCCTAGCACGGCCCCTACGGCAAAATCAGAGGCGTCCGTCATGATCTCGAATGGGAGGGACCAATCGGGTGGCTGAAGGACAAGAGCCTCAATAACACACTGCTGGAGAGTCTCAAAGGACGAAAGACACTTGTCATCGACAAGGAACTCGGTGTCTTTCGTCAAGAGGTCAGTCAACGGTCGGGCAATCTTGCTGAAATCATGAATGAATCTCCTATAAAAACCAACGTGCCCCAGAAATGACCGTAGCTGCTTCAAATTGGACGGCGGTGCGAGTTTTCTAATGACGTCCACCTTGGCCGGATCAACCTCCATGCCCCTGTTGGAGATGATGTGGCCAAGCACCGTCCCTTGAGTCACCATGAAGTGACTCTTCTCCCAAGACAGAACCAAGCGGGTAGCAATACATCGCTGGAGCACTTGGTCTAGGTAGTCAAGACAGGAATCGAATCCGTCGCCGTAAACCGAGAAGTCGTCCATGAAGACCTCCAAACACTCCCCTACCATGTCCGAAAAGATCGACAGTATGCATCTCTGAAAAGTTGCAGGGGCGTTGCATAGCCCAAATGGCATGCGTCGGAAGGCGTATGTACCGAAGGGACAGGTAAAGGTGGTCTTCTCCTGATCCTCAGGAGCAATGGCCACCTGATTGTAGCCCGGGTACCCATCCAGGAAGCAATAATGGCTCTTCCCTGCCAGTCTCTCTATGATCTGATCAATAAAAGGCAGGGGGAAATGGTCCTTCTTGGTGGCCTGGTTGAGTCTCCTGTAGTCAACGCAGACCCGCCAAGAGGTGGGTACTCGTGTAGCAATCTCCTCTCCCGACTCACTGATCACAGTCGTGATGCCCGTCTTCTTGGGCACCACATGCAAGGGGCTAACCCACTTGGAGTCGGAAATGGGATAAATAAAATCTGCACTCCACCATTTTGATATTTCCTTCATGACAACCTCTCGTAGGTTGGGGTTCAGTCGTCGCTGGAACTCACGCGACGGCTTTGCCCCTTCCTCGAGATAGATATGGTGGGAGCACAACGAGGGACTAATCCCATGGAGATCTGCTACGCTCCATCCAATTGCCTTGCGGTTCTTTTCAAGAACCCCCATCAGACGGGATTCTTGTTCTCCAGTCAGATCGGCAGAGATGATGACTGGGTACATCTCAGACTCTCCCACAAGGAATCGATACTTCAGCGAAGTAGGGAGCGGCTTTAGCTCTGGACAGCTGGGTGCTGGCAAATCTGGCTTCTGAAGAAGATGTGTGTATGCTGACAATTCTGCCAAATCTGCCTGGGAAAATGATAAAGAACTCTCACAAACTTGATCTGGAGAAGGCGGGTCCTCTGCATTGTCTCTGATCTGCTCTGCCTCTACCTCCTCCTCATCTGTAGGCTCAGGTGGATCCAGGTCTGGTATCTGATCATCACAATCTGCCCAATCAGATTCTGAATCCGAGGGATCTGTATCAACTGCGGTGGCATCAGTACCACCGTAGAGCAGGGTGGCCTCAGTACCACCATCATTGAAAATCGTGTCGCGATCAAGGTCCGACTCTGCTGACTCAATAGTATCCTGAACCAGGGCTGTGCTCTCCAGACTATCCTCGGCTATCATCTCTGCATCAGCTGTATCTAAATATGAGAGGATGGTCTGTGCTGCAGGATCTGCCCAAGCTACCTCATCATCTGTGATCACAAAATCACAGTCCTGGTGTATGTCTGGCTCTGTATCTGTCAGCTGTTCTGAATCTGTACTGCCCTCTGAGCGGGATCTATCTCTGGCTCTGTGGTCCTTAACCGTCTCTATTTGTATACTCTCGCCCTGGACGCGAAAGAATACCTTCCCACTGTCATGGTCAGTCACTGCCTTGGCTGTGGCCAAGAACGGGCGACCGAGGATGATAGGGGAATCGGTCAACGAGTCAGGGGTCTCCATGTCCAGCACTACGAAGTCCACGGGGAATTGCAAACCCTGAATCGTGACGACAACGTCTCGCAACAACCCCTTTGGCCTCTTGACAGACCGATCAGCAAACTGAAGGTATGTCCTGCTCTGTCTAAGAGTGCCCAACTCTAAGTGGTTGAGAAGGGCTGCCGGAAGAAGGTTGATCGACGATCCGCTATCTAATAGAGTACGGTCGAACCTCTGCTCACTAATCTGACATCTGACATATGGGGCTCCTAAATCTGGCCTCTTGGTAGGCAGATGGTTCTGGATCGCGTAACACGTGGCTTTTGTCAACACATGAATCTCTGCGGTTTTGTTCCTCTTCTTCCTCCTAACTGTGGTTCTGTCTCTCAAGGATCGCTGAAGAAGAGGGATGTGTTGCAAAGCCTCATGGAGGGTCAGCTGGATGTGAAATCGGTCTATCATGCTCTGGCTGAACTCCTCCTGCTCTCTCTTTTTTGGATCTTTTTCTCTTTTCTTCCCCTTCCCCAACTCAAGGGCTCTAGGAAAGGGGATCATAGGGTCCTTCTCAGATGAAGGACTAGGAATAGGCCTAGACGGTTCGATGACCGGATCCTCACATACATCATTCACCACAGTGGGATCAGAAGAAACTAAACCTTTTCCTTTATTCAAAATAGAGTCCTGAGATACATTCATACGAGGAAAGAAAACATCTCTATCAGAATGAATATTGGTGGCCTCAGTACCACCTCTAGTTGGCTCTACAACTAGACGTCTCGCGGCCTCAGTACCGCGGGCTGGCTCGGCTCTGCTGGTGGCGTCAGTACCACCTCCTCGATATGGTGAAGCGGCGGCCTCAGTACCGCCGGTGGAATCAGCATCTCTGGTGGCATCAGTACCACCGTCATCATCATGTGCGGCTTCAGTACCGCTCTCCTCTTCCTCATCTGGCGCTCTAGATGAATCCTTGCGTTGTCGCTCAGATGAGGCGCCGCCTGCTGGTCTTCTACCGCTCCTAAGTGTAACAAAATCAGCATCAAATAGATCCGACGACATATCATCAAATGAGTCACTAGGAGTGGTAGGCTCAGTGTGAACTACCTGCTCAGACTTCCTCTTCAAGCTATTCGGATTAGGCTCGATCTGTGCAGGGATGGCGGCCTTCCCTCTCATCAGGTCCCGCATTTCCTGGCGGAACTCGTCCATCTCCCGTCTAAATGTAGCCTGCTGCTCTGTGAAGATGCGGGCTAGATCATCCATGGCGGGGCTCTCATGGGAGCCCGACGGGTTGCCTCTCTGGTAATGAGGCTGCTGGACCTGGTGCTGCTGCGGCTGAGAGGGGTAAGAGGAAGGATGCTGCTGCTGGTGAGCCTGCTGCTCACGTCTCCAAGTCTGTCCCTGCTGCTGGTAGGGACGAGGTACGAAGGATGATGGCTGGTGTGGCTGGTATGTTGGGGGCTGCTGGTGATCTCTCTGCTGGGAGTACTGCCCTCCCTGACCGGCTGGCTGCTGTTGGGACTGGTTACCCCCATTCCCCCACCTGAATCCGGGATGGTCTCGTCGGATTCCAGGTTGAGGACGGTCATACCAAATCCCGTTGACATCCATCAACGGCTCAGCATCAAAGGGGTCTGGTGGAAGTACTCCCAGAGGCTGATCCGGCTGATATACCACCATCTGTAAGTCTGGAGATGGTGGTGACTGGTAAGAGGGCTGCTGCTGCTGGTACGGCTCCGCCTGTACAAGGTGAACTTGTCTAGGCTGCTGCAAGGAGCTGGAGCGCTGGGACGAGCTGCGGCTGCCGCCGGAATCGCCTCGCGACAGAAGACGGGGCTGAGAAGCCGTCTGTGCCTCCTGAAGACACAAGATATGGGTCTTCATGTCGCTCAGAGTTTGTGCCATTTGCTCCATCTGAGTTATGCCCTGGCACTGCTTCTTCTCTATTATTTCCATGCGGTCCAACTTCTCACTGATAATCCCCATGTCCGCAGCGGCAGATTCTGCCTGTGCGGCTGCAACTGTGGACGAACTGGATGGACCTGCATCAACCCGTGCTATCCGCTGGTACTGCACGGGTCCTGGCGGCTGCTGAGATCTCTGTGTGTATAACCGAGTCTGGGACATCACCATGTAATTTTCGGCCATCTCCTCGTAGATGGCCCAGACTTGGTTGTGGTCCTTGGCAAAGTAGGACCCGCCGCAAGAAGCATTCACCAGACCCTGAAGCTCTGGCGTCATCCCACTAAAGAAGCTCTGAACTAGGTTCGGCTTGGAAATGTCGTGGTGTGGGCATCTATCCAGAAGCTCTCTGAACCTCTCCCATGCCTCGTGAAACTGCTCGTTAGGGAGCATGGAGAAGTTGTTGATCAGGGCCCTCGCTGCATTCGTCCGCCCGAGTGGATAGTACTTGTTTAAGTACTCGGTGCGGAGCTGCTCCCAGGTGTAAACAAACTTCCCTAAATGCTTCAGCCAGGCGGCTGCTCTATCTGCCAGTGAAAAAGGGAAGGCCATCATCCGAATCGTATCCTGGTCCACATGACGGTCGTGGACAGTGCTGCAGATCATCAAAAACTCCTGGAGATGGAGGTGGGGCTCCTCGGTGGCAAGACCGTGAAAATGAGGAAGCATCTGTAAGGTATTCGGAGGGAACTTGAAATCCCCCACGATAGCAGGTACTACCACCCAATGGTGCATCAGTGTAGATCCGGGGTTGTGTAACTCCCGCATCGTTCTCGGTGGTCCTGCTCCGGCGGCGGCTGCCGCTGCGGCAGCCGCTGCTGCGGCTGCTGCGGCTGCTGCCTCTGCATCAGCATCAGGAATGTCCTCAGGCTCGCTCGGCTCGTCTCGCTCTGCTCGGAGTCGCTCCAACTCCCTTCTCATCTCAATCATAAAAGCTCCCTGATCGCGTAGCTGCTGCTGTACTGTCTCTAATGATGCGATCAGGGTGGAGTTGATCGCTCCCTGGTCTAATACAAAATGTTCGGGTTGGCGATCATCTGAACTGCCGGCTCCGGCCATAGTGACGTCTGCAAAATCAGATGAGCCCAACTCAGGTTCTGTCAAATTAAATCGTCTTTCCTCGGGCTCATGTCTCTCAGTAGCAAAAGAAAGGGGATCGAGGGGGAACAGGGTGGAATCGAACTCGGGCCCGGAGAGCTGGTCTCGACTCTCACGGGCCAACCTAGATGGTGAAGTAGACGCGCCTGAAAGCGGTGCAGCCAGAGGCTGCCTAAGAGATCGTCTACCCATCATCTTGATCTGGCGAGTTGGGCGGATGGGATCTGGAGAAAATATGATCGCAAAGCAAACCCCCGGTTCACCAACGCAACACAATCTGAAGACCGTGAAAGCTCGGTCAATTTATCTTGTCAATTTTATTGGGTGAACACACAGAATATCAGGGCGATTACGTGACCTGCTGGGATACCCGATATTCTCTCAACTGACTGTCCCGCACAGAAGAGTCGGTAATCAGTCGAGATGAGCACTGGAGGGCTTTACCTAGTGTTCGGGTCACTCTCTCGCACAATCAAACCAAACAATGAGGGGGTTGCTCTCCCCAAGACAATTTTTTTAGGTGAAGTGTCTTTTAGGGTCAATAGTGTTATCCAGTCCCAATTTTTTTTTGTTTTTCTTTTTAATTTTTTTTTTCAAAATAAATACAAGCGGCCTAACGAATTTTCTGATTCTCCTGATGATTAAGCCAAAAACAGAGGGAGAAAACGAAAAAGCCGATGCGCGAAGAAATCAATGATGCATGCAGAGAAAGAAATGCGTACCTTGTCTCCAGCACTCTACATGCAAGTGATCCGCGCAGAATTTAAAGACAGAATAAAACTACCTAAATGGTGCAGCGAGGAAAAACCGAGCCCTAGATGAACAAATTTCTATCGCAAGAACCGTCTAACCGGTCACCTACCTCCAAGCCAAAGAGTCCGGTCTTGGCCTACCCCTCCTCTTCTCGACAGGTCGAGTTCAGGAGTAGCGCTTGATGGGGCAGGCTCGCGGCACGTAGGCTGCGAAGGCAAATGAGTCGGTTATTTTTATTTATGATTTTAGTTGGTCCAATTAACGTCCTATAGGATCAGGCAAGCAATTAAGTGTGGGGACCCTACTAATTACGGCACAAGCAAGAGAAATTCCTAAATCTAGGGGCTCGAGAAAAACCGCGTAATCACCGGAAAAGGCAGCTAGCTATCAAAACCGCAGAAAAAACCGCGAAAATCCAAATGGGTCCCCCGAGCACACCGGTACTCGGCGAAACAGACCCGCTAAGTTACAAGTGTCCACAAATGTCCAAGTTCTAAATTATTACAGAAAGAATAATGTTCTCTCTCAAAAATAAGAATTCCTTCTTCTTCTCCCTGTTCTTCTTCTTTCCGTGCGGGTTTTCAAAAATAAACTCCAAGTTGTCCACGCAGTACCTCGCACAAAAATCAAAGAGAGAGAGAGAGAGTGTCAGAAAACAATAATAATATAGAGAGACAATATGGAGAAATGACTACAAAGTCGTGCTCCCCGGCAACGGCGCCACGAACAGGGCTCCGACGAACTTCGCCGGACTCGTGGCGGCGCTGGTCTCCTCGTGGACGCTCGCTGAAGGTTGGAGAAGGAAGCTGCGAGCCCTCCGCGTCTAATGGAGCCCTCCGATGGCCCAACCGATCCTCTGGGAGGTCCGGCGAGGTCGGCGGAGGTGGAGCAGCTGGACCAAGTGGTCCAAGCCCTCAGATGGGCTTGGATAGACCTGCAAAGTATCCCAGCAAACTCGCGGGTCGAGGGCAAAGTGCCTCGACCCTGTTAGGCGTGGTGAAGGTGATCGGGGAGGCGAAATGGGCAAGCTCCGGCGAGGCGATGGACGGAGGAGCTCGAATCCCAGCTCCTGTGCGAGCTGGGTTGGGCGAAGGGGTGAAGAAGATGCGGAGAGGTCTGGCGAAGACGATGGTCGGGTCGGAATGACAAATGGGGTATCGGAGGTGGCTGGCGACGGCGGTGGAGCTACGCTAACAGTAAACTAAAAATCGATATTTACGCTAAACTATGGCCTAAAGGATCTACCTGGGTGGTGCGGAAGACTGTGCTGGAGCTTAGCTAACTCCCGGTCGTAGCCTCGAAGGGCGTCAAGGCCTGAGGCTCGAGCTCCTGCAAGCAGCGGAGCACGGCGGCGCGAAGCTGCCGGATCGATGGTCGGGGCACCCTCTCCTCACTGCAACAGGGGCAAACGCGAGCTGTCACCTCGGTGATTGCTCTGGAGGTCACGGGAATGAAAGTGGCGAGCCAAAGATGAGGCGCGGAGGCGGCGGAGGTCGGGATATATATGGAGACAGGGCCGATTAGGGTTGAGTGGAGGCAGCTATGGAAGGCGTGGATCCCACGGCGAAGGATCTGGCGAGGATGTCGGATGAACGGCGAAGAATCCGGGCGCGGGGTTCGCGGGGGCGACAGGCTGGAGACGCGTGGAGAAATCGACGAAGTCGGGTCGGGCGCGAGTCGACGCAAAAGGAAAGAGTCCGCGGGGGAGTTGACCGGGGTCAACAATCCCCCGTGGACCAATCAGGAGCTGCCACGTTTTTATTTTTTTGTTTATTTAATTTAAGGTAGAAAAAGGCCGAATTAAGAAAAACTCAAAACATGAAATATTTTTCTTTTATTTTTTTCTATTTTTTGGTGATTTTTAATTAATTTTTGGAAATAAAAATAGGGTAGCTATATATATATAGGTATATGTACACTATATAGATTTTAATTTTTGATTTTTTATTTGTTATTTTTATGTATTTTTATGCCCATTTTATATTTTATTTATTTACATCATAAAATAAAGAACAAAATGGTATTTTTATTTTATTTTAATTATTTATACACAAGGGTGAAATAAATAGTTGTATACATTTATATACACGGTATCTATACAATGTATTTTTGTATTTTTAATTTTGTAATTTTTATTTGATTTTTGTTTTGTTTCTTGTTATTTTATGTATTTACAATATGTAACATAGAATATTTACAAAAAGTTTAGAAAATAATTTTATTTATTTATAGGGTTAAATAAATAAAGGATGATGGTCTATGTACATGGTGAAAGGGCATTTTTTTGGAATTTTGATTTTTAAATTTTTATTTTGTTTTTAATAGTTTCTAAATATATACAAAATGTATACAAGCATATTTTTGGGTGAGGAAAATATAATTTTATTTATTTACAAAAGTATGTACACATGAGCTCCTATCTCCCTCTACTTTGGCTTTTATGCGGTCAGGCCCATGCTGAGCCCTCCCTTGGGTTAGGTTGCTCAATATTTATTCTGAATATTTCCCTCTTTTTCTTTTTACTCTTTATTCTTTTATTTTTGCACAAAAACATGCTAGTTATATCTTTTTACACAATGCATGCTTTTGGTAATTATTTGTATTTACACATATTTACATGTATTTGCAAAGGTTTTTGTAGCTAAAATAGAAGAATAAAGAGTGATGAATGGGTATTCATCAGTGCGTCAGGCGGCCGCCGAGCTCGCTGGCCCTGCTGTCCAGCTTGGCGAAGACCCCGAGGCTCCTCTGAGCCTCAGCCCAAGCAGCCTCCTCCATCGGATTCCCCTCTCTGACGAGGTCCTCCCTCCCCTTCTTTTTCTTTGATTTTCTCTTTAATTTCCCTACTCCGTAACTCGCCACTACACTTATCTGACCACCTCCTGACCTTCCGCACTCATCGCTCATCCTCGCGCAACTTGCCGACCACCCCCTTCCCTTCTCCACGACCTTAACCATCCTCCGCCACCTCCACCTCTGCTCCACCGGAGGAAGAGCTCTGGGCCACCACCTCCCTATGCCCCACAGCCCCCGCTCACCCACCTCTCACCTCGCACGCACTCGCACAAGCTTTGTGATGAATACCCATTCATCACTCTTTATTCTTATATTTTAGCTACAAAAACCTTTGCAAATGCATGTAGATATATGTAAATATAAATAATTACCAAAAGCATGCATTGTGTAAAAACCTATAATTAGCATGTTTTTGTGCAAAAATAAAAGAATAAAGATTAAAAAGAAAAAGAGGGAAATATTTAGAATAAATATTGAGCAACCTAACCCAAGGGAGGGCTCAGCATGGGCCTGACCGCATAAAAGCCCAAGTAGAGGGAGATAGGAGCTCATGTGTAAATATTTGTGAAAATACATAAAACTATATTTTCCTCACCAAAAATACAGTTGTAAATATTTGTATATATTTATAAAAGATAAAAACAAAATAAAAAGTTAAAAATCAAAAAGATAAAAAAATACCCCTTTCCTCTTGTACATAAACCACACCTATATATATATATATATTTATTTATTTATTTAGCTTTGTAAATATACAAAAGTAATTTTCATACTTTTTGTAAATATTCTATGCTATGTATTGTAAATAAATAAAATAAAAAGAATCAAAATCAAAAACAAAATAAAAATAACAAAATTAAAAACCCAAAAATACCTTGTACATATGCCATGTATATAGATGTACATATCTATTTATTTTACCAATATATATAAATAATAAAAATAAAATAAAAACACTCTTTTATTCCTTATTTTATAATGTAAATAAATAAAATATAAAATAAGGATAAAATTGTATAAAAATAATAATTAAAATCAAAAATAAAAAAAAAGAAACCTAATTATGTACATATACCTATATGGTACATATTATGTAAATACCCTATTTTTATTTCCAAAAATTAATTAAAAATCACCAAAAAATAGAAAAAAATAAAATAAAAAATTTCATGTTTTAAGTTTTTGAAAATTCGGTCATTTTCTGACCCAAAATAATTAAATAAAAATCCATTGAATGGCGGCCTCTGATTGGTCCACGGGGGATTGTTGACCCCGGTCAACTTTCCCCCGCGGACCCCTTTTCCCTCGGATCTGGTGGATGACCCGACTTCCCCATTCATTTCCCGTCAGACCCAACCGCCATTCACCTAAACCCCGGGTCAAATCCATTCACGTCACACCCGAGAACCTCGTCGGAGCCTTTGCCTCGGGGTCTGCGCTTCATGCTGCCCTACCCGACCAGCCCTAGTCGGGTCGGCACCCATATATATCTCGAGCTCCACCACCTTCAATCGTCATCTTTGGCTAATCCGCTCCACCCCCAGTGACCTCCAGTGCTCGAGCGTGAGTGACAGCTCGCTCCAGGTGCTGTCGCAGCGAGGAGAGGGGCCGGATACCACTGATCCGGCGAGTCAGCACCGCCGTGCTCCGCCCAGAGCAGGAGCTCGAGCCTCGGGCTGAGACGACCCTTGAGGCCACGACCGGGAGCACCACCAGCTCCAGCACAGTCTATTCACCCACGCAGGTAACCTTTTAGCTTAGCCATTTAGCCTAATTTCCATTTTGCCCCAATTCGCGCCACCGTCGATTTTCGTTGATTCCGACCACCTCACACCTCCATTCGATCATCGGAATCCTTCATCATCTCCCCCCTCCTCCCGCGCACGTTCTCCGCACCTCCGTTCAACCCAGCTCGCACAGGAGCTGGGGATTCGAGCTCCTCTGTCCATCGCATCGCCGGAGCTCGACCACTTCGCCTCCCCGATCACCTTCACCACGCCTAACGGGGTCGAGGCACTTTGCCCTCGACCCGCGAGTTTGCTGGGATACTTTGCAGGTTCATCCAAGCCCATCTGAGGGCTTGGACCATTTGGTCCAGCTGCTCCGCCTCCGCCGACCTCGCCGGAGTTCCCCAGGACTCGGTTGGGTCATCGGAGGCCTCCATTAGACGCGGAGGGCCCGCAGCTTCCTTCTCCAACCTTCAGCGAGCTTCCAGGAGGAGACCAGTGCCGTCACGAGTCCGGCGAAGTTCGCCGGAGCCCTGTTCGTCCACCATCCTTCTCCGCCGTCCGATCGACCCCGAGCTCCAGATTCGATCACGATCGTCCATTCGAGGAGCAGCTTTAACCGCCAGATCCATTCGAGGGTCGATCTCCACCATCGATCCAGCGAGGCTCAGCCACTACTCCCGTCCACCGTTCAATCTGCAACGTGGCAGCGCCTGGACCGTCTGATCAAAGCCGAGGATCCAGCCCTGGGCGCCACCCATTCCCAGCCGTCCATCTATCCACGTGGCGCCCATCCATCGGCTCGACTTAATAAAGGGTAATTTACCCTTAGGCCCTTCCTTATCTTTTATTTCGCATTAGTCCTGTAAATATTTAGAGACGTTGTTTAGTTTTAGGGTAATTTGCACTTTGGGCCCGGAGCTTTAGTTTATTTGCACTTATACCCCTGCCTGATGTGAGCCACGTGCATCGTCACGTGTTTTATTGGGATATTTGCAGTATGTGCCCTTATTGTTCTGGTTGTTAATGAATGAATGAATCTTTCTGAGTAATTGCATTTATACCCCTGCGCGTGGCTTTATTCCGCATGTGCGTTTATTGTTGGGTTATTTGCAGCTGAGGTCCTCGGACTTTTGGTACGTGTTACCAATTAGTCCCCGAACCTTAGTTTTATTACATATAGGTCCCTGAGTACCCCAGGCACGCGCCTCGCGCGTGCTTTGCTGGGTATTTTGCACCGGGACCCCCAGAACTTTGGGTATTTGCACTTTGGTCCTTGTGCATAGTGCCCTCTTGTGATTTTTGAATAAAATATCAATTCATACCCAAATTCGATAAAAATTTGACACATGGCTCTTGCCATGTTGTAGGATTTTTGAGAATTTTGGAGGACATTTCTGAGTTTATTTGTTATTTTTAAAAATTCAAAAACCATCATTTTAGCCACTTTCTAGTTTTAAAAACCCCAAAAAAATACAAAAACCCTCTCAAAAATTCTATAAAAATTAGGTACTGTTTTTTGTGTTCCTTGATTTTCTAGCCAATTTTGGCTATTTTTCACTGCTTAAAAACCATAAAAACTTAAAAACACCTAAAACCTCATAAAAATTCCAATAAATAATCTAAAAACCCAAAAACAATAATTTTGGTACTCAAATTTTCCTTGTTTTATCTAGTTTACAGAAAAAATACCTCCAGGCCCTTTGGAGGTCCCTAGATATTTTATCTAGGGCTTTTGGGCCTGGCTGGACAGTACCTTGCATTTTAGTTACTGTTTGATTTTTAGAAAATAAAATACACACCATAAAAATTCCAAAAATTCACCAAAAACATTAAAAAACATAAAAAACATAAAAATATTTTTGTCTGAATTTTTGCTTGATTTTTGATGCATTAAATAAATTGTCAAAGTTTGTTTGTTTTTGTTTTTCTTATTTTCTTCACATATTAAAAATTCCAAAAAAAATTTAAAAATTGTTAAAAACCACTAAAGATATTTTGCCTTTTATTTTATTCATTTTTGACTACTTCGTAGGCCTTCGGCCAATCCGTGCTCCTTGAGTTCGACCCTGGGTGCTATACCAGGTTAATCTCTTAGCAGGACCGCTTGCTTCGTGCTTGATTTGACATATTTTCGAGTGGTCATTTTTCTTCTTGATTGACACTACTGAGTGACTGAGGTCGCAACGACCTATTTTCTGTACCTTATATCTTAGTCGCTCGGTTTTTCGTGTCATCAGAATGGCGTCGTTGCCGGGGAGCACGGCTTAGTTGTCATTTTTAGCTTTTCCGCGGTTTTTTGACTTTTGCGGCTTTTGTATAGATTTTTGTAGATATTTTACTGATATTTTTTTATAATAATTCTGGACTGACCACTTCTCTCTGTTTCTTGCGAGGGCCCGAGGATCGAGGCGGCCGATTTCGAGGAGCCGACGCAACCGCGAGACTCGGAGGCGGCTCCCTTCTGCACGGAGCCGCAGGAGAGAGCGAGAGAGAGAGTTGAGTGGGTGAGGATAGTTTAGAACTATTTAATTATTATTGTAATAATACAGGGACTCAGAGACTTGAACTTGGTTGACTTAGCGGGTCTGTTTCGCCGAGCACCGGTGTGCTCGGGGGACCCTTAGGAGTTTTTCGCGGTTTTACGCGGTTTTCTTCTTCTTTTTTACTGCCTTTTCCGGTGTTTACACGGTTTTTGCTCGAGCCCCTAGCCGTAGGATTTTCTGGTGATTGTGCCGTAGTTAGTAGGATCCACACACCTAATTGATTATCTGTTCCCATAGAACGTTTATTGGACCTACTAATAAATAAATAATAAAAATAACTTAGTCACTTTCCTAAGAGCCTACGCGCCGCGAGCCTGCCCCGTCAAGCGCTACTCCTGAACTCGACCTGTCGAGAAGAGGAGGGGTGGGTCTAGACCGGACTCTTTGGATCGAGGGCGAGTGACTGAGTTAGACGGTTCTGCGCTAGAAATTGCTCGTTTAGGACTCGGCTTTCCCGTTGCATCATTTAGGTAGTTTTCTTTCTGTCTTTAAATTCTGCGCGGATCACTTACATGTAGAGTGCTGGAGACAAGGTACGCATTTCTATCTCAGCATGCATCATTGATTTCTCGCGCATCGGCTTTTTCGTCTTCTCCCCCCTGTTTTCGGACTAAATAATCAGGAGAACCGAAAAATTTTCGTTAGGCCTTTTGTTTGAGCTGAAAAATATTAAAAAGAAAAACCATAAAATTGGGACTGACTAAGACTATTGATCTTAAAAACCGCTCACCCTAAAAATTTTATCTTGGGGAGAGCAACCCCCTCATTGCATGGTTTGGATGCGCGAGAGAGTGGCCCGCACCCTAGGTAGAGCCTCCCGGTGCTAGTCCCGACTGATTAGCGACTCTTCTGTGCGGGCCAGTCGGTTGGGTTAGCATCGGATATCCTAACAGGTCACGTAAGCGCTCTGATATTTTGTGTGTTCACCAAAATAAAAATAGACAAGATAATTTGACCGAACTTTCACGGTCTTCAGCTCGCGTTGCGTTGGTGAACCGGGGGTTTGTTTGTGATCATAGTTGACTCCAGATCTCATCCACCTTACTCGCCAGATCAAGATGATGGGTAGACGGTCTCTTAGGCAGCCTCTGGCTGCACCGCTTTCGGCACGTCTACCCGATCATCTAGGTTGGCCCGTGAGAGTCGAGACCAGCTCTCCGAGCCCGAGTACGACTCCGCCCTGTTCCCCCTCGACCCCCTTTCTTCTGGTATTGAGAGACATGAGCCCGAGGAGAGATTAGCAGATTTGACAGCACCTGAGTTGGGCTCATTTGATTTTGCAGACGTCGCCATTGCCGCCAGTTCAGGCGATCACCCCGGAGGTCCACGAGGAGACCAGCATTTTGTACTGGACCAGGGGGCGATCAACTCCACCCTGATCGCATCACTCGAGACAGTTCAGTAGCAGTTACGTGATCAGGGGGCATTCATGATCGAGATGAGGCGAGAGTTGGAGAGGCTCAGAGCAGAGCGAGGTTCAGAGCAGAGCGAGCCTGAGGAGATACCCGATGCAGAGGCTGCAGCCGCAGCAGCCGCAGCAGCAGCCGCAGCCGCTGCGGCGGGAGGACCACCACGACCGATGCGGGAGTTGCACAACCCTGGATCGACACTCATGCATCATTGGGTAGTAGTGCCAGCGATCGTGGGGGACTTCAAGTTCCCCCCGAACACCTTGCAGTTGCTGCCCCGATTCCACGGACTTGCCACTGAGGAGCCCCACCTCCACCTCCAGGAGTTCCCGATGATTTGCAGTACTGTTCACGATCGCCACGTGGACCAGGATACGATCCGGATGATAGCCTTCCCTTTTTCACTGGTAGATAGAGCAGCCACCTGGCTGAAGCATCTAGGGAAGTTTGTCTACACCTGGGAGCAGCTCCGCACCGAGTACTTGAAAAAGTACTATCCACTCGGGCGGACGAATGCAGCGAGGGCCCTGATCAGCAACTTCTCCATGTTCCCCAACGAGCAGTTTCACGAGGCATGGGAGAGGTTTCGAGAGCTCCTAGACAGATGCCCGCACCACGACATCTCCAAGCCGAACCTAGTTCAGAGCTTTTTCAGCGGGTTGGCGCCAGAGCTTCAGGGTCTGGTGAACGCTTCTTGCGGCGGGTCCTACTTTGCCAAGGACCACGACCAGGTCTGGGCCATCTACGAGGAGATGTCCGAAAATTACATGGTGATGTCCCAGACCAGGTTGTATACTCAGAGACCCCAGCCACAGCAGCCAGGACCCGTGCAGTACCAGCGGATAGCACGGGTAGATGCAGGTCCATCCAGTTCGTCTGCAGTTGCAGCAGCACAGGCAGAGTCATCTGCTGCGGACATGGGCATTATCAGCGAGAAGTTGGACCGCATGGAGCTGATTGAGAAGAAGCAGTGCCAGAGCATCACTCAGATGGAACAGATGGCACAGGTTCTGAGCGACATGAAGACCCAGCTCATGTGTCTCCAGGAGACACAGACGGCTTCACAGCCCCGTCTTCTGTCGCGAGACGATACCGGCGGCAGCAGCAGCTCGTCCCAGCGCTCCAGCTCTTCTCAGCAGCCTAGACAGGTTCATCTTGTACAGGCGGAGCCGTACCAGCAGCCGCAGCCTACCTACCAGTCCCCACCATCTCCAGACATGCAGATGGTGGTCTACCAGCCGGATCAGCCTCTGGCCGTACTGCCGCCAGACCCCTTTGATGTAGAGCCGTTGATGGATGTCAACGGGATTTGGTATGACCGCCCTGAGCCTGGGATCCGACGAGACCATCCCGGATTCAGGTGGGGGAATGGTGGTGCCCAGCCCCAGCAGCAGCCGTCAGGACAGGGAGGGCAGTACTCCCAGCAGAGAGATCACCAGCAGCAGCAGCAGTCCCCAGCACACCAGCAGCACCAGCCATCATCCTTCGGTCCTCGTCCCTATCAGCAGCAAGGACAGTCGTGGAGGCGTGAGCAGCAGGCTCACCCAGTTCAGCAGCAGCACCCTTCCTCATACCCCTCTTACCACCAGCAGCAGTTCCAGCAGCCTCACCCCCAGAGAGGCTACCCGTCGGGCTCCCACGAGAACCCCGCTTTGGGTGACATCGCCCGCCTCCTCACGGACCAGCAGGCCACATTCAGACGGGAGATGGACGAGTTCCGCCAGGAGATGCGGGACTTGGTGAGAGGGAAGGCCGCCATTCCAGCCCAGATTGAGCCGAATCCGAACAACCTCAAGAGGAAATCTGAGCAGGTAGTACACACTGAGTCTGCCACTCCTAGTGATCCATTTGTTGATACATCGTCGGATCTATTTGATGCTGATTTTGTCACTCTTAGGAGCGGTAGGACCCCAGCAGGCGGCGGCGCCTCATCTGAGCTTCATCACGAGGATACATCAGAGGCGCCACATGAGGAGGAGGAGAGCGGTACTGAGGCCGCTCTAGATGATGATGGTGGCACTGATGTCACCAAGGATGCTGATCCCACCGGCGGTACTGAGGCCGCCGCTTCACCAGTTCGAGGAGGTGGTACTGACGCCACCAGTAGAGCCGAGCCAGCCCGTGGTACTGAAGCCGCGAGACGTCTACCAGCAGCAGCAGCAGCAGAGCCAGCCAGAGGTGGTACTGAGGCCACCGGTGTTTGTTGTGATAGAAATTTTGTCTTTCCTTCAGTTCATGTACCTCAGAACACTGTTGTGAATAAAGGAAAAGGTTTAGTTTCTTCTGGTCCCACTGTGGTGAATGACGTATGTGTGGATCCGGTCATCGAACCGTCTAGGCCTTTTCCTAGTCCTTCATCTGAGAAGGACCTTGTAATCCCCTTCCCTAGAGCCCTTCAGATGGGGAAGGGGAAGAAAAAAGAAAATCCAAAAAAAAGAGAGCTTGAGGAGTTCAGCCAGAGCATGATCGATCGGTTTCACATCCAGCTGACCCTCCAGGAGGCCTTGCAGCACATCCCGCTTCTCCAGCGTTCTTTGAGAGATAGGACTACAGTCAGGAGGAGGAGGAGGAACCACACTTCAGAGATCCATGTGCTGACGAAAGCCACGTGTTTTGCGATCCAGAACCGCCTGCCAGCCAAGAGGCCAGATTCAGGGGCCCCGTATGTCAGATGCCAGATTAGAGAGCAGAGGTTCGACCGTACTCTTCTAGATAGCGGATCGTCGATCAACCTTCTTCCGGCAGCCCTTCTCGACCGCTTCGAGTTGGGCACTCTTCGACAGAGCAGGACAGTCCTTCAGTTCGCTGATCGATCTGTCAAGAGGCCGAAGGGGTTATTGCGAGATGTTATCGTCACGATTCATGGCCTGAAATTCCCCGTGGACTTCGTAGTGTTGGACATGGAGATCCCTGAGTCAGTGACCGATATCCCCATCATCCTTGGTCGTCCGTTTTTGGCCACAGCCAAAGCGGTGACTGATCATGATAGTGGGAAGGTGTACTTTCGCGTCGAGGGCGAGAGTATACAAATAGAGACGGTCGAGGACTACATAGCTAGAGAGAGAACCCGCTCAGATGCGAGTACAGATTCAGAGCAGCTGACAGACACGGAGCCAGACATCCACCAGGACTGTGATTTTGTGATCACAGACGACGAGGCAGCTTGGGCAGATCCTGCAGCACAAACCATCCTCTCATATTCAGATACAGCTGATGCCGAGATGATAGCAGAGGAGAGTCTGGAGAGCACAGCCCTGGTTCAGGATACCATAGAGGCAGCAGAGTCGGTCCTTGATCGCGACACGATGTTCAGTGATGGTGGTGCTGAGGCCACCTTGTTTTCCGGTGGTACTGATGCCACCGCGATTGATACAGATCCCTCGGATTCAGAGTCTGATTGGGCCGATTGTTATGATCAGATGCCAGACCTGAGTTCACCTGAGCCTATAGATGAGGAGGAGGTAGATGCAGAGCCGAGCAGAGACAGTGCAGTTGAGCAGCCTTCTCCCGATCCAGTTTGCGAGAGTACGCTTTCACTTTCCCAGGCAGATTTGGCAGACTTAGCAGCTTTCACTCAGTTTCTTCCACAGCCAGATTTGCCAGCACCCAGCATTCCAGAGCTGAAGCCGCTTCCTACTTCGTTGAAGTATCGATTCCTTGCGGGCGATCCAGAGATGTACCCAGTCATCATCTCCGCCGAGTTGACTGGAGAGCAAGAATCCCGTTTGATGGGGGTTCTTGAAAAGAACCGCAAGGCGATCGGATGGAGCGTAGCGGATCTCCATGGGATTAGTCCAGCAGTGTGCTCCCACCATATCTATCTTGAGGAGGGGGCGAAGCCGTCGCGTGAGTTCCAGCGGCAGTTGAACCCCAACCTGAGAGAGGTCGTGATGAAAGAAATATCAAAATGGTGGAGCGCAGATTTTATTTATCCCATTTCCGACTCCAAGTGGGTCAGCCCCTTGCATGTGGTGCCCAAGAAGACGGGCATCACGACTGTGATCAGTGAGTCGGGAGAGGAGATCGCTACACGAGTACCCACCTCTTGGAGGGTTTGTGTTGACTACAGGAGACTCAATCAAGCCACCAAGAAGGACCATTTCCCCCTGCCCTTTATTGACCAGATCATTGAGAGACTGGCAGGGAAGAGCCATTATTGCTTCCTGGATGGGTACTCGGGCTACAACCAAGTGGCCATCACTCCTGAGGATCAGGAGAAGACCACCTTTACCTGTCCCTTCGGCACATATGCTTTTCGACGCATGCCATTTGGGCTATGCAACGCCCCTGCGACTTTTCATAGGTGCATGCTGTCGATCTTTTCGGACATGGTAGGGGAGTGTTTGGAGGTCTTCATGGACGATTTCTCGGTCTACGGCGACGGATTCGATTCTTGTCTTGACTGCCTAGACCGGGTCCTCCAGCGATGTATTGAGTTTCATTTGGTTCTATCTTGGGAGAAGAGTCACTTCATGGTGACTCAAGGGACGGTGCTTGGCCACATCATCTCCAACAGGGGCATGGAGGTTGATCTGGCCAAGGTTGATGTCATTAGAAAACTCGCACCGCCGTCCAATTTGAGGCAGCTACGGTCATTCCTGGGGCACGTTGGATTTTATAGGAGATTTATTCAGGATTTCAGCAAGATTGCCCTACCGTTGACTGACCTCTTGACGAAAGACACCGAGTTCCTTGTCGATGACAAGTGTCTCTCGTCCTTTGCGACTCTCCAGCAGCATGTTATTGAGGCTCCTGTCCTCCAGCCGCCTGATTGGTCTCTCCCATTCGAGATCATGACGGATGCCTCCGATTTTGCCGTAGGGGCAGTGCTGGGACAGAGGAGGGATGGAGTTCCGTTTGCCATACACTACGCTAGCCGCACATTGGATTCCGCCCAGCGGAATTATACGGTCACAGAGAAGGAGATTCTAGCCGTAGTGTTTGCCCTAGATAAGTTCAGATCGTATATCATTGGATCTAGAGTGACTTTGTTTACAGATCACACCACCATCAGGTACCTCATGGCAAAGAAGGATGCCAAGGCCAGACTGACTAGATGGATCCTTCTACTCCAGGAGTTCGACATTGAGATCAAGGATAAGCCTGGAGTCAAGAATGTGGTGGCGGATCATCTCTCCCGATTAGAGCAGCCTGAGGATTCTGAGCAGATTGATCCCATTCGAGATATCTTCCCAGATGAGGCGATCTTTGCTATCGCCTCACTCCCGTGGTATGCCGATATTGTGAACTTTCTCGTTGCAGGGAAAGTCCCACAAGATTGGCCCAGGCAGAGGCTTGAGACCTTCCTTGCGATGGCCAAGTCCTACCACTGGGAGGATCCCATCCTTTACCATGAAGGAGGGGATAGCGTCTGGCGTCGGTGTATTCCTCAGGAGGAACACCATAGCATCCTCACTTACTGCCACAGGCTTGAGGCAGGAGGACATCATTCTGGGAGGAGAACGGCACAGAAAGTGCTCCAATCCGGCTTGTGGTGGCATACCCTCTTCAAGGACTCAGATGAGTTCGTGAAGAGGTGTACTGACTGTCAGAGGATGGGCACTTGTGGACAGCGTGATATGATGCCGATGCAGCCCATTCACTTCTGTGAGGTTTTTGACGCATGGGGCATCGATTTCATGGGTCCATTCCCTAAGAGTCAGGGATTTGAGTACATTCTGTTGGCCGTTGATTATGTGAGTCGTTGGGTGGAAGCAATCCCCGCCCGAGCCGCTGATGCGAGGACAGTTTGCAGATTTTTGAGGAAGCATATCATCACGCGGTTCGGGGTTCCACGAGTTCTGATTTCTGATGGGGGGTCTCACTTCATCAACGACCAGGTGAAGGCCCTTGCTAGCGAGTTCAGTATAGACCATCGTGTTGCCACACCTTACCATCCACAGACGAATGGTCTAGCTGAGGTGTCGAATAGGGAGATCAAGACTATTCTGCATAAAGTCGTCCGCCCTGACCGAAAGGATTGGTCACAGCTTTTGGACTCGGTCTTGTGGGCATATAGGACGTCTTTCAAGACACCTTTGGGCACATCTCCCTTTCGCCTCGTATATGGCAAGCCGTGCCATTTACCTGTTGAGATGAGGCACAAGTAACTATGGGCAGTCACAGATATTCTTATGGATCCAGATGGTATGGGAGACCAGAGGAGGGCAGAGTTAGCTGCCCTGGAGGAGCTTAGAGATGCAGCTTTCTCAAGCAGCCTACATTATAAGGAGAAAGTCAAGGAGTGGCATGATTCTCATATCAGCCACAAGCATTTTGAGATTGGACAGAGAGTATGGCTATTTGATGCGAGGCTACGATTATTTCCAGGGAAGCTACAGAGCAAATGGAAGGGACCCTACTTGGTCAGAAAGGTACACGACAATGGTAGCATTGATATATCCGAGTTGTCTTCTGATAGTACCTTTCGAGTGAACGGCCAGCGGCTCAAGCCATTTCTAGATCATGAGCCGCGGGACGTTATTGTTGCCCCTATTCATTTTGCGTGAGATGTGGTCTCTTGACTCACATCTTTTGCATCTCACGCCTGATTTTCACTGTTCCTCCGCTTGTATAGATCCAGTTGTCCATATCATTCTATTCTTTAGTCCCACATCCCTTTTTCTCATCTTATGATTATGCTATACTTAGGGTGTACTTTACCCTAAGTATAGGGGGGATGTTGGACCTGCGAGTATTCTTTTCATTCGTTCTGCTCCTGTTTTGTTGCCTATACTTAGGGATATTTTACCCTAAGTATAGGGGGGGCAGACTCTGTATCTTCTTCACTCGGATTTCCCTTCATGTACAGCTTGCTATACTTAGGATTAGTTAATCCTAAGTATAGGGGGAAACCACCGAGTCCCTCTCATTCTATTCATTTATTCATTCCTGTACTTAGCCATTCCTTTTCACTTCCCTTTTACTAAGCACGAATTATGTCTTCTTCATCGCTCTTGATCACTCCGAGGACATCGTTCGAGCTAAGTATAGGGGGGTGTGTATATATTTCATATATACTTTAGCCATAACTCGTACTTTGTGTGAGTGTGTTAATAAATAAATGGCTAAAAATCACAAAAATTAAAAATTTTTCATGTACATAAACTTCTCTTATCATGCACATACATAGCTAGTGTACAAAGTATTTTTGTAAGAATTATTTCAAAAATCTTTTGTGTAAAGCTTGTGTAAATATTTTTGTATCAAAATTATGTATATAGTACAAAAATTTTTCCAAAATGTTTTGAAAATCAAAAGTTTGCAAAAATCTTGTGTAAATGTTTGTAAATATCTTTTTGCAAGACTTGCACTTCATGCATCATCATCATCCATGATTTCAAAACATTTTTCAAAAATTTTGCATGATTGTAAAATATTTGTAAATAGCATCTTGTGTACATATATGTATATAGTTTTCCCTGGATGAGAGTTGACATTTAAACTAAGCCTGGAATTAAATTGAGAAATGGAGCTTGAATAAGATCTTAATCCACTTAACTTTAAGAGGAACCTTATAGGATTTAGGGTTAAGGCTTTTCAGGTCCATAAGGACTTAATCCTTTGAGTCCACTAGGCTATGAGCATATGTCATCTTGATGAGCCTAAGTAGAGCACTTAACAACACACGCATGACTCTTAGAGACAATGGCTTGACTTGCACCTGCACTTTACACATGGCTCTCCACGGATGAGGTGGTGAGGAGGCAGTTTCCTTTGGCTTGGGGTAGCATATGAGGGTAGTACTTCTAGGCGGAACCTCTCTTCTTCTTCTAGTGAAGGAAGTGCGTCTCAACTTGGTCTAGTGGTGATGAATGCTAAAGACAGAAGCTGTGGGTTGCAATAAAGCTTCAAAAGAGGGATAGTCTACTGGCTCAAGAGGAAATTTCTTGTAAATATGCTGCACCATGTAGATATGATGTATAGAAGTCCTTGAAAAAAAATGCAAAATGCAAAAAGAACTCCAAAAAAGTGGTGGGTCGGATTGAAAATTTAATAACCCCACCGGAGTGTACTTAGTAAAATAAAGCAAAGCTTATGGTATCCATGTTACATCTCATGAAGCTTGCAGCGGGAGACTTAGCTACACTGGCTAAGCTTCCAAAAGTCTATACTTCTTCCCCCTCTTCTTGAGCCGGTTGCACTTGAACTTAGAAGGGAATACCCCGCTTCTCGAGGAAAGAGTTGCTAGACCGAGGCATTAGAGTTACCAGGTTAAGGGAGGTTGTTTCTTTGTTACTTCTGAGGTGGGGAGCCACCCATCACTTACACTGCTTGGAAAGATTCATGGTCATTAGAGTTTGTGTATGTAGACTTGTTCTGATCTGGTTTATTGAGGAGTCTTGCCCATAGATTGTGGAACTTACAGGCTGTTGAGTTTTAAGCTTAGATCCAAATAAGGTTCCGACACATTAATAATCCAAAGATCTGATCGAGCTCCATATCCCAATTTAATGAAGGCAAGTTTAATAATCAACCTTGATCCATGTACATCCTCTTTTTCTTTTTCTTTTTCTTTCTTTTTCACTTCTTTTTCAAATAAGTGTTTGCTAAGGGACTAGCAAAGTTAAGTATAGGGGGGTGATGAATACCATTCATCACTCTTTATTCTTATATTTTAGCTACAAAAACCTTCGCAAATGCATGTAGATATATGTAAATATAAATAATTACCAAAAGCATGCATTGTGTAAAAACCTATAATTAGCATGTTTTTGTGCAAAAATAAAAGAATAAAGATTAAAAAGAAAAAGAGGGAAATATTTAGAATAAATATTGAGCAACCTAACCCAAGGGAGGGCTCAGCATGGGCCTGACCGCATAAAAGCCCAAGTAGAGGGAGATAGGAGCTCATGTGTAAATATTTGTGAAAATACATAAAACTATATTTTCCTCACCAAAAATACAGTTGTAAATATTTGTATATATTTATAAAAGATAAAAACAAAATAAAAAGTTAAAAATCAAAAAGATAAAAAATACCCCTTTCCTCTTGTACATAAACCACACCTATATATATATTTATTTATTTATTTAACTTTGTAAATATACAAAAGTAATTTTCATACTTTTTGTAAATATTCTATCTATGTATTGTAAATAAATAAAATAAAAAGAATCAAAATCAAAAACAAAATAAAAATAACAAAATTAAAAACCCAAAAATACCTTGTACATATGTCATGTATATAGATGTACATATCTATTTATTTTACCAATATATATAAATAATAAAAATAAAATAAAAACACTCTTTTATTCCTTATTTTATAATGTAAATAAATAAAATATAAAATAAGGATAAAATTGTATAAAAATAATAATTAAAATCAAAAATAAAAAAAAAGAAACCTAATTATGTACATATACCTATATGGTACATATTATGTAAATACCCTATTTTTATTTCCAAAAATTAATTAAAAATCACCAAAAAATAGAAAAAAATAAAATAAAAATATTTCATGTTTTAAGTTTTTGAAAATTCGGTCATTTTCTGACCCAAAATAATTAAATAAAAATCCATTGAATGGCGGCCTCTGATTGGTCCACGGGGGATTGTTGACCCCGGTCAACTTTCCCCCGCGGACCCCTTTTCCCTCGGATCTGGTGGATGACCCGACTTCCCCATTCATTTCCCGTCAGACCCGACCGCCATTCACCTAAACCCCGGGTCAAATCCATTCACGTCACACCCGAGAACCTCGCCGGAGCCTTTGCCTCGGGGTCCGCGCTTCATGCTGCCCTACCCGACCAGCCCTAGTCGGGTCGGCACCCATATATATCTCGAGCTCCGCCATTTTCAATCGTCATCTTTGGCTAATCCGCTCCACCCCCAGTGACCTCCAGTGCTCAAGCGTGAGTGACAGCTCGCTCCAGGTGCTGTCGCAGCGAGGAGAGGGGCCGGATACCACTGATCCGGCGAGTCAGCACCGCCGTGCTCCGCCCAGAGCAGGAGCTCGAGCCTCGGGCTGAGACGACCCTTGAGGCCACGACCGGGAGCACCACCAGCTCCAGCACAGTCTATTCACCCACGCAGGTAACCTTTTAGCTTAGCCATTTAGCCTAATTTCCATTTTTCCCCAATTCGCGCCGCCGTCGATTTTCGTTGATTCCGACCACCTCACACCTCCATTCGATCATCGGAATCCTTCATCATCTCCGCCCTCCTCCCGCGCACGTTCTCCGCACCTCCGTTCAACCCAGCTCGCACAGGAGCTGGGGATTCGAGCTCTTCCGTCCATCGCATCGCCGGAGCTCGACCACTTCGCCTCCCCGATCACCTTCACCACGCCTAACGGGGTCGAGGCACTTTGCCCTCGACCCGCGAGTTTGCTGGGATACTTTGCAAGTTCATCCAAGCCCATCTGAGGGCTTGGACCATTTGGTCCAGCTGCTCCGCCTCCGCCGACCTCGTCGGAGTTCCCCAGGACTCGGTTGGGTCATCGGAGGCCTCCATTAGACGCGGAGGGCCCGCAGCTTCCTTCTCCGACCTTCAGCGAGCTTCCAGGAGGAGACCAGTGCCGTCACGAGTCCGGTGAAGTTCGCCGGAGCCCTGTTCGTCCACCATCCTTCTCCGCCGTCCGATCGACCCCGAGCTCCAGATTCGATCACGATCGTCCATTCGAGGAGCAGCTTTAACCGCCAGATCCATTCGAGGGTCTCCACCGTCGATCCAGCGAGGCTCAGCCACTACTCCCGTCCACCGTTCAATCTGCAACGTGGCAGCGCCTGGACCGTCTGATCAAAGCCGAGGATCCAGCCCTGGGCGCCACCCATTCCCAGCCGTCCATCTATCCACGTGGCGCCCATCCATCGGCTCGACTTAATAAAGGGTAATTTACCCTTAGGCCCTTCCTTATCTTTTATTTCGCATTAGTCCTGTAAATATTTAGAGACGTTGTTTAGTTTTAGGGTAATTTGCACTTTGGGCCCGGAGCTTTAGTTTATTTGCACTTATACCCCTGCCTGATGTGAGCCACGTGCATCGTCACGTGTTTTATTGGGATATTTGCAGTCTGTGCCCTTATTGTTCTGGTTGTTAATGAATGAATGAATCTTTCTGAGTAATTGCATATACCCATGTGCGTGGCTTTATTCCGCATGTGCGTTTATTGTTGGGTTATTTGCAGCTGAGGTCCTCGGACTTTTGGTACGTGTTACCAATTAGTCCCCGAACCTTAGTTTTATTACATATAGGTCCCTGAGTGCCCCAGGCACGCGCCTCGCGCGTGCTTTGCTGGGTATTTTGCACCGAGACCCCCAGAACTTTGGGTATTTGCACTTTGGTCCTTGTGCACAATGCCCTCTTGTGATTTTTGAATAAAATATCAATTCATCTCCAAATTCGATAAAAATTTGACACATGGCTCCTGCCATGTTGTAGGATTTTTGAGAATTTTGGAGGACATTTCTGAGTTTATTTGTTATTTTTAAAAATTCAAAAACCATCATTTTAGCCACTGTCTAGTTTTAAAAACCCCAAAAAAAATATAAAAACCCCCTCAAAAATTCTATAGAAATTAGGTACTGTTTATTTTGTGTTCCTTGATTTTCTAGCCAATTTTGGCTATTTTTCACTGCTTAAAAACCATAAAAACTTAAAAACACCTAAAACCTCATAAAAATTCCAATAAATAATCTAAAAACCCAAAAACAATAATTTTGGTACTCAAATTTTCCTTGTTTATCTAGTTTACAGGAAAAATACCTCCAGGCCCTTTGGAGGTCCCTAGATATTTTATCTAGGGCTTTTGGGCCTGGCTGGACAGTACCTTGCATTTTAGTTACTGTTTGATTTTTAGAAAATAAAATACACACCATAAAAATTCCAAAAATTCACCAAAAACATTAAAAAACATAAAAAACATAAAAATATTTTTGTCTGAATTTTTGCTTGATTTTTGATGCATTAAATAAATTGTCAAAGTTTGCTTGTTTTTGCTTTTCTTATTTTCTTCACATATTAAAAATTCCAAAAAAAATTAAAAATTGTTAAAAACCACTAAAGATATTTTGCCTTTTATTTTATTCATTTTTGACTACTTCGTAGGCCTTCGGCCAATCCGTGCTCCTTGAGTTCGACCCTGGGTGCTATACCAGGTTAATCTCATAGCAGGACCGCTTGCTTCGTGCTTGATTTGACATATTTTCGAGTGGTCATTTTTCTTCTTGATTGACACTACTGAGTGACTGAGGTCGCAATGACCTATTTTCTGTACCTTATACCTTAGTCGCTCGGTTTTTCGTGTCATCACTTTGGCTATCATCTAATACTTGCAGGATCGTCAATGGTCGGAGTTCGTGATGGAGCTCCTTCAAGCCTTTCTCCTCCGGTGAAGCTTCATCGACCGCTCACGCCAACCAGCTCCGGAGCCTCGCCGCACCACCTGCTTCTTCGCGAGGACCCTATATTGCTTCTCCGATATTCAGGGTACCTCGCGGAGCACGGAGGAGCCCACAGTGGTTCGCTAGAGACCCGCCTTCTCTGGCGACCTGCGGAGGAGCACGAAGACACAGGTGTCGTCCGAACATCTGGATTGGACGGCTACGATGACAACACATGGAGACCCGAGCCTCAGTCCGCTCCAACAGGCTCGGGTCACCCGAACCTCGAGCCGAACCATCAGATAAAGCCACGTGTCTCGAATTTGAGACAGCCTCCCGAGCCTTGGCCCCTCACGTGCGACGCGCGTGAGGGCCTAGGTAAATTGCACGAAGGACCCTGGTGTTTTTTATAATTGCAGGATGGTCCCCAGGCACGTGCCACGTGCGTGCTTGGGTATTTTACAGGAAGGCCCTTCACATTTCTGAAATTACAAAAAGGCCCCCGTGCATGGAAAAATTATAAAGGGACCCAGGCAGTTTTTGGTAATTGCATTTAGGTCCATCCAGGGACCAAAATGCAATATTCATCCTTTATTTTCTTGCATTTTTATTACAATTATGCCCCTACATTGTTTTCTTTATAACCTGAGCATCGTAGGTCCAAATGATCCTTGTTTTCTCTTCTACATCATAGCATGTTTAATTTTCTCATCCAACGTCATTTTAAATGAAGTAAATTTTTGTGATAGATGTTGGTTCTGCTCTCCTTGATCTTGCTCTGATTTGATGACTGCTCTTCATGTTGTGATTAAAATGACTCTGATTTCATTTTCTATTATGACACTCATATTTTTAGGGTATTTTTGTAATCTTTTGTTTAGCATAGATGTAATCTTGGATAATTACTCCTTCATCACTTTAAATTGCATAAAAATCAACTAAAAACTACATACATCATAGTATTGCATTGTAATTAGCATAGCGCATCGTGCAAACCTGAAATTGAAAATTTATTCACACTAGAGCTTCATGAATCAAAATTTGATAAATAGAATAAGTAGATGTGTCCTTGTGTTCGACCTTGGTAGACTTGTTAAGTAAAAATATTCCACAACATTCAAAGATTGTGGTTTTTGTTGAACCGAATTTGCCTCCTATACTACGACAATTTTAGATTATTAAAGAGGCAGATTTCACGATCATCAAATGGCACCGTTGCCGGGGACACGGCTTAACTTAATTTATTTGTTGAAATCTTTTTGAATATTTTCGAGACATACAGGTCCTCATTTCATGCATCATTTTTTGCATCAGGTCTGTTGATTTAATTTTTTATGTGTTCTAACTTTTCTCTTTTTGAGGCAGGGCCCATGAAAATCGAGGACGCTTGATCTTCATGGAGGCGTGAAGTAGGGAGCTTCCGCTGAAGAGGCCGCAAAAGAATTTGTGAAGAAACTCTAGGACTTTTTATCAATCAGCCTACATTTGCATCCTGTAAAAAAAGTGTTGCATGTGCATATTTATCTCTAGTTTTTGCACGTTGTAAAAAAACAAAAAAGGAAGAAGAAGAAGTAGTAGATCACTTGATGATCTACCCCCCCCCCCCCCCCACACACACACACATACTTGCACATACACACTCACCCCCCCCCCATCTTCCTTCCCTCTATCTATTACTCTCTCTCTCTCTCTTTGTTTATATTTCACGAACTCCCCCCCCCCCTCTGCCCCTAGCATTCTGTAGAAATACATCACCCCCTCCACCCTTGTATCATAGTGAGAAGACTTCTCCAGATGCAGACTCCCCTAAGTCAGGACTTTACTTAGGCTATTTGTAGCCTAAGTATAGGGGGGTCCCGTCTATCCATCCTTCCCTCGCATTATCTTCTTGTACTTACATCAATTTTTGACCTAAGTATAGGGGGACCCTCCTATTGAGTTCCGCTATATCATCCTATATTTGATCGAGCCTTGGCTACATAGCACTTGTGCTATGAGGACATAGAAAAATTTAAGTATAGGGGGGTATACCGCATATTACAATATATTTACTTCAGTCATAGCTCGTATTTTTAAAACCTTTTGAAAATTTTGTTTTCGGGCTTGGCTTTGGTAAACCTGTGAACTGAGTTTTGTAAAAACTTGTAAAAATATTTTCTTAAAATTGAGGGATTAATCTGTGTAAATAACCCTTTTCAAAAAAAATTGAAAAATTGAAAAGCTTTCTTTGAATTAGACTCTGACTACTAGGCTTAGTAGACACTTTCAGTGAGGGAACTTCGGTCTCCCTTAGCAGAGTAGGTGGTTTAGAGGACACTGCGGAAGGCACCGTCCTTAAGGAACATGAGTCTGTCTATCGGCTCGTACTTACACCCATACTGGCTGAGAGTAGATACTTTTATTCATTTGAGCATGGGCCAGTCATTGTCTCTCCAAAGAAATAAATAAAAAAATTAAAATTAAAATCCATAAAATTTTGCAAAAGTAAAAAATCACACAAAAATCACTAATTAAGGAGATTGGTGTATTCCTGACACAATCACATTCACTCAAGGCTTGAGGATTTTAAGGACACTGGATTTCTGTGATCTTGAGAGTCTGAGTTAACATGCCTCAGTCACTAGGATTTTTAAGCTTAATTATACATACTTCCCTCGTTTGAAAGATTTGAGCGCTATATTGCACTCTTCATCTCTACCTTTAAATGAATATGATAAGACAAGTCACTTTCACAACTGCAAGATTGATGACATGAGTTGATATATCACTTGAGGAACTAGGACCAGAGATTTGAGTTTAGATCCGATCTAATGATATTCGAGGATGGGATAAAGTTAATGAAGGGCATAAATGGAGATCACCCATTAACTGGAGCAATAATGGCCATCCATATTAGAGAAATATGGGTGCACCCCATGGAATGGAAAGGACTTAAATGTCCATGATCCATACATATCATTGGCCCTTGGGAGGGCTCCTTCCTATGGATGGCAAGGTGGTAACAAGCCGTAATTCCCCTCTATAAATAAACGTTGATGCCAAAGTTTCGAAGGCATTGAGAGAGGAGTTCAAATAAGGAGCCAAGGAATGTCTCTAGGGGAGGGGATCCAGGGAGGACCCTTGGTGGGGTGCCTTAAGGGAGAGAAGGTCCATTCATAGAAGGGGAGCAAGCTCGGAGCTCTGTCTCTATAGATCTGCATGATATCAAGGAGAGCGATATCAAGGCCGACGTGAGTGTTCTCTACTCCTCCCCTCCCCATTCATAACATCAACGTGTGTGATTTGTAATTTGTATTAATGAGTAATACATTACATTCTTGTGTCTCTTTCATTTCATTGCTAGTGTTTGGTTTTACCGGATCATTTTATTTTTATTACAGTCATGTTCGGACTACCGAACCATCCTTCTTCTCGTCTGTGTTCGGAATATAGAATCATTCTTTCTCCTATTATTATGCTCAATTATGCGGCGCTGCTGACCTTTTTAATATTATGTTCGGTTGTACGGCGCTCCCGACCCATCTAATACTTTACTTGAATATTCGGCACTGCCGACCTTTTTATTTTGTATTAAGTGTTCGGCTCTACCAATGAATTGTCTAGATTTGGTTAGATCACGCCTACACTCTCAACATAACGAGTAGCGGTATTGTCGCCTGTTTCCACGAAAAAGACAGGTTGGTTAGTATTGGTATACTAACACCGCACGTGGAAAAATCCCACAGGCAAGTTTGGGAAAAATCACCCATGACAACCAACCCCACCCTTTCCTCTTTTAGTACAAAATATAAGGTTATGCATGACAACCAATCAATATGAGGTGCTCCACTTGAGGGAGAGGGTGTTTGGATGACACTGAAAGCAATTTTTAATGTCTACATGTGTGGTTAGGATTAGAAAAAATGAGAAAGATACGTACCGTGGAATCTGAAATAAAATAAGTAAAAAAATTGTTATCTCACACTAACGACGTAGAAAAGGTGGTAACACCTTCTTCTTCCGGTACTAATTGATCCTGATTTTACATTTTTTAATGATGTCTAATTGACGTTTTCGTTGCAGTCGAATAAATCCGGATCGATTAAAAATTAAACACACGGCTCGATGTATCATCGAATGAAATTAATGCATGGTTTTATATTTGTTTAACCTAGGCAAGTCCCAGGGTCGACTCAAAGAGGCAAAGGAATAACTCGGGATCAAGTTAGATGAATTAGATCGCTGTTTTCTAAGTGGCATTTCTTTTTTGTAATTTTTTTATGCAATAAAAATGCTGAATGCACAATACGATTGAATTACGTTAGCAGGAAAATACCCAGCTTAGACAAATTTAATTTTAATATAAAATTAATTCAAATCAGCCAAGTTATATTTTTCCTAAGAACCTAAACCAACAGCGAATACAAAATGTATTTTTTGTAATTTTTAGATCTAAAATGCACAAATGAAAAATGCAAACCTTTTTGGGGTTTTTATGCAATTTCTCGTGCAAATGATATGCAAAAATTATGAAAATTTTACAGGAAGTTAAATATGATGAAATGAAGCTACTAAATTTTTGAAATTTTCTGACATTTTATATTTTTTATGAATTATTTACTGATAACAAAGTGACTGTGAGTATTTAATTCCTAATTAATCCATGAAATCATATCATCCACAGATCTATTTATCTCAAATAGATATTTTAATAAGGAATCCAGGAGCTTTGAAATTTCTCAAAAATCTTATTCGTGGAATTAATTAAAAATCAATTACAGAAATCACCCTAGAATTTATTATATGCACAAGACAACTCCAAATTAGAAGAAATTTCGATTGCAATTAAAGAACACTTAAAGCCATCATTCACAATTTTTTCGCAATTTTTGAAGCAATAAATGAATATGTGCAAAATTTAGAGCTTAAATGGATAAAATATCACTGACTTTCAATCTATGATTTTTAATAAATAATCTGATGTTCATAAAAATTGTAAATAAATAACCACGAGATAAAGAATTAAGTGATCATCAAAATGCTAATTTTGATTGAATAAAATGATGCCATTTTGAGGTCCAAATTAACGCTCAAAGCCAGGGATGTTTGTCCAATACATATATTAAAATGTCAAACTGAAATGTGCCTAAGGGCACTTTTGGAAATGAACAAACATGATGGACTGAAAATGCAATTTTCACAAATATAATAAAAATAAAATGGACCATCTTTTCCCCCAAGCTAGGGCAGGAAGTGGGCGACGGCCACGCGAAGCTCGCAAGGCTAGGCAGCGCGTGGCTGACGGCGGCCAGGCTCGCGTGATGGTGGAGGTCGAGCGACAATGGGCGAGTGGGCGGAGGCGGTGCTGGCAGCTACCGCACGAGGGGTGGCGCGCGTTGAGCGGCGGTACGCAGCGGCGTGAGGATGGCCGAGGTCGGGCGCATCGAAGAGGATGCGGCGAGCGGTCGAGGACGGTCGTATGCTTGGAGGTCGGCGCGGGCGGCGTAGCCGTGCGCTCGGTGCGAGGGAGTGGCGGCTGGCGGTCGAGCTGGGCGGAGGGCGCGAGCGCAGGTGGACGGCTGGTCTGCGCCACAAGGGCTACGCTTGGGCCGCGCTCGCGCCATCGCTCAGGAGGAGAAGGGGGCTGGCAGCTGGTGCTGGAATGGCGGCGCCAATGACGGTCGGCCGCCAGGGATGGTGCAGACCTTGCAGGTGGCTGAGGTGTAGCCACGAGCTAGAGAAGGAGGACGGGTGGCCGTCGTTGGGCGGCTCCTGGGTTGGCGGCGAGCTGCAGGTGCGGAAGGAGGGGTGTGTTACAATCGCAGGTGGACGGCTGGAGGTCGGGGCCGGTCGATGGTGACGGCCGCTGGTGGTCGAGGGCTGGAAGGCTCCAGCAGTTTTTTTATAATTTCTGTTTTTGCTATTTTTATATTTTTTGTTATTTTTTTAACAAGAAATATGTAGCAATGAAGAGGTGGTGTTGTGGTGGAAATGATGATGTAAAAAATTTGATGGTGATTGTGATTGTGGTGGTGTTTGTGAATTATTTTGGTGATGGACATGATAAATAAATAATGTTAGATAAAATAAAATGACAAGATAAAGATAGAGTACTTACCTGTGAGAATTTCCTGATTTTTGGAGGAGCAATGATGCACTCCGATCGTCGCTTCAAGTAGACAGTGTGTGCTCCGAAGCTCAACGAGCGTCATGAAACTCGTGACGATGGTGCAGACCATCAGATCTCGCCTTGAGGTTGTCATTGCTCAACTCGTTTCCTACAGCTGTCACCTGAAGGTTAAAGGGGCTCGACCTCACTTCTCTCGAAAACGACGAACGAAGAAAAATGATGGAGGAGATGTGAATATAAAGGAAGAGGAGAGGAAAGTTGGAGAAGAAGTGGGGAGAATTGAGTGGTGGAGAGAGTGGAGAAAATGGTAGCTTGGAGTGGAAGGCGAGTAGAGAAGAGGTAAAAGGGGGATAAAATAAATTATTAATAAAATAATACAGTAGGCTACTAAAAATAATTAAAATAGTAATAATAAAATAATCTTAATAATAAATCTGAAAATAGTAAAATAAATTCGAAAATAATAAAAAATGAGGTGACATGTGGCGACTCCAGGAACTGCCACATGTCGCTCCTAGAAAATTCAAAAATTAAATGTAAATAAAAATCAAAAGAAATAACTAAAGAGATTAAATCAAAAAGTGGTCAACACAAAAGTTGCTCGTCTCGACTAAATCTACAACTTTTATAAAGAGTCGAAAATTAAATGAAATCATCTGTACAAATTGTATTTTTGGGTGGTAACTTATAGGTATAAAATACCACATTTTTATCTTTTGCAATTTTTTATCATTTTAAATACATATCCGCAATCATCTGTATCCATATATGTATATCCGTTTTCATATATAAATATAGTGATAGATTTATTTTTAACCATATATAATATAATTCTCTACCTCCTTTTACCATATTTATATATTTTGTATGATACAAATACATTTAATAAATTAATATCATGTATTTTCCATCCAATTCTTATATATTTAAGTCGATTCTATAGAGTATTTCTAACATTACTTGTGTGCAATCAGTATCCATTTTACATCCGTATCCGTTTTTAAGGATATGGTAAGATAGTTTTAATATCCGTCAATATCTGCATCCGTATTCGTATTAAAAAATGGATAAGGATATGGTAATCCCTATATTTATATTCGTATCCAACCGTTTGCATCCATATCTCACACACAGAGACACATACAGGCACGATGGTACGGGACAATCGAAAATAGGAGAAAGCAGACTATGAGGATACGAGGCACCAGCTTAGGCGCGCATACTCGAAACTACACGCAAACCACACGTGAGTACGAAAAATCATTGTATCACAATGCAATTGGAAAACATAGTCCGAAGGCCACGGAAACGGAGTCCTGGAGGACTTCTCTTGATAGATGCTATGCAATAAAGGCGGGGGCGACACACGACGCGATAACATTTGGCGATGTTTACGTCGGTGGTGCACCCTTTTGATGCAGATGAAGTACGGTAATTCGGTACTACAATAATGTGCGATCATTAATATTGGTAGGAACCAATTAATTCACACCCATTACAACCAATCCCACATGCAAGTTTAGGAAAAATGATAAACAATCAATATGAGGTGCTCCGCTTGAGTAGAGAGTGTGTTTAAATGACGTCGAATGCAATATTTAATATTTGCATGTGTGGTTAGGATTAGAAAAAATGAAAAAGGTGCATAACCTAACCTGGAATCCGGAATAAAATAAGTAAAAACATTGTTACCTCACACTAAGGACGTAGAAGAGGTGGTAAAACCTTCTTCTGCACGTACCGGTTGGTTTCTTTGGGCTTCTCGCATGCCTTCTCGTGAGTATCTCTGAGTGTAAATTCAAATTTTCTACCGCATATACGAAAGGTCATGATTCTCAACTCATCAGCATTTGTCTTCTTCTCCTTCGCATTGGGGGGTTACCAAAATGGGGAGAGAAAAAAATATGCCCCAAATGGGGGCGACTTGAAAATAATTCCTAAAGTAGGCATATATCGGCAAATCATTTTCCGCTTCATGTTCCTCATGCGGAAACCGCTTGCCGCACCACATGGATATACATACCACCAATATCGAATAACACAACTCTAGATGTACGTACCACCACGAGGTGCAGTTTGCGAAGGATCGCACATGCAGAGATACATACAAGCACGATGGTACGGGACAATCGAAAACAGGAGAAAGCAGCTTATGCGGATACGAGGCACAAGCTCGGGTGCGCATACTCAGGATTGCAAGCAAACCACACGTGAGTACGAGAAATCACCGTATCACAATGTAATTGGAAAACGTTGTCCGAAGGCCACGGATACGGTGTTCGGGAGGACTTCTCTTGATAGCTGCTATACAATCAAGGCAGGGGCAGCATATGACGCGATAATATTCTGCGATTGTTGCGTCGGCGGTACACCCTTTTTAAGGCAGATGAAGTACGGTAATTCGACATCACAATAATGTAGTATCATTAATATTGTTTGGAAGCAATTAATTCGCACCCATGACAACCAATCCCACATGCAAGCTTGGGGAAAATGGCAAATAATCAATATAAGGTACTCCACTTTAGTGGAGAGGGTATTTATTGACATCGAAAGAAATCTTTAATATTTGCATGTGTGATCAGGATAAGAAAAAACAAAAAAGATTACCCTAAAATCTGGAATAATAAAAGTAAAAAAAGTGTTACCTCACACTAATAACGGAGAAGAGGTGGTAACACCTTCTTCCGATCACGGTTGGTTTCCGTGGGCATTTCGCATGCCTTCTCCTAAGTATACCTGAGTGTAAATTCAAATTTTCTATCGCATTGAATGGCAAGGCAAGATTTGAAATTTTGATATTCGAAATTTCAAAGACAACAATGTCCAATAACAAGAGGGAGGTGTCATGAGATAATGGCAATACAAGATCTATGTGAATAAACTGTTAAGGTTATATACGTTGGGGGTATGAGTTTGTTGGGGGTCAAAGACAACAATGTCCAACAATATACCAAATCAATCTTAATCAGATTTAATTATTGTCGCTTCATTGATAATTTTAAGAGCTGATAATGATTGGTTTACGAGGTGTACTTGATTTAGTTATTGTCACTTCATTCAAAATGCATCGATGATTGAATTGCGTTCTTTTGTACAACAACTAAGCCAACATGTTGGATTTAATTCTCCTCATCAAAGTCCACATGTAAAAATATATGATTTAATACGAATAAATCATTTTTTATTATTCTTTGAAGTATTATGTCTTGAAAGTATGCTGTAAATAGTAATATATCATTTTTTATAGAATGTCCCAGATTTCTCATATGCAAGTGGGAGCGGTAGTAGAAATATTACAAGTGTTAGGAGTGACGATAACAATAATGGAAGTGGTAGTTTTCACAATGGGAGTATAGGGAGGACGATTCCATCTTCAAGTGCTATGTCTCAACCAAAAGTATATATATATATTATTTATGAATGTTTTAAATTGGTATAGAATTTTATATTGATATCATACATGTATAGGGACACTTCAAAAATCAAACTTCTGGAATATATAGCAATTCATTGTCAAATAATCTACAGGTAATTTTAAAACATCTTTAAAATGTTGATTAGGGGGCATTATATTTTTATTTACTAAATCATGTTTTATCCAGGGAGGACAATCTTCTATTGATGATCCATTCAAAAAGCTATCATGAGCAATATCAAATACAATGGGACATTTATTGCATATGCATGTATAATATAAATTTTAATGTCATTTTTATTTATAATAAGTTTTTATCTTCTAATTGCTTTCCTATCTTGATATAGGATCTTGATTGGAGATGTCTTACATATCAACTGAAAAGTCATTTGACTATAAAGAGGATGCACAATCATATTTACTCGAGTACATGAAGGACATAGTGATATGCATGTTGAATTTTGGTTCATGTTTTAGTTTCTTTTTGTTTTTGAAATTGACTATGATGGATACCGAATTTATGTCAATTTTCTTTTTGTTCATTGGACAAGCAAAAGGCTCTTTACTTTAGGAGGACAATACCGCAATCATTTGTTTCAATGTCTTATGCCATTACACTTTTGATGTGCTTTGTTTTTGTCATTTGATTTTTTTTCATATAACAGATTAATCAAATTGCTTGCCATCATTTTCTCGTGCAATAGCTATTAATCGTTGCTTGGATGATTAGGAAGATTGGAGTGGTAAATATGACGTAATATCACATTACTTATGCATTTTATTGATTATTTTTATGATTATAATATGTTTTTACTGTTAACTTTTATGATTATAATAAGATGAGGAAAGCCATCTGCCATAAGCTCTTTGGTGAGGATTTTGGTATTTTTGCGTAATTATTGATTCATCAATTTGGAATTATGAGAGGATTACATTTCGAGCAGAGGAGAATGGGCTGGCATATACACCCGATCAGATTCTCCTCAGCAATGGAGCTAAGCAGTGTATCCTGCAGTCCGTGCTTGCAGTTTGCTCTTTGGGGGACGAGGTTAGTTGATTGCAATCCTGTTTCGGTTTAGATGTTATAATTCATAATCAAAACTATCTCACGTCTCGTAATCTCAGAGTCTGGTTTTGATTTTTCAGAGAAAAGGGGCTATTGAAACCGATCTCTAATGTTTGCTAATGTTGGGAGTTTCAAAATTTATAATGGCCTGTCAATTCAGTTTTTGATCCCCTTGCGATATTGGGTCAGCTATCCCGAAATGGCTGGGTTGGCCGATGCGAAACCAGTCATCACAATTTCTTGCTGAAGCCAGAGCTTCTTGCGTCCCGTCTTAACGAGATGTCACGGCTTCTTATCCTTTGTTCGCCATCAAATCCAATGGGGTCAGTGTACCCAAAGGAGTTGCTTGAGAAAATTGCTGATTTGGTGAGGGATCACCCACGGCTTTTGGTAAGTTTCATTAGAATCAGATGGACTCTCTGTATTCCATATTGAAAATAGGTGACACATTTCTTTCCCAATTTCTCGTGTTCTTTAAATAAAGAACCTGAGATCTTATCTGCCATGAATGTCTTACAATTACTTCGGCTATGGGTTCCTCGTCGAGGACGGGGCGTTCAGGTTCAACACCACCATACTCATGAGCGAGTACAACTACGGTGCTCTGAGGATGCCCATGGTGATGGATTGGATCGTCGGGAGGAGTACATGCGAGGCTGCGAAGACCAACGCGACGACCTACGCGTGCCGCAGCGAACACAGCATCTGTGAAGGGTACCAGTTTGGTGGCTACCGGTGTAATTGCACCAAAGGCTTCGTCGGCAATCCGTATCTTGAAGATGGTTGCAAAGGTATGTGCAAAAATCACCAGAATGCTATGTGGGTAGTTGAGAACAATGCAATTCATGTCGATTTATGTTTATATTTTGCAGATATAAACGAGTGTGATGATCCAAAACAGTACCCATGCAATTGCATCTGCGTGAACACTCCCGGTGCTTACAACTGCACCTGTAAACCTGGCAGCCGTGGGAACAATCCTAAATTTGAGCAATGCATTCCCGATCCTGTTGACAATGGAACTAAACTACCTTTCTATGTGAAGTTGCTCATTGGTAAGAACTGACATCCTCTTCTCATCAGCAACTACTGAAATCAACTGCACCATTCTCTGTATCAATCTGGTTTAATTCTGCATTTCTTGTAGGACTCAGTGCCGGATTCCTTTTTGCTATAGTCGTCGCTTCATGGATTTATTGGGGATTCCAGAAGAAGAACTTGATCAGGCTCAAGCAAGAGTTCTTCAAACGAAACGGCGGTCTGTTCTTACAGCAGCAGATATCCTCTGTTCAGTCATATGCTTTCAGGATATTCAGTGTAGCGGAGATGAAGAGTGCGACGAGCAACTTCGATGAATGATTTATCTGCCACACATAAAGAACCTGAGATCTTATCTGCCATGAATGATTTATCATAATTGCAACATATTGTTGCGATTTAGAATCATTTTGGAGGCACGACATGAATGTCAAGCTAGACGACTTGAGGAATCTTGGGTTCATCCTCTACTCCATGCTCACCGGATTGTTTAAAATCTCTAAAGGTAACAACTACAAAATCCAATAGGAAAGAGATCGATTGGTTTTGCAGATTTATGGATTAAACTCGTATCAGATTGGAGGCCCCCAAATAAAAAGAGCTGCAATGTTGAACTAGATAGTGATCGGCTTGAATCTCCATGATTCTCAAGTCGAACGGCTTATGGATCCGGTATATCACATTTATAGTTGGAGCCATCTTGTGTGCGGAGTTTTCTGATTTTGGTTTAATATGCAGCATGACCTCTCTTATGAAGATGACATGAACAAAGACTTCATGGAGTTCATCCTCGCGATGATGCCACGTGAAGATTGCCAGAGCGAAAGCAATATCCAGCTCGCCTTTCAGTACTTCGACAAGAATAAAATTGGGTGCGTTTCATTTCGATTCTTAGACAAATGATGCAAAGGTTGTTGGCATTGGCATCGATCGTCTCTCATTTTTTTATCAAAACGACACAGTTGCAACATTAAAGTTCATAGCGAGATTGCATGTTGTGCACAGTGATGATGAAGAGGCTACGTATTTGCTACTCTAAATCACACGAACTTGCTATCTACTCTATGTTCTCTCTTTGTTGTAATCTATTTATGTGAAGAATTGTATATAAGGTGACCTCAAAAAAATGTACATAAGGACATGCACTATTAGAAATGGGAACACGTACAGCTTTCATATTTCTTGATACACAGGAAAAACATGTGCAACTCCTTATCATGTATGTATATTGATTTTGATTTTTATGGTATTTTTCGTTGGCAAAATATGTACCATTCGAATAAATATTCCTGATTTTTAAGGTTGTGGTGACGGACAGTTTCATCACCACAGGTCATATGTATTTCCAACTGTGGCGACAGAATATCTGTCAAATAAAATATAACATCAGACAACCGTCGTCACAGTCTTTGGCGACGTGACTTTTGGAGATGGATTAGTGGCGACGGATTTTTGACTCAACAATCAACTTCCGTCGCTAGAAGTCATCTATCCGTCACCACAGTTTAGTCGCCAGAAAGCCATTTTGTTGTAGTGATTAAAGCAAATTTTACAACAAATAATATTTAGTGTTATATATTTAACAATGAAAGAAATATGAGAAGACGATGGTGCAACTATTGTACTTATCTTTAATATCATGTACAACACCATATGATCAACATAAAAAAAGGGATTCCATGAATCTAGATCTATAAATTTATATTGTTGTAATATATAACTTCCTTATTTATCATCTCTCCACCACTCATTTGCTTCGAGATTTTGAAATTGCACCAGCTCTAAGGAACAACAACTTGCGGTCGCTCATTTGAGGCATAGTCGATGGTGGATGTGAGGTGATGAAGACACAATTTCCAACAACTCAACATGTTTTCTTTTTTATTTTTCTCATGTGTATGTATGTATCCATTCTTCAAGCCTATCAAATTTTAATGATCTCATAATTGATGAAATCAGTCCCTTCCAGATTGACGGGCTATGAATTCATGTTTTCCATGAAATTTTAGTCGCATATTCCTCTTATTAATCTAAGTTAATCCCATATGTTTTAAAAAATAATATAAAAAATTTAATAAGAAATAGATGAGGAAAGTTAACTTGACGTCCCCCTCGAGTAACTACAATTTACCCATATATATAACTTAGTATTACATAAATACATCATAAATGGGAAGGGTAACCTGAAGTTTTACAAATCCCCCCTCACAGCTCCATTGTTGAGAGATCCGCCATTTTTCATCGTTTTCTCACGAGCTCCGAGGTAGTGAGGGGGTGACAGCCTCCGATTCTGCTCCCCGTCGAGCGAGAGCGAGAGAGAGAGAGAAGGCGCGATCATCTCATCGGCGTCGACGATCACGCTCCGCTGCACGTTTAACCTCCGCGAGATCCGCCGTCGCGTGGAGGTAACGATCCCCTGGAGCTGCTGCTCCAGATCCGTCGGCGTCGACCTTCTACACACGTTCCATTTTCCCGTTTCCATGTTCGATTTGTAGTTTAGGTTAATGTTTGATTTTGATTTTTTTTAATTCAATGTTTAGTTTTTTTTCTGATCCACCTCATATCTGTTTCATTCAGAGATCTATTGTTCATTTTTTCTTACGAATCCTCATTCCTGATCAATTTTGATTGGAGATCAAATTGCTTTTTCATATTTTCCGTTTGATTTCTACCTGCATGTTCAAGCTATTCCGAGTTTTGATTCATCGTTTGCTTTGATCTATTCTCGATTGCATTTCCATTTCGCACTCAAATTCAATTCGACTTCCATCACACAACCGGATCAATCAGTATATCTCCATTTTTTTTGCACAAACTATAGTCGAGATCCACGAATCTCGAGCCTCATGTTTAGTTGCAGGTTGTCAAATTCGGAGCATGGAACATTACTGTACTCTCGAATCGCGTTTAGTGGTGATATACAAACGATCAACATCTTCATCGTTGCATCTGGAGGAACGATCAGAGTTCCGTCTCGGTTCGACAATATCAGACAGAAATTCAGCATCCGAGTGCATCCATCCTATAGTAGATCTGATCATCGAGCTTCGATCCTCGGGAAACCCAAGTTCCTATTACATAAACGGCCTTGAGCGACGACGATTGGAGGAGTACCATCTGAGACGAAGAATTGCAAAACTGAAAGTGGAGACGAACTTGTAAAAAACAGAACCATCGTCTGGAAGGGATCGAAGAGGCATTGACTCGAAGAACCGGATGACGCGAGCAGCATTTATTCGAGAAAGCGAGATGTACAACTTGAAGACCACCAATCAGAGCTGAGCATCAGTAGCTTTGAGTCCAGTACATACGGAGGTAAACCATTGGAAAATCCACTGCTAAGAACGAATGGAGCATACCCCACTCGAGACATCACATGAGATTTAATCTCAACATCAATGAGCATCTCGAGCACGGGATGAGCATGTGATTGTTTGGTGATTTTGCGTGCAAATGCATAACGTTGGGCATATTGCGAACAGGTCCCAAAGCAATTGCCATCACGTGAAGGGCACGAACTTCCTACTGATTTTGCACCAAAGCCCTCCAAATTTTTGTTATTCTATACGGACCCTCGGTTTCCCAGTTTTACAACATATATACCCCTGCTACTACTGTATATACTACATATATGTATATAATACATGATAAATAAAATATAAAATATAAAAATACAATAAAAACACATTAAAACACCTTATACTATACTATATATAATATAAAATCATATTTAGAAAATAAAAATACTTTTTAGCATTAAATAAAGCATTAAAAAATATAAAAAGATAACAAACATTAAAAACACATCTTAAAAATCTAAAAACCACTTTCAAAATCTAATAAAAATTCTCTATAGTATATTTTACTATATTGTACATAATAAACCAACAAAAAATAAAAGATTAAAATCAATAAAAATACAAAAATTATTAAAAATTGTAAAAATTATAACTAAATAAAGAAAAAACACCTAAAAATTCACAATTTGTCATTTTAAAGATAATTTCATCTACTTTCTACTAAAGATAAAATAAAAATATGTTTATACTGTTTATAATTTTAAAAATTCAAAATACCTCACAGTTTTCTAATAAAATTCAATTTTCAAAATTAAAAACAAACTCAAAATCCATAAAAATCATAAAAACCTTCTAAAAATCCATAAAAAATAGGAAAAACAAAATAAATATAAAAATAACAAAAATAAAATTTAAATAAAAATTGCAAAATATTTTATAAAATAATAAAAAATCATAAAATACCTTAAATTCACAAAAACAATATAAAATTCATAAAATGAAATAAAAATCCAGAAAAATATTTAAAAAATAAAATAAAAATTAAGAAACCGTTACCATAGGAATACTATAGTTTGACCCTAGTTTTTAAAACAGTTTACCTCCTTGAGTTCGACACTCCCGTGCTTAACCGTTATACACTTAAATTTAGAATTATAATTAAAAATAAAAAGATTAACTAAAAATTAATATTTGATGGTAGAACTCACCTGGTCGATACAACGACCGTGAAATCTCTTTTCTGTCTCTTTTACATGTTCGTAAGAAGCTGATCAGGTGCGGTTTTTCAGTACGCTAGCCACAATGGTGTTGATATAACAAATGGAAAATAGAATGTTCGATTAAATTTTCAACATCAGTTAGTAAATCAATTTCAGTCAGTCTGTTTGATATTTCAATATTTTTATAGTATCAATATTTTACAAAGCTCCAGTCTATATTCTTTTATGCAATCATTGTATTATAGCAATACATTTTACCTTACATAGCAAGCAAATATATTTTCAAAAGTAGCTGATATTTTCTTACCAAAATTTTGGATACCGATTTGTATGGTCTAAGCTCATTTTGAGTTTAGACTCAAGCATCTATTATTAAATATTATTTACAAATACACTTTAGAAGGAGTTGTAGTAGACGCGAAGGAATTAAGGCCCATCTCTGTGATATTGTGGTAAATTTGTGTACTTTATGGAAATAGTTAATATCCTGCAAGACTTGAGGTTTTTGTAAAGTGAAAAAGTTGTATCCGAAATTATGACAGTAGATGACTGTTGTGCATAAGGAAGAATGGAAATGTATTTGATACTATGAACGCTTTATTGACTTGTATGGTTATGGCTGTGAATTACGTGAAATTTTTAAGAAAAGTTCGATATGAATTGTGTCAAGTACAAGGTAGTACTTGGGAGTATATAATATAGAGGATTTTTTTTCGAAATTTTTTATACACATGTTAATTATGGTTAAGATGATTAGATAGATTAAATGTCGTCCTCATTCCGACTAACGGGGTGGGTTGTGACAATTTGTATCTAATACACATCAAATCTAATATATATATATATATACACACACACACACACACACACACAGAGAGAGAGAGAGAGGAGTGATCCTATGAAAGCAAAAAGTTGTGAGGGCATGAGAGGGATGATTTTGGACCACATGATTCACCCAGGAGAGAGAAGACTAGGAGAGAGAAAACAGAATCATGTGGTTCATAATCATCCCTCTCATGCTCTCAAATTTTTTGCTCTTATAGGATTACTCATCTCTCTCTATATATATACACTATGAGAGCAAAAAGTTGTGAGAGCATGAGAGGGATGATTCTGGACTACATGATTCTGTTTTCTCTCTCCTAGTCTTCTCTCTACTGGGTGGATCATGTGGCCCAGAATCTCCCCTCTCATGCTCTCACAACTTTTTGCTCTCATAAGATCACTCCTCTATATCCATATATGCATCTATATCCATATATGCATCTGTTTTGAAATAAATACAAACATAGATATAACTTTATTATCCATAAATGTCAACATATATATCTGCTATTGTTTTTATCTGATTTATACATGCATTTTTTAAGGATATTTGAACACGAGTTTCATATTGGTCGGTATATGTATCTACATTTGTTTTAAAAATTAAATAAAAGGATGCATTAGTATCTAATATCCGTAACATAAGGGACAATATAACATAATATCTGTCTTTCATGATTCAGATTTCGTGACTCAATGTCATATTAGGTATTTTGGGAATTGAATTATATATCCGAAACATCAACATTTAATAAATTATCCTTTTGTATCAGATATGTAATTGATTTTGAGTAGCAAATTTCATTGTAAGAAAGACACCTATTTCGGAAGAAATGCAACTACAAAATTAAGGACGGTCGAATTTTTTGTCATCAAAGAACATAACAATGATGATTTGGTAGCCATATTCAGCTGTACTTCCTTTATATTTTACCTACAAAATAAGCGTAGATCGCCCTATATTTAGTATGTAATGATATTTTGTAGCAAAAAGTTTGTAGCCTCGATGTCTTTTTGTTGTAGGGAGGGTTCATCACGATCATAACGAACGTCCTTATTTTTACATGTATATATAATTATTTTGAGGGAAATATTTTTTGTTTTACAAATTTTGTATAATATTCTTACTGGTTCGTTTGGTTGTAAGGTTGGGCAGGGTTGAGTTGGGTTGGGGTACCCAGGGACGGAGGGAGGTATGTGCAGGTGGGGGCTAAGACCCCCAATCATGGTGAAATTGCTATGATATATATTTATTAAATGGTAGTTTAATAGCAATTTCTCCAACAAAAGATAGGCCAAGCCCCCCAAATCATTTTAACTTCTTGTATATCTTATAATGTAAGGGCAAACAGAAAATTTTACCACATTTTGATTCAATTGGAACGTGCATGCCATTCCCAACCGTTGCCTTTCTATTTTTAGAAGGTGGGAGACGTTTGGCATTCCCTTTGCCAAATTAATCTCCATATATCTTTCCCTATATTAACCAATAATAACCAATTAGCCCCTCCACAAACTTGTCACGCACGAAATTCTCACTCGCGAGGACGCACGAACAAGGAACAAAGTCATAAAGGGGGAGGTGTGACGGACATCTCTTTATCCAGATTCGTGTTCCTGTGATTGAGCTCGAGCACGTGAATCGGAGGTACACACAAGCAAAGGTAATCAATCATCAATCTTCTCTTATTTAATTTGTGATCTTGTAATTTTAGGGTTCACTGATTTTGGGGGAAATCTCGGAAAAAAATCGTAGTGACTATGGAACATTGCGAAGTATATGAACTGACGGTGTGATTTTTATAAAAAATCATATTGTTGTTATGGATCACTTGAAGGAATAAAGTATTGCCTCAATGCCTTTTGTTTCCCTTTGGATTTGATTGGTGGATGAGATGTGGGTATGCGATGACTGTTTGTTATTGAAAACCAATCGAATGCTAGTAAATGATGTCCTGTGGACTCTAATTGGAGGGAGACATGACCTTGGCAAAACATGATCTGTAAACGGTGGTTTTATGTGAATGTTAACTTTAAAATGGATTAGATGTGGACATGGGGTGACTATTTATTTTAGATTTAAATGGATTAGATGTCATTAAATGAAGTCATCATGACTTCAGATCGAGAGATATGTGACATTTTTTAGGGGAAACATGTTTTGTTCAGATGGTATTTGTATATCCTGTATTTAATCTCTTTATATCCTAGAGCCATGTCATGAAAAACAGTGCCTCAGCCTACATGCCTCAAGGCTCAAAGCATACACCTCAGACCACTGCAGTTATACATGCGCTTCAACTGGGTCATAGGTGAGGCAATACAGAGGTGTAAGTTTCAGTTTTAGATCTTTAAGTGGTCTTTTAGCATATTCCCACTTCATTAATGCAAAAAATTCAGTGCGAATTTCAGGCTGGATCATACCCCCTCCCCTTGAAATCAACTTTGATTCCTTCCATGTGACAAATAATCTTGCGGACTGGTGTATGATTTTGGGGGAAATTATTACTATTATTAACGTCTATAAAATCAAATAAAAAATTATAGTGGTTCTTTCAAATTTAGTTGTAAAGAATGTTAAGCATAATATTATTAATCATGATCTCTTCATTTTTTGGTTCGAATTTGATAAATTCGGGTGGAGGTATTCAGGTTATTGGTTGGGTCGGGTTAAAAACCAAATTAGTCAAATTGCAAAAGGTGAATGTTGCCATTTAATAATTATGCATACACATGTATATATGTGGGTGTATACGCATGCATAAGGAGAAACTCTTTCAATATAGAAAAAAGTTCTAAAACATAGTCGTCGGTCACTCCCTTTTTTGTTAATATTATTTCTTGATTTCTGTAGGTGTCTTCTACATACCATGACAGCTTGTGAACTTATAATTTTTATTATTTGTATTAAATGTCATATCTAATGTTTATTTCTATCGCTTTTAATTTATGACTTTTAGATAAAAAATGTCAAAGAGAATGATTACCACCTATTTCTCTAAGGTGAATGAGAGTGCTTCTCAAGAAATTTTACATGAGTGTAATGATTCTAAAGAGGACGAGTCTCCATGATATAAAGTCCCAAGGGTAGAAATTTCAAATATTGATGTTATATCGGTAGAAAGAGATCCAGGATTGCGTCAAATGATTTGGCAGTATCCACTGGAGAAGAGAGAAGTTATTCGCTCTTATATAAATTTGAGACCTTATCAGTTTGTCATGGAAAATTATCCATATAGTATTAGTGGAAAACAATGTCGACGATTTCAAGCGTCGTGGTTTAAGTATCATGCATGGTTAGAATACTCTCCTTCAAAAGATGCAGCATTTTGTTTTTTGTGCTATCTATCTGTGGTAAAGCTAATTGCAAACATGGTACAAATGCCTTTGTTATTAAAGGATTTCAGAATTGGAAGAAGGTTAATGATGGAAAAATTGCCCATTTATTAGTCACGTTGGAGAAAAGGGATCATCACATAATATGGCTGAAGAACGTTGGAGGAATTTAATGAATAAAGCACAATACATTGAAAATGTATTTCAAAAACAAGATGACAAGCAGATTCAAGAAAATCGATTACGACTAAAGACTACAATTGATATTGTTCGATGGTTGACATTTCAAGCATGTGCATTTCGAGGTAATGATGAAAGACCATCTTCAAGAATTCGTGGGAATTGCATTGAACTAATCAAGTTAGTTGCTTCTTACAATGAAGAAGTGGATAAGGTCGTTTTGGAAAATGCACCAAAAAATGCTAAATATACATCTCCCGATATTCAAAAAGAAATTCTTTATATAATAGCCAACAAGGTTAGAAATGACATTCTAGTTGAGATCGGAGATGCGGCATTCTGCGTCATAATTGCTGAAGCTAGAGATGAATCAAAAAGAGAGCAAATGGCAATAGTTCTTAGATTTGTAGATAGAAGCGGTATCTTACGTGAAAGATTTTTTGATCTAATTCGCATCCCTGATATAAGAACTGTGACATTAAAAGATAAACTTTTTGAAGTACTCTTACAAAACAATCTTGATTACAAAAGAATTAGAGGTCAAGGTTATGATGGAGCAAGTAACATGCGTGGTGAATGGAATGGGTTGCAGGCTTTGGTTATGAAGGATTGTAAATATGCTTATTACATTCATTGCATGACTCATCGCCTTCAATTGGCTCTTGTTACAGCTTCAAAAGAAGTAATCCCTATTCATAAGCTCTTCAGTAAATTGAGCATTGTTGTCAACATTGTCAATGCATCTTATAAGCGTCATGATGAATTACAAGCTACTCAAGCAGAAGATGTTGCAAATCTACTTTCTATTGATGAAATTCAATCAGGTACTGGACTTAATCAGATTGGTACACTACAACATCCAAGTGAAACTCAGTGGAGTTCTCATTACAGATCTATATGCAGTTTTATCAAAATGTATAGTGCAGTGTGTAAAGTACTTCTGACAATAATAAATGAAGGTGATAATTATTTACAACGTGGCGAGGCAGATGAAGCATATGAAGCTGTGACCTCTTTTGAATTTATTCTCATTTTGCATACAATGGAACATGTCATGGGAATTAGAGAAGATCTATGTCAAGTTTTACAACGGAAGAATCTAGATATTTTGAATGCATTGCAACTTGTTTCATCCACAAATGAGCACCTTCAAAAAGCACGAGAAGATGGTTGGTATCCATTATTCGAAAAAGTTGTAGTATTTTGTCAGAAACGAAGTATTGATGTTCCAGATGTAAATTCTTTATATTCTCGAAGCCGAACTAGATCTAGTGGTGAAACACAACAAGTTACATTACTTCATCACTTTCGAATAAATATATATATCGCTGCTATAGACTCCCAATTATCAAAATTAAGTAGTCAATTTAGCGAGAAAGCTACAAATCTTCTTACTCTAAGTGCATCTTTAGATCCTAGAGATGATTACAAGCTATTCGACAGTATGAATATATGCAAATTAGCACAAGAATTTTATACTGCAGATTTCACAGATCACGAGTTGATATTACTAGATAAGCAGTTGATACATTACAAATCAGATGTCACTACACATGAAGCTTTCAAAAGTATCTCAAATCTTGCAGATCTTTGTCAAAAATTATCAGAAACAAAAAAAAGCAGAGATATACTATTTGGTTGATAGATTGATCCGACTTGTGTTGACACTTCCTATCTCTACTGCAACGACTTAGAGGGCATTTTCAGCTATGAAGATCATAAAATCCAGGCTTCGTAATAAGATGGAAGACAATTTTCTCAGAAGTTCTATATTAACTTATATTGAGAAAGACATTGCAGAGAAGATCTCAGTAGAGTCAATTATTGACGAGTTCGATTTAAAGCCACGAAGAGCACGATTTAAGTAATTTCAGAAATAGGTATGCTTGATCTCCTTTTCCCTTTGTTCAAATTTATACTTCTTTATATGAGTTTTCTCATTTAAACGTTATATGAAATATCAAAGATATCATGATTGATAGAAAGAAATTTGTTATCGTTTTAATTTTATATCAAAAAGTAACTGAAAAATACAATGCTTGGATTTTATTAATTTAAAAGGTATTATTATTCTACAATCCTTTAGATATGTAAACTATCTAGTACAATCTAGCCCCTCCTAAGTTTAAATTCTGGCTTCGTCCCTGGGGGTACCCGTGTGAATAGTAAACTGTGAGGAGGATTGGGATGTTTGGAAGGAAGGGTACCCCGGGTTGGGTCAACCCAACCCTACCCAACCTTGCAACCAAACAGAGCCTAGTCTGTTTGGTTGCTGTGTTGGGTTGGGTTGGGGTATCCCTATGAATAGTAAACTGTAAGGAGAGTTGGGAGGGTTGGAAGAAGGGGTACATCGGTGTACCCCAACCCAACCTTACAACCAAACGAAGCCTTAGTGTTCATCTTCACAAAAAAAGCAAACTTTAAAGTAATATGTAATGATTATTTTTAAAAAATTAAAAGACATCTAAAATACGAACAAAAAAGACAATTGTAATATGAATAAAGATACAATTATTTCATTTTAATTTAAGGTATGCTTCTTGTGAAAAGATAACTAATTAAATCGGTAACTATTTCAAGTGACCGATAACTTTTTCTTTTGCATTTCAATCTTCTTGGCATTTAGGTTTGAAAACATTAATCACACTTAATAACATTAACCTATTCTCAATCTCAAATACGTCATTAACTCTAAATATTTCATCAGTACTTCCATGTTTAATTCAGTAATGTTTTAGCTAATCAGTAATGTGTCAAAATCATTTGTGTGTGTCTATTTGTGTGTGCATTTATCTTTTTATGCACGTGTGTACACAGGCATGTGCATGTGTACGTGTGTATGCCTTTATGTACGTATGCATGTGTATGTGCATGTGCCTTTTTGTTCGCGTGCATGCGTTTGTCTTTGTGTGCAAGTGTATGTACGTGTGCGTGCCTTTTTGTGTTTTTGTGTGTGTGTGTGTGTGCATATGTACGTCTTTTTTGTGCTTGTGTGCGTGTGTATGGGTGTTTATGTGTAAGTGGGTGGGTTGGGGAGGGGGTTCTTGTGCATGTATGTTTGTATGTGTGTGACTTTCAAATGAGGTAACACTTTTCCTTGATTATGGAAAGGTGTCAATTTTGACAGTTGGATGATGAATGTGCAACTTGCATTAAAACCATGATTTTTGTGCCAACTATAATCCTCAAATCCAGGAAATTCTTACTTGATACTTCATTAGTAAAATCTACGTCATGACCTACCCTTGCTATTTCATTAGCCATACCAATGTGATATGTGTTGAAGTTTCCTTAAAATATGACGCAAAACAGTATGCATTATGAAATAAACGGTAGCATTTTACAAAAAGATGATGTTCATTTTACAAAATTACATTGTAAATTGCAAATTAAAACATATTGCTGATCGTGGAAAATGTGAGATATTTGACATGGCAACCAAACTTCCGACAAATGAAGACCAGTTGTATTTATTAATTTACTAATTTGGTAGGGTAAGTATGCCCAATTTAGAGGTCAATTTTAAAATATGATAATAAAAATATTTCCTAATTATTGCAAGGAAAGAAAGACAAAGTAATTATGAGAATGCTATTATTTTGCAACTAAGTTTCCTAAAATAATACTATTAAATTATTCAACGATTTTGAAATAGGAAGCTATGACAACTTATCATATTTAAAAGTATGAATGTGAAACAAAAAAATGAACGTTGTATTTTTCATAATTTACCGCATAGTAAACAATAGATGGTATTCCACATTCGTGGTTATTAATTTACCTTATGTGGCAGGTTTATGCCCATGCAATTCAATGTCAAACACTCAACAAAAATGAAGTATCAAAATAATTGAAACCATCTTTTCATTACCCTATGATAGATTTCTTATTTATATTTTCCATTTTCTTAGTTGGTTTACATTTTTTTGATATATTTCTACAGTCAAATACATGTATCACAACTATGGATTTAAGCTTTAGTTCATGTTCCACATTTTGCGTGTGTTTTTTACATTCCACACGCAAAGTTTTATGTACATTCATTACAAAATCAAGTTGTTCAAAAGAAAATCTTACAACAAATGAATCCATATTTAAATTTTCACATTTTACAATTGTATTTTTTATTTTACGTTTTTTTTGCAATCAATTTACATATGCATGTATTATTCTACAAACTTGTATACTCGTCAATTGAAAAATAACACCCTATTTGTTCAGCCTGATTCATGAATAGTTTTATAGTTTCTGCACGTAATCCTATCTGCAAAATAAAAAGTTAATCAGTAATTTATCGATTTTTCCGTAAAAAGGAATGAAAATGAACGCAACCCAGGGTTTAGAAAATAAATTTCCACGAGATACGAATATAAATGAATGTAAATTGAGAAAGGAAATTGTAAAACGAACGTAAGTATTGTATGTGATTTGTAATGATAAAAGGTGTAAATAAAAACACCGAACTTAAGAGGGATGGGTGGGGATGAAATTCTCTACAACATTTTTTTACTAAAAGAGGAAAGGGTGGAGTTGGTTGTCATGCGTGATTCTTACCAAGCTTTCCTATGGGATTTTTTCTCCATGTAGTGTTAGTACGCCGATAATTGGACTCCAACGCAGTAATGAAACAGACCTAAGGTGGTGGGTGATGGCTCCACAGGAAGAATGTCACTCAAGGAGGAGCTCCCAAATCTATGGAGATTACGTCGTAACAAGTAAACAAGGCTTGGGAGTTTGGCAGGCCAAAAAGAACTGATTTTAAAACCTGATCAACAGGGTACCAATTGGCCCCTGACTTCAAACTAATTACTTGAGGAAAAGACTTGCTGATAGAGCAGACGCGTTGAGGCATTGCTCCAAATATTATGGTACCTTTCCCCCACAAGTAGATCCAGTTACAACTTGCTTGCATGCCTTGTGATCCTAAATTTTCTGTATGTAGGAGACGAGGATCTGGTCCTCCTCCGGAGCCCAAGGGCCCCTGTTCAATCCCTCGCTCTCGCAGCAGGGAGATCTGCCCATGGTATATATAATATATCACGAAATATACGATATCTGTTTGCGGGATGGCAGTGATGGGTTCTCTCGATCAGTGGGTGATGTTCGTATATATACACACGCAGAGAGACAGACAGATAGAGGAAAGGTGATCCGAGGATTGAGACGACGTGTGTGACTTTAGCATGGAAAGAGAAGGGGCGGCTTCGAGGAAGGGGGGGGGGGTGGACGTATTTCTGTTCATAAGCTTTGGTTAGTCAAATTTTTAGGATTAATTATTGGCTGATGACATTTGTAATTCTTTGACCGTTGTCGTGCGTATGATGGCAACGTCTAGATGAGTGTGCGTTTTACATATATTAGAGATAGAGATATGTATTGTGCATGTCAGGTGCTCCACTTCGTACACAATAGTGGACATGCATGAGAAGAGACGAGGCTGCTGCCCCGCCTCCTTATTTCGGCATTTTTTTCGAAAAATATCACCATATATATTCATTCTTATATCCCTCCTATATGTCATTCGAATTTCTTCAGAAACAGAGACTCCTACGGCCTCCATCGAGATGATGTCGATTTAAAAAATCATGTTACCGTTAAAAAATGAATGTCTGGATGGAGATTGTAGGAGTCTCTGTTTCTGACGAAATTCGAATGTCATATAGGAGGGATATAGGGATGAATATACATGGTGATATTTTTTAAAAAAAAATAAAAAAATGTCGAAAATGGCACGGGGTCAGCCCCATTAACCTCATATTACATACACATATGAGTAAAATGTAGTTATCCTGAGTCGGGGGGCGCCTAAGTTAACTTTCCACATCTATTTTTTTATTTTTTATATTATTTATTAAAAACACATGGGATGATTAACTTAGAATAATAAGTGGAATATGCAATTCAAATTTCATGGAAAACATGCATTCATAGACCGTCAATATGGAAGGGGCTGATTTCATCAATTATCAGATCATTAAAATTTGATAGGCTTGATGATGGATGGATACATTCATACATACACACGACAAAAAAAAAAGAAAACATGTTGTTGAGTTATTGGAAATTGTGTCTTCATCACCTCACATCCACCATTAACTATGCCTCAAATGAGCGACGGCAAGTTGTTGTTCCTTAGAACTGGTGCAATTTCAAAATCTCGAATCAAGTGAGTGTTGGAGAGATGATAAATAAGGAAGTTATATATATTACAAAAATGTAAAATTTGTAACTTTTTTATGCGTTGATCCTATAATGTTATACATGGTATTAAAAATAAGTACAATAGTTGCACCATCGTCTTCTCACTATGTTCGGCTCATTACAACAAAATTGATCTCTGATTACAAGTCATATACATAATTGTCTGTATGTCTTTCATTGTTAAATATATAACACTAAATATTATTAGTTGTAAAATTTGATTTGTTCTTATAGTTTGCAACGAGTATCATATTCGTTGCTGAATTTCATATAACAATGATTTTTCCGTTGACTTGTTTATTTGAATATATGAATCATTGTTAAATTTAACAATAATTGGAAGAAAAGGATATCAGAAAATCATCATTATATAATTCATTCAAATTAAATTATATAATATTCTTTAAAGTTTAGATACATATATACGTTTCAAAAGTATCAAATAATAGTTCAAATTCAAAATATACTGAATCAAATTTAAATATTCGAAATTCAGAATGAATTTTAGTTCAGATTAGCAAGTTTGATTCAAGTTTGATTCGGAACTTTGAAAATAAATTGATTTTATTTCAGTGCAGATCTAATGTATGTATATAATTCGCCCTAAATCAGATATAAAGATCCAAAAAATGCCAAATCTGGGAAGTAAAAGGAATTTACTTAACATTTGCATGGTCAAAGCCGAACACATATATATACATAAGAGATAATAGATTTTCTATAACAGGAAACATATTTGTCAAACATAAGTGTGAATGCATCATACATCATGCTCAAGGAAAGAAGTGTTAGTTGTTCATCGTTCTTTATTGGTGCTAAGATACCCATTACATGTAGATATTTCAAGGTTTTTCAGTAAGAAATTAACCTATAAATGATCGGACGATCTAGGATCAATGTAAACCTATTTGATGGAAAATGATTAGAATCGTTCGATATATCATTGTCATCATCATAGGGGAGTAAGTATACATCTATCATGTGCAGTCAAAAATGGAAAATATTGTATTTTTAAATGATATTTTTTATATATTTTACAAATGATATTTTAAATTTTGATAAACTTAAAATTTTAATATTATTTAAATCTATCAATAAAGTTGGATTTCAAATAAATTATTATTTTCGATGGCATTTTTAAAAAATTTAAAAATATAGTTAAAAAAACAAAGAAAAACTTTATTTCATTCACAAGGAGATATAGAAGTAATGTTAGAGATACCTGAGCTCGTATCGAAAATAACAGTCCCTCGCAGTGTGATTGTTTTTGTTGTAGGACATAGTCTGGAATTGGGAAGCATAGTGACCATAGCCTCTCTCTCTAGAGAAGGAAGAGCGCCCTCGAAGAGTACACCCGTCTTAGCCCCCAAATTGGGGCATTGTTTGAGAATGTATTGCTCATGTACTAAAAGAAGACCAATAACCTCACTATACGAAAGATTTCAAATCGTCCTTTAGATGATATAATAGTTATAATTGCATCGTATTGGAACTACCTTTCGTGGGGAAAGATTTTGTATCGAAAGTGTAATAGAGCATGACAGACTCCTATATGGGTCTTGGTCTTTGTAACTTTGTACCCAACTTGTGATTATAAAGTTTTTGGATGTCTACCTTCACGGTTTGACACCCTTTTCCTTCAAAAAAATAATTGCATCGTATTCAAGAGCTAACCCATTTATTATAGACAAGAAGAGTTCATAGTTATCAATGGGTTTACCAGATGCAAGAGCCATATCTGTGGCAAGAAGATTGGCCTTGTATGTTAGTGTAAGAGAGTATAGTCATATCACATTTCATGAGATTGGTTAGTTCTACCTAGTAATGAAAGGGTCGAGCCTTTGTTTGTTGAGAAAACATCAGGTCAATTATTGACAAAACTTCACGAGATGTAGGTAGATGTGCTAGTCGGGTACCAATTTTGTCGAGCGCCCAAGCGAGGATCCACTCAGGATGAGTTGATCTTTATGACGCCATGGAAGGGCATGTGGATTGAGAGAGGTTTGGTCCTTATCACTGCTGAGAAACCGGGAAGGGGCCATGATAGATCCATCATTGAAAGGAAATATCGCGATATATCAGCGATATATCGCCAATTTATCGATATAGAGATGAGACCAATATTGGTATCGATATGGTGATATATCATCCTTTTCAGGCATTTCCTTCACAAAAGTGCATCGATATGGACGATATTTCGGCGATATATCACCGATATATCATTGAAATTTCATGTCGACACGATATCGATATCGATACGTCCTCTAACGAAAACAAGCCATACACGTGAAGCAGAGGAACACTCAGAGCATGCCACATATTGTAACTGGTCAAAGAAATCTCGGAAGATACAAGAGTGTGAGGATTTGAGGGGAGTGTAAGGGCGGGAGAAGCTGACGAGGCTACTGATATGGTGGACATGGTGACCGGGAAGGAGCTAGGAATGATTCAGGCTCTTGATACCATGTTGGAATAATGAGTGAGGCGCAAACAAACTACGTATTGAGGTGACTATAGGATATATTTACAGGAGTTACTACAGCTGTGTGTAATAGAACTGTCAAAACTGTCATGAAGGACAACCCTTTAATTGAGAATCGGTGCATAGTTGAGAGCACGGATCCTCTGCAGTACTACAGAGGTCAGCTGTAAAAAGATGCGTGTCTCGAGCCGTTCGATCAAGATCGAGCGGTTCACATGAAATCTAGGTATTTTTAAGACCTTATCGTGTGAACCGTTGACGAGCAGCTCGGGACACACACCTTTTAACGCCGGCTGTAGTACTGTAGAGGATCCGTGCTCGCATAGTTGAAGGGTTTTTCTTTAACTTACCCATTTTAAAATGGATGATGCAAACATTTCCTAAACAAATAGTTCCGCCTAAGACGAAAAATATTAAAGAGGAGTGTGTCCATCTTATGCATATATACGTAATAATTTCCATTTTGGTAGAGATCTTTGGCATTTCGTCATATCATAATTTCGCCGTCAGATTTATTATCACACGAGCAGTCATAGGACTTTCCAGTCTCATCATGCATGAATTATTTAAATTTGGCCACATGTATTTGAATACAAGGGGCTCCGTAACCACTGGTATATATTCTAGGGTTTATCTTTATGCTCGTTATCCATAGGATGAGCAGCGTGTGGTTGCAATTAATCAAATGCTAATTGGATGCAAATTGTTAATAGATATTATAAACTTAGATGTCGCCATGCAAACACATGTTTCGTGGGTCTTCATGTATCTTGATTTGAATAGAATTATATATTAAGGAAGTTTATATCGAACACTCCTCCTCCATTTGACTTCGTTTTCATGAGATATATGGGTCCCCAACTGCAGAGAATAATTTAAATCCGTGACGACCAATTTGATGATGAATGTTTATAATTAAGACGTAAGGAGTTGTTCGTCTTCGAAGGATCCCAATCTTCGAACGTCTACCGTTTGAAAGACGGTTCTTATCTTCATTTCATTTTATTTATGCTGGTTTTCTTTTTTTCTTTTTGCAGTTGAGTATTTTCTCGGTTTTCTTTCGTATCAACGAATGAATGTGACGATCGATCGATAAATGGATGGATACGGATGTATGTGTTACAGGGACGAAGCCAGAAATTTCTGGGGGCTAAATTATTGAGATTTTGTATATAATTTATCTTTGTTATTATTTCTCATTGTAATTATTAAAATGTATTTACATCGGATACAAATCAGATATGCTTATTTGCATATCCATATTTGCTTCATCTATATCCAATACGAATACAAATACGGATATGATTCGGATATGTATTAAGGAAACTAAATCCTTAAAAATACAGATACGAATTCGAATCGGATATTTATCGAATGCGAATACAAATCGAATAAAGAGAAGACTAGGATACATATTGAATAAAGAATGAATCCAAATATGGATTGAATAAAGAGTGAATCCAAATATGGATCCAATAAATATTAATTCCGAATACAGATCAAAAAAACATCACATACGAATACAAATTGAAATTTTATCAAAGTTCATAATGATTTTAAAAATGAAACAAATTGCATCATGATAAAAGATAGTGTCGAGATGATATGTGTTCTTGACCGGAAGCAAAAAAGGGATATAGTTTCGTAGCTTTTGTTTGTGCACATCTTCAAACAAACTGAAGTTTATTAATATCATTAATATATTGTATTTATATATAATACTAATATAATAACACAGGATGTGGTTTATATTAATTAATATATAAAACAATATTAAATATTGTATTCAGATATCCAGATCCATATCCGGATATTCAAGCCATTACCATATCTAGATATTAAATAATATTAATGTATTTTCTTATCATAACAAGTCATTCAAGTCATATATAAAACATGTCATATTTGTAGGTATGTAAAACATACAATTATTGATAGTTAGATTATTATCTTCATGTCATATTATTGAGTTTATACTGTGAGATACGAGTAATTAGGAATGCAAACAGATGGATACTGATATGAATATGGGCGTTTCTTTCCTTTTCCTTATCTGTTTATGAATACGAATGCAGATGTATATACAGATATTGACGGATGAAAAATATTTTACCGTATCTGCAAAAAATGGATATATATATATATATGACGGATACTGATCACATAGGAATAATATTAGAAATAATATATATTTGCTTAAATATACATGTATTGAATGGAATACATATGATATAAATATACTAAATGTGCTTATATCATAACAATTATACAAAATATGAAAAACACGATATACAATTATGTTATATAAAATTTAAAATAAATGTCCAATTATATTTATATATAAATGGATTTACGGATACATGTATATTTGTTTTTTTTGATGATAAAGAGGGTGATCTCCCAGTGTGGGAGTCACCGCAAAATTATATTAAAATAATAAAGATCAAGAGTACATCTTAAGTTATCAAGACTCCCAGAAGTTCAAAAGGGCCCTACAATGTGATACAACATTTTCTGAATAAAAATTCTGACTCTTGAAAATGAGCTCGTTTCTTGCCAGCCAGATCGTCCAAAGTGCCGCAAAAGGTTTAGAGACATCATCTATGGAGCTTCCTCCCACCTTCCTTATTGCCACCCAAAAGCTCATCGATCCGCTCGTGTCTAACCAAGGGATAGCCAATTCCCTCCAGACCTTCATTGAAGACTCGCACTTGAAAAAGAGATGTTCTGCATTCTCCATTTGCTCCCCGCATCTATCACAACTCGCCTCCTGGATCCCCAAGAATTTTGCCCTCCTCACCTTATCACACAACTTATTTTTCCTCAGACACCATAAGAAAACTTTGATCCTGCTTGGTATCCTGCATTTCCAAATGATCTTCATATCCTTGCCTATGTCGAGATCTGTTATTTCCGCTCCTCCTCTTCTCAACTCTTCATATAGTTGCTTGACCGAGAATTTGTTTCCTGTCCAAATATAATGATCCCTGTTCGTAGTGGTCGCTCGCCAACTGCGTCGCCTCCAAGAGTCTAGCCAAATCCTCCCTTCTTCTGTCAGAAAGGACCGCTGCAAAAGATAGTCTCCACTCTCCACTATGTGCTAACTCCCTTAAAGTTGCTTCCTTCCACTCAGCTAATGCATAGAGCCTTGGGAACCGCCTATCGAGAGTCCCTTCCCCCGTCCAATCCTCCCTCCAAAATCTGAAATCCCTTCCATCTCCTACCTGTGGCGATAGTCTATGTGAAATTAGCCTGAGCACTTCACGTATTCCCTGCCACAACGATGACTCAAAACGAATTGCTTCTGCTGTGAGCTCTCCGGTCACCCCACAAATCTTCCTCAGTATTCTCGTAGCCAAGTCATCATTTGGACCCCAAACACGCATCACCCATTTAGCTATCAAAGCTTTGTTCATACTTTCCAAATCTCTTACACCCAAACCGCCCTGCTTCTTAGGACGAGTGATCTCATCGCAGGCCACCAGGTGCATGCCAGATTTCTGTTGCTTCCCTTCCGACCAGAAGAATCTTCTCATCAGCTTTTCTATCTTCTTTCTTACCCCTACCGGCATCAATCTGGTCGAAAAAAAGAATATAGGAATCGCTGATAAAACATGCTTCAACATAACCAGCTTCCCACCCCTAAATAATGATATCGCTTTCCAACCTGCCAATTTACTTTCCACCTTCTTTATCACAGCATCCCAATCTGCAACCTTCAATCTTCCAGCCACCAGTGGAAGCCCTAAATATGAAATTGGTAGATCTCCTAACGGACAGCCAAGCAATTCTTGTATCCTGATCCTTTCTTCATTTTGCAGACCGAAGGTGATGATCACCGACTTTTGTAAATTTATCTCCAACCCTGATAAGCTACTAAAAATATCCAGAAGTTGTGCCGATCTACTCATCATCTCCTCCGTCCCATCTAGAAAGAGCAATGTGTCATCTGCATATTGCAACAAAGGTATAGATATATCATCTAGCCGGAACCCTTCGCACCACCCACCTTCAACTGCCTGCCTGAACATTACCGCCAACGCATCTGGTACAAGCACAAAAAGCAAGGGTGCCAGAGGACATCCTTGCCTCACACCTCTCTGTGGCTGGAAGAAACCCCCCTCTGGTCTCCCATTCACTAACACTGAGAGGGATGAGGTAGTGATACACCTCTTCATCCAAGCGATCCATAGATCCGAGAATCCTCTTCTCCTCAGTGACTGCCATAAGAATTTCCAGTCCACACTATCATAAGCCTTAGCAAAATCAATCTTCCACATCACTCCCTTTGCTCCCTTTCTTTTCCATTGTAGACAAATTTCCGATGCCACTACCATCCCGTCGGCCATTTGTCTCCCCGGAATGAAAGCAGACCGACTTTCCATCACGATAGAATCCATGACAATCTTGAGTCTGTTTGCCAAGACCTTTGCTATAATAAGGTAAATCCCATTTGATTGAGCAATCGGTCTGAAATCATCCACCCTAGCTGGACGGTTTTTCTTCGGGAGTAAGAATAACAAAGCCCTGTTAACCTTCTCAAATCCCTTGTTCCCATCTCTGAATTCTTCCAGAACCTCCACGATCTCAATCCTCAGTATGTCCCAAAATTCTCTGTAGAAGAAGATCGGAAATCCATCCGGACCCGGTGCTCCATCCGCATTCAGATCCCACACTGCAGACCTAATTTCTTTTTCTGTGAATGGAGTCACCAGTTTGTTAGCCTGATCCATCGATAGATTTTTCACCCCTTTCCCCCGCCACCCCAAACCATCTCCTCTCCTTCTTCGTGAGGCCTCCACAAAATGTCCTCTCAACGCGCTCCCAATCTGTGTTTCCCCATATACACTCCTTCCCCCTACCTCTATCTCCCTGATGAGATTTCTTCTCTTTCTGCCAGAGGCCATGGAATGAAAGAATCTGGTGTTTGCATCACCTTCCCGTAGCCATCTCTGTCTGGACTTCTGTCTCCATTCCACCTCTTCTTTCCGATCTTCTTGTAAAATCAGCTCCAATAGCCTGGACCTCTCTGCCATCTCCTCTTGGCCCAGCCCTTTCTGGTCGTCCATCCCATCCAGTCGTGCTACCTCCTTTTGTGCTTCTCCTCTCTTCTCCCTTCGTTTAATTCTTACACTTCTCCCAAACTCCTTCAAAAAAGATTTTAGGAGCTCCAGCTTTGATGCAAATCTACTAACCGCCGAGCCAGTTGGGTTCCATCCCCTCCATAAATCAGCCACCATTTCTTTGAATCCTTCCTCCAACATCCAAGAACGTTCAAAGCGAAAGAAGTACCTGCTTCTACCAACCTCACCCGATGACCAGACAATGGGTGTGTGATCCGAGTGAGCGCGCGGAAGAGCCCAAACTTGTGAAAGCGGGAATCTTTCACCCCCTCAACAGAAATTAAGAACCTATCCAATCTTGACCTCGATCTCGTATTGCGCCAAGTGTACTCGCAACCTGTAGCATCCAATATTGTTAAACCCAAATTGTGCACCAATTCTAGAAACTCCGCTGAGCCTACGTCTTTCCCGCCCCCACCCCTCGGGCGGTCTCCATACAAAAGCGTAATGTTCAGATCTCCCCCCAAGATCCACACCCCGTCGAACTGAGAAGGGTACACCTGTGCCAAGTCGGATGCCAACAAGTTCCTGTCATTACCACAAGGGTCGTAAACGTTAGTGACCGCCATAGAGAGGTCATCCGCCTTACGCCTAAGACACACCGTAAGCGAGAATGATGTCCTCAATATGGCGACAGCCTCAAAGTCATCTTTACTTCATCCTGTGATCAAGCCTCCCGACGCCCCTTGAGCCTCCGTCTCTGCCATCTCAAACTTACAACCCAAGCCCATATTTGGTCCACCCTCACCCATATTGCGGGACAACTTTGTCTCTTGGAGCATGAAGATGTTTGCTTTTGCATCCTTGATCAAATTCCCAACAGCCAGGCATTTTTATGGCCTGCCCAGGCCCCTCACATTCCAAGAAAGTATCTTCATCTGGCAACCGTGGAGGCCTTCATATATGGGATTGGTTGCACCACCCCTAAGCATTCTGCAAAGCTACGGTCTAACAGACTGAAACGACTGGGCTTTCCCCAAGGTGATGAAAGTGATATATGTATTCATATCTATCTGAAAACAAATGAGGATGCAGATGTCAAAATCTGTATGCTACGGATACAGTTGCGGATAAGATACGGATATATATGTATCTATACAAACTGGTAAATAACAGATGGAGGGCCATTGCATACATCTCATGTCATGACCCGTCCCGCTTAATCCTTGAGACGAGCGTGATAAAAACATATGCTTGTCTTAACATACTTTACCATATTTAACAAGGAAATAAATAAAAAAAATCTTTTGAAGTGCTGCAACTCGTAATATATTTATCACTGTAATCATATACATTTTCACAAATAAAATGAAATACATATTATTGATACATGATTTTTAAAATCAAACGAAACAATAAAAAAATCAAGTCCAAACCCGTCACTATCGAGAATCATCATAAAAATAGGTAATAACTATGACGGCACAACCTCTATTACTAGATGGCTCTTCCACACTTGCACTACTTAGGTCAATATCCTTTTTTCCTTACCTGAAAAAGTTTTAGTTTGGAGTGGTGAGCTTAAACTCATCGACATGAGTTCAGACCCAGTGAATGAGTCATAAACCTTCGGCTAAAAAATTACATAATTGAAATATTGAAACTAATAGACACTATAATTTAAACATGAATATTGCATAATTGAAAACGAGCATTTTTTTTGTCAGAATCAAAACAGAGTTTGATAATCACTTCCTGCAAGTAAAACCATGGAAAAAAAAATAACCAACAACTTGTGTAGAAATCATATTTGCTCTCTTGAAAATAAATCTTACTTTTCCATACTTAACAATGCAACACTACCCCGACATATCATAGTAAGTCCATGAACCATACTACTAGGGAGAGGTTAATCTTCCCTTAGCCTTACATACTTATTGCCTAGGCAAGCGAACATAACCTCGGTCCTTATCTTAATGTCATGCGCGCAGACGGCCCCAAAGGCCAATGAACACCCTGCATACGGCCCAAAGCCTATTGCATACAGAATGCGGACTAAAAGTCCTCTTACTTGTTCATGACTTTCCTAGAGTGTAGGACCTAGTGTGCATCTTACTTAAATATCACTTAATCATACAACTTGCATAATCAACATAAAAATCATAAAGAACTTGCTTAACTTGACATAATTTCTTGAACAAGAATTATATAGAACCTAAAAGCTTCATACTGCATATCATTTAAATTTGCATACTTAAACCATAAAGATGCATCAACCATACAATGTGGAAGAATAAAGCTTGTTAAACTTAGCATCAAATGTACTTTAAAAACTTAAAATGCAATGACTACATGAAATATTAAAAGCTTGCATGTTAAAAACATTTGCATGGAATAAAATAATAGTAAGACCTTCATCTTATGAACCACTCACCTGAAATGCTTTAAGGAAGTTACGTGGCCTAGGTCAATACGCTAGAACCATTGTACTTCCTAAAAAAATATAAAGTGTATGAACAATCTTTATTGGATTTCTATTGACATTTATGTATATGCACATAAAAATAGCCTTCCTATTCAAGATTAACTTTAGATATTGCTTTACGTATTATCCAGGAGGTCATATTTATATTATCATCTTGATCTTTTCGTTTAACCATATACTAATGGATCATGCTATTTGCTATACATGTCGAGAAGTACATTATTCGTAGTTATCTAAATATTGACCATTTTCCTAAAATATGCAGTATTAGTAAGTAAACTTACATGATTATGATCGATTAGGTCTACATCTTTCTTTCTTGAAAATTCTACAAGGCAAAGACATGCAACATGTGCAAGAAATGCTAAAAGCTAGAAAATGTTCATGTATGTTCTTTAGGAACACATGCACGATAGACAAGAAATGATTATCTTTGAAATCTCTATTCCACTATGACTTGAAAATACTTTTTTTCATGTTCATAATTATTTCATCATGGAGTCTTTTATATATAAAAATATATGAATAATGCCTTTAACACCTGGTTGTATACTCCGTTACAACCCATCCTATGAGGAACCTTAGTTATAAACGTGTAATGTTTCCTGTAGCTGAACATAAAATAGGTTGAAATAGCAAGAATAAGTGATTATCCATGTAAGTTAGATTAGTTGACTATCATCATAGTAGACATATATCAAGTTTAGCAGTACGTAGAATTGCTGAAACAAATCCTCTCCATTCATTACCATATAAATATATAATACATGCCATTCTAAATGATACTTGAAAGTTTTCAATGGTTATAAGCATGATTCCTGGCAGATGTCCGATGTCTACATATTTATATCTCATATTTCAACATTCTTTGTGTTCTGATTTTCGATTCTTCTCTTCTTTTTTATTAAGATGATAAATTTAATTTGATATTTACATCTCGTTTAGTTATCTAATGATGCATGGTATAGCCTGAAAATAAAACTTTACATAAATAAAGATATATATATATATATATATGTCTCCTTCGATCTATCTCACTTCTTAGTAAGAACACACAATCATGTGGAATTATCTCAATATGTGCTTAAAGATTCCATATAAAAATCAAATGAAGTGAGAAAATAAACATACAGATCAAATACATACCACACCTCTTTTCTCCTCTTGGACCCTTTCGAACACCCACCAAAGAAAATAATGCGTTCTTCTCTCTGTCTACATTCGTTCACTAGAGCAATGCCTTCCCTAAATAGTAGTATTTGGTTTAAAAATTTAACACGTAGCCTTTCAAAGCCAGGTGTCTTGTTAATGACACTTTTTACACATGCAAGCATTGTTGGGATAAAATTGGATCAGTTTATAGAAACTTCTTGAAAATTCATGCGTTCACTCTTTTTTTTCCATCACCGACCTTGTAATATCCTTCCCAAATTAAAGTATCTAAAGCTATAAGGAGCCATCCTACACTTTCCATTATATATAATAATAATTTTTGGATTGATTAAAATGTGTATCATGAATGCTTTATCTAAATGCAAGAATTAATAAATCAACCATTTATAATAAAATCAATGGTTGACAATACTACTATAAGAGTATCTCTTCTAACCACATCATAATCCTATCAACATCAAGAGCTTAGGACCATATTTCTCGTACCTTAATTAAAGTGTAAGCGTACTTATGTTCGCAATATTATCATTATTATTATTTCACTGATGAATACCCATTCATCACTCTTTATTCTTATATTTTAGCTACAAAAACCTTTGCAAATGCATGTATATTCATGTAAATACAAATAATTATCAAAAGCATGCATTGTATAAAGTTTAATAATTAGCATGTTTTTGTGCAAAAATAAAAGAATAAAGATTAAAAAGAAAAAGAGGGAAATATTTAGAATAAATATTGAGCAACCTAACCCAAGGGAGGGCTCAACATGGGCCTGACCGCATAAAAGCCAAAGTAGAGGGAGATAGGGGCTCATGTGTGTAAATATTTATGTAAATAAATAAAAATATCTTTTCTCACAAAAATAACCCAAAATATGCTTGTAAATACTTGTACATATTTATAAGTATAAAAACAAAAGAAAAAGGGTAAAAATCAAAAAGAACAAAAACACCACTTTCATCATGTACATGAACCACTCTTATATATTTATTTAACCTTGTAAATAAATAAAATTAATTTCCAAAATTTTTGTAAATATTCTATGTTATATAATGTAAACAAATTAAATAAAAACAATTAAAACAAAAACAAAATAAAAATAATAAAATTAAAAATACAAAAACATATTGTAAATATACCATGTATATAAATGTATATATGTATTTATTTTACCTATGTATATAAATAATAAAAATAAAATAAAAATACCTTTTTATTCCTTATTTTATAATGAAAATAAATAAAATATAAAATGGGAATAAAATTGTATAAAAATAACAAATTAAAAATCAAAATTAAAAACCCTATATAGTGTACATATACCTATGTATTACATATTATGTATATACCTTATTTTTATTTCGAAAAAAATTATTAAAAATCACTAAAAATAGAAAAAAATAAAATAAAAATATTTCATGTTTTAAGTTTTTGCTAAATCGGCCCCTAGCTACCCTACTTTTCACTTCTAAAATTCTGCCACGTGGCCGGTTCCTGTTGGCTCTGGGGGATGTTGGCCGCCCGGTCAACTACCCCCCCCCCCCTAGGACCACTCCACACGGGTCCTTAGCGGGTCCCCAACTTCTCGGATTTTTCCCCGCTAAACCTGATCGCCTACCACCTAAACCCCGGGTCCGACTCCTTAATGCCACATCCGACACCCTCGCCGGGGTATCCACATCGGGATCCACGTACCTCCACGCCCTACCCGACCTCGTCTAGCCGGACCCGCACCCACATTTAGCCGTTGCTCCGCCACCCTAATCCTCCATCTTTGGCCATTCGAATCCTTCCCATGTGAGATCCAGTGAGTGCGCGAGAGTGACAGCTCGCGTCCGGTGCTGTCGAAGCGAGGAGAGGAAGAGAGACCATCGATCCGGCGAGCTTCGCCGCCGCTGCTCCGCCACCAGCAGGAGCACCGAGCCTCGGAGGGAGACGCTCCTCGAGGCAAAGACCAGGAGCTTCCTTAGCTCCTCCCCAGTCTCCTCGTCCACCCAGGTAGCTCCGATAGTCTTTCTTTTTCCGTAATTTCTAGTTACCCCCAAATCGCTCCGCCGCCATCCATCGTCGATTCCTCCCGCTTCCAACCACCATCCGATCATCGGGCATCTCCATAGCCTTCGCCGACTTCCCACGCACCTTCTTCACCCCTCCATCCAACCCAGCTCGCACAGGAGCTGGGAGTCGAGCTCCTCTGTCTACCCCCTTCGCCGGAGCTCGCCATATCGACCCACAGACCACCGTCACCCCACCTGACCGGGTCGAGGCAGTTTGCCCTCGACCCGCGAGTCTTCTGGATTGCTTTGCAGGTCGAACGAAGGCCATCTGAGGTCCTTCGCCATTCAGCCAGGAGGCACAGCTCCGCCGACCTCGCCCGAGCTCCTCAGAGCTCGGCTGGATCATCGGAGCCCACCACCAGCTGCGGGACACCCTTGCGGAGCTTCTCCGACCTTCAGGCGCAGCAGAGGAGCCCCGGAGCGAAGCCACCGGGCCGGCGAACTTCGCCGGTCATCTGTTCTTCGAGGATCCTCCTCCTCCGTTCGATCAGTCCTCCCGCTCCAGGTGCCATCTGGGCCGTCCATCCCTGGAGCTGCTTTCACCGTCAGATCAGAGGAGAGTCGATCGCAGCCGTTGGTTCACGTGCTACCACACTTCTACGCCGTCGGATACTCCACGTGGCGCGCATCCAGCGGTCCGAGTAATAAAGGGTAATTTACCCTTAGGCCCTCTTAGTTATTTTATTTCGTTTTTAGTCTTGTAAATATTTAGCGTAGTTGTTTTGCATAGAGACCCGTGTGCTTGCCTTTATTTGTTGTTATACCCCTGTACATGGTCTGACACGTGCTTCGTCACGTGGTTTCGTTGGGATAATTGCATTGTATGCCCTGTTGTTCTGGATGTTAACAGTTGAATGAAACTTTTAGTTTATTTGCATTTATACCCCTGTGCGTATTGTATTTAAACATGTGCGTGATATTTTGGGTATTTTGCGAATAGGTCCCTGGACTTTTGGGTACCTGTTACCAATAAGTCCTTGGAACTTATTTTTCTTGCATTTGGGTCCCTGAGTGCCCCAGGCACGTGCGTGGCGCGTGTTTTGCTGGGTTAATTGCACCAGACCCCCCAGACTTTTGGGTATTTGCACTTTGGTCCCTGTGTACTATGCCCTCTCTTTATTTTTGAATAAAATAGCAAATTACCTCCAAATCCAACGAAAATTGGACATATGGCTCCTGCCATGGTGTAAAATTTTCGAGGATTTTTGAGGACATTTTTGTTTTCATTTGTTATTTTTAAAAATTCAAAAACCTCTATTTTCTTCACTGTCTAACTTTAAAAACCATAAAAAAATGATAAGTAGTGTCTAAAAATTCCAAAAAAAATGTCTACTGTCTCTTTTGTTGTGATTGATTTTCTAGCCAATTTTGGCTATTTTTCATTATCTAAAACACCTAAAAATTGAAAAACACCTAAAACTTTATAAAAATTCTAATAATTAAATCAAAAATCCAAAAATAATAAAATAGGTGCCTAAATTTTCCTTGTTTAATTCTCTCTACAGGAAAATTACCTCCCAACTAATTTGGGGGCTTTAGATAGTTTATCTAGGCTCTTTTAGCTCGGCTGGACATCACCTACTGTTTTAGTCACTTTTTGATTTTTATAAAATTAAATAAATATCAGAAAAATCTTAAAAATTCACCAAAAACATTAAAAATCATAAAGCACATAAAAATATTTTTGTTAGAATTGTTGGTTGAATTTTAGTGCTTTTAATAAATTGTTGAAGTGTGTGCTTATTTGCTTTTCTTTTTTCCTTAATACATTAAAAATCCAAAAAAAAATATAAAAAATATTCAAAAACCACCAAAAACATTTCTTTCATTTTATTTTATCTCTTTTTGACTACTTCGTAGGCCGAGAGGCCAACCCGTGCTCCTTGAGTTCGACCCTGGTCGCTATACCAGGTTAAATAAATAGCAAGACCGCTATTTTCGCATTTTGGTTGATTTTTATCTATTTTAGTGGTCTATTCTTCTTAATCGAGCCTAGCTGAGTGGTTGAGGTCACAACGACCATTTTTGTACCTTTACCTTAGTCGCTCAGTGTGCTCGTCATTCACCGTAATTTATTTCAGTTAATTAATTGGATGCTACATCTCATTAACATTTATAGTTTATTATTTTTTATATAAATCACATTCTAATAATATATAAGATTAATTCGGAGACTGGGGGGCAAGCCCCCCCTCTCCGTCACCGACCATAATCATATCTCTTTTTACAATATAGATGCCTTTAAATATGTCACCTTGACCATTCACTATAATTCTAAAATCTGTCAATATATATAGAGAAAGGAGTGATACTGTGAGAGCAAAAAACTGTGAGAGCATGAGAGCAGTGATTCTGGACCACTAGATTACGTCTTCTCTCTCATAGTTGAATCTAGTGGTCCAGAATCACTGCTCTCATGCTCTCACAGATTTTGGCTCACATAAGATGAACCCTTTATATAAATAAATAAATATATCTTCCATTGCAGAATTACATGAAATTAGTTTGTTATTATTTCTCAATATTTTAGCTACTTGTCGATGATTTTTTACTTCATAATTTAACCATCATTTGTTAGTCGGGATAAATTAGGAGGGTTGTATTAGGTAGCTGACAGCCAGCGTAAAAATAGTCAGATCTTTGAACCTGGATTTAAGCAGAATTTAGCTATAATCGGTTAAAATTTTGAGAAATACCAACAAATAAGCGTTGTTATATTAACCATCTCTAACGGTATAATATTTTCGCTAATTTCAAGTATAAAAATAATTTAATAATACATAACATTGTCATTAAATATTTAACAACATACGATAAAGTGCTGGATTTTAGAAAAACATCATTGTAGAACCTTTTGTTGTCGTGGATTTTGTTCCAATAGGCCCTTACTAATATTAATATCTTATGATCATTTGCACTTTGCATAGAGTTATTCCCCACTTCGGGAATAACTTTGCAAAATATTACCCAAAATGGGTATGTCTCAAAAAAATTCACAAGATATGCATCTATCGGCAAACCATTTGCCGCTGGGCTTGTTTCGAGCGGCAAACGATTTGCCGTGCCACATGGACGACAGAAACAACTGCCCGCGATGAAAATCTGAGTCCCCAACCCCCTCCCGTCCGACCATGTGGCACGACAAACTATTTGTCGTACCACGGCAAATGATTTGTTGATATATATCTATTTTGAGAATTATTTTCGCGCCGTATCATTCTGGGTAAAAAATTTTATGTAGTCCCCACTCTTGTAAACGCCTCCTTTCCGTAGGGTAAATAAAACAAAGAGAGTACGGATATATATTCTGGTCCAACTTGGTAATCCTCGTAGACTGTGATTAAGGCCTTGCAAAATATACATTCGTCATCTCATAACATCATGATCGAGATCCCTCCATCCCATTCCTCCCACTCACCTATGCCATGCACCCTCTGCTCGCTTCCTCCTCGCAATCGCCTACACTCTCATCCCTCCCCTCTCGTTCTCTTACTCTCCACCTCTCTGACGTACTACACCTACATATTCGTCAACCATCTACTTCATTTCAATCAACTTCCCTGTAATAAACGGTTAGCTGGAACCTAAATTTTCCTCTGGTGCGATGGACCCCCCCCCTCCCGACAACCCTAACCTTCATGCAGCGGCCTCCGTTTCCACCTCCGCTTCTTCCTTACCCCCGAATCTTGTCCCTTTCCCTTCCCCTGCCAACGTCCCCTCCTGGCAAGACATATGCAATGTCTCTAAACCTTTGTCCCCCGTCCCTCGTCGAATGGATTCCCCCCCCCCCCCCAACTCTCCTTGAGGGAGAAGAGGTTGCCTTTTTCACTGATGAATTTGTGATTCATCACTACAAAAGTCAAAAATAGAGCCTTGTTCCCGAGTAAATAGAGGCATATTTCCCTTTATAATGCATAAATAGCATTCATGCATACATACATAATACATACATTTTAGCAGTCCATTTGCATTTAAATAAGAAGCCAAAATCCCTTGTGAAATATCCACTTACTAAAATAACCTCTTCCTTATAATATGTATTCCTCGGTTAATAATATAGGGAAGAAAACCAAAAATCCCCCTTGTGAATTAGTCAATAAAGCCCTAGGACCCCTGGACAATAAAATACCCATAGCGCCTTCATACAAACTCCAAAATAGGTCTACTCACTCTTAAAATACTACACATTAAAAGACCTTTAAAATGAGACTAATTTCATCCAATTTGGAGCTCGTATGAGAAAGGTGGGTTTTTGGGCTATTTTGTATACTACATATATGTATAAATTGTATCTTTGTATTTTTATGTATTATACTTGACCTCATCTCCGTCTTTGGTCAACATGAAACTTGTAGATCTCATCAAGATCTACAACTTTCATGTTTGGAGTTTTTTCCAAATTCGGTCCCCTTCTCTTTCTACACTCAATTCTCTTTCCAACCAACCACAGCAGGCCACGTGGCGCCCTCTAGTTGCGCCACGTAGCCCGCTGCCCTTTGCCTCAGCCGCCCGCGCTCTCAGCCGTTGTATCTTCATCCAGATCCAACGGTGGCGCCACCTCCACGTGTGCCCTTTATCCCCACCGTTAGATCCCTCCAGGGCCTCATCACAGTCATTCACATCCGCCTTATTCTCCTATCGCCATGTGGCACATCAGGTGCCATCCGATGGCGCCTCCGACCCTTCATCCTAACCGCCTCTTCCAGCTTCACAAACCACCGTTCGATCACTTCCCATCTCATATCTGATCCTCCCGTTTGCGCCTCTCCCACAGTTCGCCACGTGGCGCGTTTTGCACCTTTCGATCTCACCCTCATCTCTTGATCCCTGTCGTTCTTTAGTGCCAGACCCTTAGCCCTTCGATCAACGCCCTATATCTAATCCCATCCGTTCGCCAGCGCCGCTTCCATATCACGCCACGTGGTACAATCGCACCCCTTGATCGCTACGCCTCCGATCGGATCCTACCCGCTCCTTAGCGCTTTGATCTGGGCCGTTGGATCACAAGATCCAACGGCCAGGGCCTCGTCTTCCACCTCCGACGCCCCCTCTCTCCCACGTTCTCAGCCTTGCGCGAGGAGCTCGCCCTTTCTATTCTCGGCTCCACCTCAACCACCCTCTCCGACTGCCAACACCGCCACGATGGAGCCCACTCTTCCCTCCTCCTCGCAAGCTCCCTCACTCACCACGAATTCCACCAGAGACGCTCCACAACCTCCACAAACTTCGCCTCTCCTCCATCCCTGCTGCCTTCATTGCCCTATAAATAAACCACCTCCGGCCACCTTCACAGCTATCCGCCACCCCTGAGAGATTCCCCGAGCTCGGAGCGTCCGATTGGTGACAATAATTGCACGAATCCTTGAGCGAAGACGGCCATCTTCTCCAGCAAGATCCGTGGCTCCTCCGCCGTGTCGCAGCCTCATCTCCGAGAGCTGCTTGAGCTCAGGGAGCCACCAGCCCTTCGAGCGACGACCTGGAACTCCCCGACGAGTTCCAATCCCCAGGTGATACCTCCATCTCTCTCCGATCTGTTCTTCATTTCTTCTCCGATTTTCTCGCATTTTATTTGCCGCCTCCGGTCATCTTCACGCCTCCATTCCATCTCGCCGAGCTCCGCGACGGAACTCTCCTCCTCGCGACACTCTTCACGCACTCAGGCACTTCCCTTCGCTCGCCACCAGCTCCAGCTCCGCCACTTGGCCGGAGCATCATCGTCGGAGCATCCTCCCTCCGCTCTAGGCCTTTCCACCCCACCTTCACCTCTCCACTCGCACGCACGAGCTTCGGCTCTGTATTTAGCACTTGCAGGTACCTCTCTGCTCATTGGTCGGAGCTTCACCGGAGTCGTCTTCGACCTTCATCGCCAGCGACTTCCGACAGCCCTCCTCCGCTCCTGAGATCACCAGCACCATCGTCGCACTTCCGTGCACCTTCTGAGACTTCTCCGAACTGTCGAAGAGCTTCACCGACGTCTGTAGGGACGGGCGGAGCAGAGGCCTCATCACCGGAGCCCCGCCATCTCCTCCGCAGGCGGCGGAGGACCATTGAGGGAGAAGGTCTCGCGGCCGTTCGATCATCCTAATCGAATGGTCTAGAGTCAACCACGTCGCAATCCGCCCATAGCTGCAGTCAACCGTCGGATCCTTCAAGATCTAACGGAGCTTAGTCCGCCACGTCATCGACATCTGGAGCATCTCAGGAGCCGTTGGATCTATCCAGATCTGACAGCCTCTGATCTCGCCACGCGTCCGCACCGACATCCTTTGGATCCATCTTGATCCAAGGGTCTTCAGCATGCCACGTCGACGACGACCGAGCCTCAACCCCGAACCTAGGTTCGGACTATCCGAGGCTACGACCAAGCCTCACTCCAGACCTCCAAGAGCTCCCGAGCCAAGCATCGAGCCTCCGAAGCCGCCAGAGCCTAGGCCGACTCACGTGAGGAGCACGTGCGGCATGGGTATTTTGCACAGAGGTCCTGGAACTTTCAAATATTGCATAAAGGTCCCTGCGAAGCAGCTCGCACGTGAGGAGCACGTGTCTTGTGGAGAAATTGCACCCGAGTCCCCATCATAATAGGTAATTGCATTTACGTCCCTGTCAGCATATTTACTTTACGTAATTTTATTTTCCTGTATTGCATTTACACCCCTGTGTTTGTACGCGTCCCTAGGTTGCATTTTACATCATTTTTAAATTCCAAAAATTGCATTTTGTTGAGAAACTTGTCCTCTGTCTATTGGGCCACGTGTCATGTCTTTGTAATTTCAGTGGAATATTAAATGAATTAATTGGTTGCTTTGTGGAATATTTTGTTCAGTGACACCTTTTAATTTGTAGTTAATTCTCTGTGATTCCAAAAATTCTCAAAAATTCATAGTAGCTTAAGGACAATACTCTTAACCTGCCATAAAATTTTCATGTCATTTGCACACATATCGAGGCCTAAATAAATTGTTGAGTGATTTTCTCATTTTAATTTTAGTAAACTCATTTCACATTGAAATTAAGATCTGTCAATTTTCCTAGATTCCTTATCACTAGAGCTATCTAGGATAATTTTATCTCTTGAAGAAATTGTGATTTGTTATTTATTAAAAATTAAATAGTAAAAATCACCCTATCTGCATATTTAATTCCCAGTAAATTCATTTAGTGTCTAAAAATTACAAAAAAAATTAGAGTAGCTCAATTTCATCCCATTTCATAGTCTGGCCAAGTTTCATAATTTTTGAAATTAATTTGACCATCTTTCTGAATTAACATTTAATTTGGCCTGATTTTGCATGTGCATTGCATAAAAAACCGAAAAAAAGACCAAAAATATTCTCCCTGAAACTCCAACACTTGACAATTGCTAAAATTTACCTAAGGAGAAAGATGCCTCCATGAGTTCGACCTTGGACTTCACCAAGTAAAAAAAATTTGCCGCTTAAAATTAACTCGAATCTAATTAAAGTGGTTTTTGATTAGCCCTCTCGTATCCGACTACAACGAACGATTAACATTATTTTGGATATTAATTTGCTCGAATTAACAGAGGGTGCGGGGCGGCTATCAAAATGCATTTGACGGTCGCGGTTGACCTACCCTTTAATGTTGTCTGATTAGACTAGTGCGTTGCAGTCGGATAGATCTGCGTCGATCAAAAATTACCGCACAAATCGATGAATCGTCGAATTAAATTAATGTACGGTTTTATGTTTGTTTAGCCAGGGCAAGCCCCAGGGTCGACTCAAGGAGGCAAAGGAACAACTCGGGATCAAGTTAGATGGGTTAGATTACGGTTTTCTAAGTGGTATTTTTTGGTATTTTTTATGCGATATAATGTCAAATGCAAGATATGAAGTGGATTAAGTTAACAAGAAAATGACCAACTCAGCCGAATTTAATTTAATGTGAAATTAATTCAAATCAGCCAAGTTATATTTTTTCTATAAACCTAATCCAATGATGAATGCGAAATGTATTTTTTTTGGGATTTTTGGGTTTAAAATGCACGAATGAAAATTTCAAACTTTTTTGGGATTTTTATGCAATTTTTCATGCAAATGATGTGCAAAAATTATGAAAAAGTTACTGAAAGTTAAACATGATGAGATGCACTAATATTTTTGGAATTTTCGGATACTTTATGATTTTTTTATGATTATTTTACTGAAAATAGAGTGACTGTAGGTATTTAATTTCTAATAAATCCAGAAGTCAAACTATCCAGAGATTGATTTATCTCAAATAGATATTTCAATAAATAATCCAGGAGAGTTGAATATTCTCAAAAATGTTATTCGTGGAATTAATTAAAAATCATTTACAGAAATCACCCTACAATTTATTTTGTGAAAAAGACAACTCCTAATTGGACGAAATTTGTATTCGATCCAATAAGGAATCCCATACCATTGAAGTAATTAAAGAACACTAAAAGACATCATTCACAATTTTTTCTTAATTTTTGGAGCAATGAATAGGTCTGTGCAAATTTCAGAGCATGATTGGACAAACTATTACTGATTTTCAATCTTTGATTTTTAATAAAATATCAAGTACTCACAAAAATACAATTAAATAGTCAGGAGATAAAGAATGAGTTTCTCTACAAAGTGCTATTTTTCATTAAATAAAATGATGCTAAATGGTTGTCCAAATAATCACTCAAATGTAGCGGTGTCTTTGCAATACGGAAGTGAAACTACACAACTTAAAACGTATACAGGGACTCATTTGCAATTACTAGAATATGCGATAAAACAAATGAAATTTTCACAAACCAAATAAAATAACCTTTCTCTTTTCTTCTCCTAGGATGGGGGATGGGCGGCTAGGGCTCGCGTGGAGGTCGGCGCAGCAAGCACGGCCGCTCGCTGGCGGAGGAGGGACGGCGCGCTACTGGAGGGAGGATCCGCGGGCGGCGATCTATATGGATGGCTCGGAGTGGCAGCGGGCGGCGCGGAGGATGCGCGGGCGTTGGAGGTCGCGGCTGGCCGCAGCGAAGGGGGCCGCGAGCTGGGCGGCGTGCTCTCGTCGAGGGGGGGCAGTGGCGATGGGGCGGCAGAGATGGGTGAACACCTCGGCGAGGCGGGGCGCTGGGCGGAGGTGCTCCTGGAGGGCGGCGCCTGAACGCATGTGGAAGGATGAGCTGGTGGGCGCGCTTGGCCAAGGGGTGGTGGAGATGCGGTCGTGGAGCGGTGGGCGGCCACGCTTGGCCGCGCGTTGGCGACGGGCGGCAACTGGCTGCAGGCGGTGCGAGGCCGCCGGCGGCCTGGAGCTTGGCGGCGAGGGCAAGGGCGCACAACGCCGGCGGCGAGGGGCTGCTGCGGCTCCTGTTTTAATTTTTTTGTATTTTATGTGTTTTTTTGTATTTTCTTTGTTTGAACAACAGATAAAAAGTGAAATATATGAAATGAAGTGGTGTGTGTTGGTGATCGTGATTGTGTTGATGTTTGTGAAATGTTTGGTGACGAACAAGGAACAAAATATGTTAGTTAAAAAATTGAAATGAAAAGATATGATAGAAAATACTTACCTGTGTGGTTCGCCGAAAGTGGAGCCGCGTCTTGCGGCTTCAGTCGTGGCCTCGAGGAGATGGCGATCTCCAAAGCTTGGCAGCGGATTTGGAAGCTGCAACAAGGAGTTGTGAGGCTTCTTGGATCTCACCAAGGCCGAAGATGGCCAAGCTCGTCGTCGCTCAGATAGTCTCGTCCGTGCTGTCACCAGGAACGATACGAGGGCTGGGGCTCTCTCTCTCTCTCTCAAGATCGGTGGATGATGAACAATGGAGGAGGGGATGGGTTTATAAAGGAAGAGTAGAGGGAAGTTGGAGAGAATGGAGTGGTGGAGAGAGTGGAGAAAATGGAGGCTTGGAGTAGAAGGCAAGTAAGGGAAGAGGTAAAAGGGGGTTAAAATAATTTATTTAATAATATAATATAGTAGGCTACTAAAAATGATTAAAATAATGATAGTAAAATAGTAATAATAATAAATCCGAAAATAGTAAAAAATAAATCCGAAAATAAAAAATTGGGGTGACATGTGGCGGCTACAGGAGCGGCCACATGTCGCTCCCAGAAAATTCAAAGATTAAATGTAAAGAAAATAAAAAAGAAATATTAAAAGGGATTAAATCAAAAAGTGGTCAACACAAAAGTTGCTCGTCTCGATGAGATCTACAATTTTCGTGAAGGGCCGAAAATCAAAGGAGATCATCTGTACAAAATGTATTTTTGGGTGGTACCTTATAGATATAAAATACCGCATTTTATCTTTTGTATTTTTTTGTCATTTTTAAGAGAGAGAAAAATAAAAATAAAAATAGAGAAAATAGGAAAAGATTATTTACAACTTAATCTATTTTTTTGGATTTTTAATAATGAAGAAAATAAAAAGATAAAATACAGGGGTAAAACAGTCATTATATACAATGTACAAAAGGGGCCCAAAACCCAAGTTTTGCATACGAGCTCCGATTTTAATGAAATTGATCTTGTTTCGAAGGTCTTGGAATGAAATCGGAGGCTGTATGAGAGAGATATGCACATTTTAAGTTTTATGGTTTCAAACTTGGATTGGGGTTTTATTGGTTAGTTTTACAAGTTAGTAATTTTTTGATATTTTTCTTTAATTAGTGTTAGTAATATATACATTATGGAGTTGATTTTATTAGATTCGGAGTTAGTATAAAATATATACAAATAAGGTATTTTTGCTAATATACAGGTGAATATTTACAATTGAAATTGGCTTCTTATTTTATGCAAATATGAATACTAAAATGCAGATATTATCAATGTATGCATAAATGCTAATTATGCGATATAAGTAGAAATATGCCTCTAATTACTCGGGAACAAAGCTCTATTTTCAACTTTTAGAGTGATGAATCGCAGACTCATCAACCCCCTATACTTAAACCTTGCTCGTCCCCGAGCAACTAAAATGAAATGCAAGAGTGAAATGATTTTGGGTTCCATACCAAGGTCATGAACAAAAGTTGAAAATGGAGCTTGACTCGACCTTTGGATTAATTGTTTGGCGGAACCTTATTGGGATCTGAACTTAAGACCTAACAGACTTCAAGTTCCACAAGTCTTCTATTCAAGACGCCTCAACAGTCAGGACAGAACAAATCCTCAAACGCAAATTTCTGATGACTATGATTCTTACTTGTACTGTGTAAGTGATAATTAGCTCTCCACATCAGAAATGACTCGGAACCAGCCTCCTCTAACAAGGTAACTCAATAACCCGGTCCAGCAACTCTTTCCTCGAGGAGCGGGGTATTCCCTTCTAAGTTCAAGTGCGACCAACTCAAGAGGAGGGGGTAGAGAAAAGAATAAAGAATGGACGGTAGCCAGTGTAGCTAACCTATCCCGGGATGCCTGACCAGTGTAACCAAGTCATCCAGCTGCAGACTTCTTGCTAGTATACATACTCCAACAGGCAAATTTTTTTTGTGGTCTGTCTATTTTTTTGGAGTTCTTGCATTTTTCTTCTTCTTTTTTTTCCTTTTTTTTGGAACTATATACAAGGTGCAATGTACATAAGGAGTTTTTCCTCTTAAGCCAGTAGACTATCCCTCTTTTGAAGCATTATTGCAACCCACAGCGTCCTGTCCTTAGACTTCAACACCACCAGACTAGGTTGAGATGCACTACCCTCCCTAGAGGAGGACGGATGTTTCCACCCGTGTGCTACTCCAAGCTAAAGGATTCTACTTCCTCAACACCTCATCAATGAAGAGCTACGTGCATTGTGCTTTGTCCAAGTTAGGTCACTGTCTAAAAGAATCATGCGTGTGCACGAGATATTCTACTTAGACTAATCAAGATGACATGTGAACATAGACTTGCGTCACTTGACCTGAAAAAAATCTTAACTCCAGTTCCTATAAGGTTCCTCTGAAATTAGGTTGATTAAGGTCAAATCAAGTCCATCCTCAATATCTACTCATAACTCGGTTCAGAACCCATTAGCTTTTCACCTTGCATATGCAAGATATGCAAATGAGAGGTGCAGATGACATGCCATGAATGAAATGCAAGACTCTTTTTTTTAAATGCAAGGATGATATGCAAGAGTAAATAAGAAGCCTTATTTTCAGCACAAAAAATTTTTTTTGGGTATAAGTATACAACAATTTGTATTATTTACAACAAGTTTTTAGTTTATACATAATATACATAGTATACAATTTTTTTCGGTATACATCCTATTTTACAACAAATTTTACAAAAGTATGTTTTATATGAATTTTACATTTTTTATACAAGTATTATAGTACAACATTATACAAATTTTTTTTCAATTTTTACCCACCCCATAATTATTGCATAATATATACAAAAACACGCGAAAATACGTGAAAGTACGAGCTATGGGTAAAGTATATATGTAATATATACACGCCCCCTATACTTAGCGTGTGATATGTCCTCAGAGCACGAAAAGCGACTAAAAAGACATAGGTCGGGCTAAGCGTAGGAGAGCTAAAATTACAAAAATCGTATAGAAGTCGCACCGCCCCCTATACTTAGGCTCTTGACAGCCTAAGTGTAGAATAAGATCAAAAAATGGGGCGGACGAGGGCAAGAGGAAAACATGGTTGAGTATATACAAGGCGGGCAACGGTCCCCCCTATACTTAGGCTCTGGTCAGCCTAAGTATATGACAGGAGTGAGTATGAGGACCGATGTGATCTGGAGGATGTACAATGAATGGATGCGGGTCACTCTCCCCCCTATACTTAGGATCTGGTTATCCTAAGTATAGTCATAAAATGAAATGAGATGAGTCGGGGCGAGTGATTCGGATCACTAGGGAGGGAGGGAGAAAAAGTATATACAAGAAAGAGTGAGAATGTACAAGGATTAAGAAGGTTTGTGACGAACCTTCTTGCGGACGCGAGGAGGTGGATAATATACATATGTGTCGCTGTCGGAATCGTCCTCAGATGAATAATAGTGAGGTGTAGGGATCGTCCAACGAGGGTCGACACACGGCTGCTTGTTGAGCTCACTCATATAAATTACCTTGTCCGGGCCAGATGAGGACTCCTCAGAAAATTCCTTCTCCGGTGTGTTGAAGGAAACTTTCTTAGTCGGTTTTCTAGAACCTGAATCATTGAGAGGGAGATGAGAGAAACGCGCCTTGAGAGGTTCAGGGGAACTCCTCGAGGAATCAATTCTCGACTTCCTCTCACTAAATAGCCGACTAGAAGAGGGAGCAACCATGTTTTTATGTGGAGTCAATTTAATCTTGGTTGCTTCCTTTAAAGGTCCGGGACGTGGTGTGGTGCTGACCATGGGTTCCTCATTAGACGAGTCACCATAAAGATTGTAATATTCCTGAAGGGTCAGCACACGGCTCGGGAAGGTGCTAGTGGTCTCAGTCGGCTTGGCATTATTGGGCTCTTGTATCGGATCATCAAAATGGTCAAGGCAATCAACAAAGGTCATGTCCGACTTAATGGTAGCCTCTGGTCGTGAGTCCTCCTTAGAAGCTGTCATGGTGGCGGTGCAAGCAGTTGATGAAGTGGAGGTGTGGGGAGTCTCAGAACCAATGGTCGTCCGGGCAGTCGGTCTCTCAGGTGTAGCAGAGAGGTGGGACTCTTGTACCTCTCGATGGTCACGATTGTCAGCGGATGTGTGGGTCACCTTAGAGTAAAGTTTATCAAAGAATGGGTGAGGTTGAAGCGCTCCCAATGCTGAGAAATCGATCTCCCGAGTCTCGCAATCTATATATGCCTTAGCTGAGGCTAAGAACGGCTTCCCGAGAATAATCGGGGACTGGGTAAGCTCTCCTCGGTGCTCGATGTCAATGATCGTGAAGTCCACCTGGAGCAGAGCACCTTGGAAAGTAATGATGACTGAAATATTTCCTCTGGACCGTTTGATGGATCGATCAGCCAGCTGAACGATCTCTCTTGACTTTCTGATTGGCCTGAGTTTGAGCTTATCAAACACAGAGGTCGGGAGGATATTTATCGGTGAGTCATCATCGATTCTCGCATGGGTGAAGATGGTGTCTTTGATTTCACATTCAACCCTAGGCAACCGCTGGGTTAATCGATTCGACGTCCAAGCATTCATCAACTGATTGACAGTCGAATAGACCCCGGTCTCTCTAAGAGGGGGGTATAGTCACTCTGCGGCTCTTGGTCTTTCTCCCCATGACCAAGGAGGTGGCCATAGACACTATGTGTCTCTCAGTCCTTGTTCTCTTAGTACCCGACATCTTGGACATCAATTTACTCTTTACAAATCTCTTGAGATATGGGAAGTGATCTATGGCCTTTATTAAGGGAAGTTTAAAGATCAGTTCCTCATCGAGTGCTTTCCTTAGGATAGGATCCAATTTCTTTAGGTCTTTTTCATTTTCAATTTTTATGTGATTTTTTGGTTTTTCAATTTTTTGGTGTTTTGGATAGATGAATGATCAGACTCAAGATTGGAAGGTAAGTGGTTAGTAGAAGAGGGAGATAGAATGGACTCCAGCTGTACAAACGGTGTGGGTTCTCCGATGTTTGCTTTGTTTTCAACCTCAAAAATACTCATGTCTTTTCTCACTTTTATACCCAGGCTGGCAGAAATTGAGTGTAATATTCCCATGACATCTCTCAACTCGTTACCAAATGATTCATTTTTCTTAATAAGTCTAGAGATGTCATCCTCCACAAAATTCTCATGACAAGTCATGGGAGAGTTCTGCTCAAGTGGAGGGTACTGTTGAGACTTTGGGTGATCATACTCAACATACCTAGAATCCGGCATGTAATGTTGGGCCGAGTATGGACCATCTAGATGGCAAATATTGGTCGAAGCCACATATGATGAAACGAGGACTGATAAGTCTAGCTCATGAGTCCAATCTTGTGAATGCATAGGCTCTCCAAATGAAGGCTGGTTAATGGAAGCTTGATCACTAAAGTCAATCAAGTCTGGGAAATCATGATGTACAGACCTCTCTATTCGGGTTGTTCGATCGACCATGTTATGCCCTAAGTTCAAGTCGGGATGTGTATATGTAAATTGTTGTATGTTCCCTACTTGAGGTGAGACTGAATTATGTGAGGGCATATAATTTTGCCAATCATCTGTCTCAGCAGTGGCTTGCTCTTCATTTGATTCTTTGACTCCTGCAAGCTCTCGAGAATAAGGACAGTCAGCCCAAGGTGGAAGTGGATCGTGGGTGCTAGAATATGGAGTAGGTGAGAAATGCGAAGAAGTGGAGAGGTCAGTCGAAGTTCTGACTTCATAATCGGGTTGAGGTGGAGCTGACCACGGGTAAGGGTCTCACGTGGGCGGCGGAGGATACATGGAAGAATGAGAAGGTGAAGATGATCGGTATATGATTGATGAGGAATGACCAGAGGTCTCAGGGTATGGGGACCAATATCCCGACATCTTGAAGAGAAGATAATGAATGTAAGTAGAGCGAGGTAGAAAATGCGCAATTATGCAGGATAACACACACGAAGACAAACACAAGAGCAAACCCTAAATTCACACTCAACACGGTGAAGGACCCGAAATTGAGTTCAATTAATCTTGTTAATTTTAAGTGTGATTTTTCAAGCAAGATAGCAAGGATTTACGCGGCCTATAGGAAAGTCGGCTCAGAGCCAGATGCGTCTTCCCTGTTTAACCTGTCGCCTAAGATACCGACGATCCTCCCTTTCTTCGCTCCTATCCGGAGTTGGGGACTCAAAGACGTGCCCCTATCTACCTGCAAGCAGACGGAGGCTGACAAAGCTAGGCCTTGTCGCAGAGTACCGCTGGTTCGCCCCTATCTACCCGCGAACAGGCGGAGGCTACTTGGTACTTGTCAATGAGCTAAAAGTATCCAACTCGTGATATTTGCTAGGATCAGTTGGCCCGTAATATGGAAGGCGGGGATTTGGGTTCTGTCTTAAGGTGTTCACACACACTCAAGTACCCTCACTCAGCCTGAAAACAAGGTCGGGGTTACTCTCCCGCAAACAAGGGTTAATTTTAGTCAATTTTTTGGTCCAATTCAATTGCAGTCCCGATTTTAGAGATTAGTTATCACTGATATTAATCCACACAAGCAATCACGTCTACCGTCCAGTCCCAATTCTTTTATCCTAGGTTGAAAAACCGAGAGAGAGAGAGAGAATCGGAAAAAGCCGATGCAATCGAAAAATGATGATGAATGCTTGAGTAAGAAGACTTACAGTGCCTCCAGCTCTCTACAATGCAGGATGCAAGACTGAATTGAAATTTTACACTAAATGAATGCGACGATGAAAAGCCGCTCCTAGACAGGCAGTTCTATTAGCAAGTGAAGAACAAGTTGATTTGGCTAAGTCTTGCGGTCTAAGTGCATCTTTTATGTGTGATGTGTGGTCCTAAAGATTTACGAGCACAAGCAAATCCTAGAGTGGCTCGAGAAGCTGCTAGTGCAAGACTAGTCTAAAATTCAAGCCACACAGCAGATGGGGACACAGTTTCACTATGTTTACAATCGCGAGAACCCAAACGGGAACCGCTGGAAATGATGCAAAAATTCTTTTTTTTACAAAAATCTTTTTGACGTCCAACAGCCAACTTGATCCACGAACTGTCGACCTCCGATGCACTTCGAGATGCGTCGACTTCAAGAAAGCCGCTCCAAGTCCACCGGGCCCTCGCACAAAAAGATAGAAATTATGTCAGAAGAGATATATACAGAAATGGTTAGAAAAACAATAAAATAAAAAATGGATAATTACAATGAGGCTCGGGGGTCAGACTACCCGAGTGATTGGAAAACGTAAATCTAATTTTTCTAAAGTGATCCTAAGCCGTTTGCCTCCCGGCAACGGTGCCATTTTGATAGCCGCCCCGCACCCTCTGTTAATTCGAGCAAATTAATGTCCAAATTAATGTTAATCATTCGTTGTAGTCGGATACAAGAGGGCTAATCAAAAACCACTTTAATTATATTCGAGTTAATTTCAAGCGGCAAATTTTTTTTACTTGGTGAAGTCCAAGGTCGAACTCAGGGAGGCATCTTTCTCCTTAGGTAAATTTTAGCAATTGTCAAGTGTTGGAGTTTCAGGGAGAATATTTTTGGTCTTTTTTTCGGTTTTTTATGCAATGCACATGCAAAATCAGGCCAAATTAAATGTTAATTCAGAAAGATGGTCAAATTAATTCCAAAAATTATGAAACTTGGCCAGACTATGAAACGGGATGAAATTGAGCTACTCTAATTTTTTTTGTAATTTTTAGACACTAAATGAATTTACTGGGAATTAAATATGCAGACAGGGTGATTTTCACTATTTAATTTTTAATAAATAACAAATCACAATTTCTTCAAGAGATAAAATTATCCTAGATAGCTCTAGTGATAAGGAATCTAGGAAAATTGACAGATCTTAATTTCAATATGAAATGAATTTACTAAAATTAAAATGAGAAAATCACTCAATAATTTATTTAGGCCTCGATATATGTGCAAATGACATGAAATTTTTATGGCATGTTAAGAGTACTGTCCCTTAAGCTACTGTGAATTTTTGAGTATTTTTGGAATCACAGAGAATTAACTACAAATTAAAAGGTGTCACTGGGCAAAATATTCCACAAAGCAACCAATTAATTCATTTAATATTCACTGAAATTACAAAGACATGACACGTGGCCCAATAGACATAGGACAAGTTTCTCAACAAAATGCTATTTTTGGAATTTAAAAATGATGTAAAATGCAACCTAGGGATGCGTGCAAACACAGGGGTGTAAATGCAATACAGGAAAATAAAATTACGTAAAGTAAATATGCTGACAGGGACGTAAATGCAATTACCTATTATGATGGGGACTCGGGTGCAATTTCTCCACAAGACACGTGCTCCTCACGTGGGGGCTGCTTCGCAGGGACCTTTCTACAATATTTGAAAGTTCCAGGGCCTCTGTGCAAAATACCCAGGCCGCACGTGCTCCTCACGTGAGTCGGCCTAGGCTCGGGCGGCTTCGGAGGCTCGGTGCTTGGCTCGGGTGCTCTTGAAGGTCTTGAGTGAGGCTTGGTCGTAGCCTCGGATAGTCCGAACCTAGGTTCGGGGGTGAGGCTCGGTCGTCGTCGACATGGCGTGCTGAAGACCCTTGGATCAAGATGGATCCAAAGGATGTCGGTGCGGACGCGTGGCGAGATCAGAGGTCGTCAGATCTGGATAGATCCAACGGCTCCTGAGATGCTCCAGATGTCGATGACGTGGCGGACTAAGCTCCGTTAGATCTTGAAGGATCCGACGGTTGACTGCAGCTATGGGCGGATTGCGACGTGGCTGACTCTAGACCGTTCGATTAGGATGATCGAACGACCACGAGACCTTCTCCCTCAATGGTCCTCCGCCGCCTGCGGAGGAGATGGTGGGGCTCCGGCGATGAGGCCTCTGCTCTGCCCGTCCCTACAGATATCGGTGAAGCTCGTCGATAGTTCGGAGAAGTCTCAGAAGGTGCACGGAAGTGCGGCGATGGTGCTGGTGATCTCAGGAGTGGCGGAGGGCTGTCGGAAGTCGCTGGCGATGAAGGTCGAAGACGACTCCGGCGAAGCTCCGACCAATGAGCAGAGAGGTACCTGCAAGTGCTAAATACAGAGCCGAAGCTCGTGCGTGCGAGTGGAGAGGTGAAGGTGGGGTGGTGAGGCCTAGAGCGGAGGGAGGATGCTCCGACGATGATGCTCCGGCCAAGTGGCGGAACTGGAGCTGGTGGCGAGCGAAGGGAAGTGCCTGAGTGCGTGAAGAGTGTCGCGAGGAGGAGAGTTCCGTTGCGGAGCTCGGTGAGTTGGAATGGAGGCGTGAAGATGACCGGAGGCGGCAAATAAAATGCGAGAAAATCGGAGAAGAAATGAAGAACAGATCGGAGAGAGATGGAGGTATCACCTGGGGATTGGAACTCGTCGGGGAGTTCCAGGTCGTCGCTCGAAGGGCCGGTGGCTCCCTGAGCTCAAGCAGCTGCTCGGAGATGAGGCTGCGACATGGCGGAGGAGCCGCGGATCTCGCCGGAGAAGATGGCCGTCTTCGCTCAAGGATTCGTGCAATTACTGTCACCAATCGGACGCTCCGAGCTCGGGGAATCTCTCAGGGGTGGCGGATAGCTGTGAAGGTGGCCAGAGGTGGTTTATTTATAGGGCAATGGTGGCAGCAGGGATGGAGGCGAGGCGAAGTTCGTGGAGGTTGTGGAGCGTCTCTGGTGGAAATCGTGGTGAGTGAGGGAGCTTGCGAGGAGGAGGGAAGAGTGGGCTCCATCGTGGCGGTGTTGGCAGTCGGAGAGGGTGGCTGAGGTGGAGCCAAGAATAGAAAGGGCGAGCTCCTCGCGCAAGGCTGAGAACGTGGGAGAGAGGAGGCGTCGGAGGTGGAAGACGAGGCCCTGGCCGTTGGATCTTGTGATCCAGCGGCCCAGATCAAAGCGCTAAGGAGCGGGTAGGATCCGATCGGAGGCGTAGCGATCAAGGAGTACGATTGTACCACTGGCGTGATATGGAAGCGGCACTGGCGAACGGATGGGATTAGATTTAGGGCGTTGATCGAAGGGCTAAGGGTCTGGCACTAAAGAACGACAGGGATCAAGAGATGAGGGTGAGATCGGAAGGTGCAAAATGCGCCACGTGGCGAACTGTGGGAGAGGCGCGAACGGGCGGATCAGATCTGAGATGGGAAGTGATCGAACGGTGGTTTGTGAAGCCGGAAGAGGCGGTTAGGATGAAGGGTCGGAGGCGCCATCGGATGGCGCCTGATGTGCCACATGGCGATAGGAGAATAAGGTGGATGTGAATGGCTGTGATGAGGCCCTGGAGGGATCTAACGGTGGGGATAAAGGGCACACGTGGAGGTGGCACCACCGTTGGATATGGATGAAGATCCAACGGCTGAGAGCGCGGGCGGCTGAGGCAAAGGGCAGTGGGCTACGTGGCGCAACCAGAGGGCGCCACGTGGCCTGCTGTGGTTGGTTGGAAAGAGAATTGAGTGTAGAAAGAGAAGGGGACCGAATTTGGAAAAACTCTAAACATGAAAGTTGTAGATCTTGATGAGATGTACAAGTTTCATGTTGACCAAAGACGGAGATGAGGTCAAGTATAATACATAAAATACAAAGATACAATTTATACATATATGTAGTATACAAAATAGCCCAAAAACCCAACTTTCTCATACGAGCTCCAAATTGGATGAAATTAGTCTCATTTTAAAGGTCTTTTAATGTTAGTATTCTAAGAGTGAGTAGACCTATTTTGGAGTTTGTATGAAGGCGCTATGGGTATTTTATTGTCCAGGGGTCCTAGGGCTTTATTGACTAATTCACAAGGGGGATTTTTGGTTTTCTTCCCTATATTATTAACCGAGGAATACATATTATAAGGAAGAGGTTATTTTAGTAAGTGGATATTTCACAAGGGATTTTGGCTTCTTATTTAAATGCAAATGGACCGCTAAAATGTATGTATTATGTATGTATGCATGAATGCTATTTATGCATTATAAAGGGAAATATGCCTCTATTTACTCGGGAACAAGGCTCTATTTTTGACTTTTGTAGTGATGAATCACAGATTCATCAGTCACGACCGATGATGCCTCAGCCCTTGACAAAGTTTGGAACAACACCCTCGTCTTCTACATCATGGGGGAAAAGCCCTATCGCAAGCTTCTTGACGCCTTCATCCTGAAGGTGTGGAAACCGTTGGGTGGCTTCCAGCTTTTCGCCAAGCCCAACGGTTTCTTCTACCTAAAGCTCTCCTCGGAAGACGAATGCTCCAGAATCCTCTCGCGAGGTCCCTGGCTCTTCCAGGGTAGGTTAATGGTCATCCGGCAATGGGCTGCAGGCGCTGGCCTCGAACGGGACCTCCTTTCCGAGATCCCTCTCTGGGTTCGCTTCCATGGGCTCAGCCTCGGCCACTCCTCAGTGATCATTCTTAACAAGCTTGCTAGCCTCCTGGGCACTCCGCTCTTCATGGACGCGGATACCGCTTCGGGTTGCTGCCAGGGCTTCGCTAGGTGTTGCATCTCGATCCACGCCGCCAAGGATATTCCCCAAGCTCTTCCGCTTGTCTTCTTCTCTGGCCAACGTCAAATGGTGGGAGTCGAACTTGAATGGAATCCTCCACGTTGCACGGCTTGTGTTTCGTTTGGGCACATCACAAGAAACTGCCCAACTGGGACCCAGGCGGTCGGCCCCCATGGGCCTCTTCCTGCTTCGGAGATTCGTCCCTCTGCAACCGTTGAGATCCCTTCGGCCTCGCCAGAGGGGTCCGCGCCCTCCTCCCCGGCTCCTCCTCCTCCTCTCTTCAGCTCTCCCGCTGGTGAGGGAGACCATTCTGAGTTGCCTGTCGTGGACACAGAAATCCTGCAACAAGCTTTGGCCTCAGATGCTGATCAGGCACCTAAAAATCCAAAGAGACCCCAGGGGTCGAATAAGTGCCTTTCCCCGTGGGATCAAAAGCATTACTTCACAAGAAATTATGTCTGCTAGAAAACCTTTGCCTCGTCCCTCAGCCTCCAAAAGTTCCTGCAATTTTGATTTGAATTGCCCTCAGGGCACTTGCCGGGAATCTGCAGATGATGCTCTTCAATTGGCGTCTTCAATCCCCAACGTTGTCTCCATTACAAATCCTATGTGGACTACTGTCAATCACAAGAAGAAAAAATTAGCAAAGTCTCTCCCTTCTCGTAACAGCCACTCTGGCAAAACCTCCTCTCAACCTCCTTATTAATGTCGGTGGTTGTTTGCAACACCCGTGGGCTAAATAAGCCTCGAAAGTTGAAACCAACCCTCAGGGCTGCATCTTCAAAGAATGCTGAACTTGTTGGCTTAATTGAAACAAAGATACGTCCGGAGTCTAGGGACTCCTTCGCCAAACGTATCCCTAACGGGTGGTCTTCCATCCACAATAACACTCCCTTGGGACGAATCTATTTCCTATGGAAAAACGACTGCTGGGCTTGCAGTCCATTGGCGATTCATCCTCAAGCAATCACCATGATCTGCAACAACCTTGGTGGGTTCTCCTTCTGCATCTCGGTTGTCTATGGCGACAACTGCCATTCCTGCCGTAGGGAGTTATGGGACTTCTTGAAGTTGCCTGCCATTTACTCCGCATCCCCCTGGCTGGTCATTGGCGACTTCAATGTTATTCGCTTTGCTTCGGAAAAAAGAGGTGGACCCCCCCCCCCCCCCCCCCCCCCCCCCCCGCCCTCACAACCAATGAATGACTTCAACTCCTGCATCGACAACTTGGGACTCATGGACCTCCACTCCACGGGCAATCATTGGTCTTGGAGTAATTCTTCTGTGGGTCTGACTCGGATCATTGCTAGGCTTGATCGGGCTCTGGGCAATGATGGCCCACTGCAAAGCTTGACTACATTCCTCTTGTGCAAAGCGATCATCACCTTCTACACATTGCTCTTGCGGTTGGGAGATCCCGCCCGAAGCCTTTTCGGATATTTGATTATTGGTCCTCTCGACCTAGATATCAAGATCTTGTTGCGTCAACCTGTGCCTCCTCAACTTCTGGAAATCCTCTCTTCCGGCTTGCCTTTAAGCTCAAGGCTATCAAAAGTGCCCTCAAATCATGGGCCTCCCTTATGGGTGATGTTCGTGTTGACTGCCGCCGCGCGGAATCCTTTCTCTCCTCGGTTGCTAATGCCTTAGCGCTTGACCCACTTGATCCCGTCCTCGTTCAGCTTGACATGGACGTTAGGGATCATCTTGAAACCTTGGAACTCGACTCCGAGTTGGCCTGGAAGCAAAAAAGTCGTATAAAGTGGTTAAAATTGGGTGATCAGAATACCTCCTTCTTTCACCTTTCGGCAAATGCAAGAGTGGCATGTAAGCGTATCTCGGCGTTGTTGGACTCTGATGGTAACCTGGTGGACTGTCCAGGCGCTCTGGGCCGCTCAACCTTAGAGCACTTCCAATCCCTCCTTGCTCCTTCTAGGACGGCTCAGGATCTTGCCAGCCCTCCCCTGCCTTCGCGCATCCTCTCCGCAGAGTCCAGGGACTGGCTCATTAGGCCGTTTGGGAAGGAGGAAATCTGGAAGGTTGTATGTTCTATCCCCTCTTCGAGCGCCCCGGGGCCTGATGGCTTCAATGCTTCCTTTTACAAGCGTCATTGGTCTCTGATTAAAGATGATGTTTATGCGGCAATCGACTTCCTCCATGGTGGAGGTGCTATGCTCCGGCAATTAAATCACACGTTCCTTACGTTGGTGCCAAAGACCAAATCCCCTTCTTCTATTGGGGATTATCGCCCAATCTCTTGTTGTAATGTAGCGTACAAAATTTTTGCTCGACTAATGGCTGCTAGACTTGCAGAGGTTCTTCCGCACATTATCTCACCGAATCAGTCCGCCTTCATCAAAGGGCGCTCCATCTCTGACAACTTCAAGTTTGCCGAGGAAGTTCTTGTGGGCTTTGACCGTAGGCAAAACTCAAATAAAGCCCGCTTTAAGGTGGATATCTCCAAAGCGTTCGACTCCATCGAGCACCGCTTTATTTTCTCGGACCTTCGAAGCTTGGGAATCTCTGAAACTTGGATCAGTTGATAATTGCATCTCCTCGGCCTCTTACTCGGTCTTGGTCAACGTCTCCCCTTGGGGATTATTCCGTGGTACCAGGGGCCTTCGTCAAGGCGACCCTCTAAGCCCTCTCTTGTTCATGATTGCAATGGAATCCCTTTCTTGCTTGGCCAATGCGGCCTCTGCCTCTGGTAAGCTCAAACCTCTTGGGAGGGGTCGAAGGGCTGCTCCCTCCCACCTTATATATGCGGACGATCCCCTCTTCTTTAGCAAAGGCTCCATAAGCTCTCTCCTTACGATTAAGGATATCATGTGCTCTTTCGAGGCTATTTCCGGTCTGGCCCTTAACGTTAGGAAGAGTAGGATCATTCGGCCTAGCTCCTTTGTGGATAATTTCGTGGACACTCTGAGGTTGGGTGTCTTACGGAAGTCCTTGCCCTCTGTTTACTTAGGCCTTTCGCTGTGCTCAGTGAATGGTCGTTGCAACGTTTTCAGAGAGCTTCTTGATAGGGTTCGGGCCTTGCTTGAGGGCTGGAAAGCCAAGGCCCTCTCTTACTCTGGCCGTGATCAACTGCTCAACTCCGTGATCAAGGGGATTGTGCTCTACTGGTCTGCTAGCACCTTCCTGCCGGCTACCACCGCAAGAAAGATCGATCAACTCTGTGCTAACTTCTTTTGGGGCCGCCAGCAACATGCTATCGCGTGGAGTACCCTCTGTCTCCCCAAACCGGAGGGGGGTGCTGGACTCCCTTCTGCTATTCTTCTGCGAGATGCCATGGTTGCTGGTTGGACTTGGAGATGTCTCTCTTCCGATTCCATTTGGGCTTCTTACATGCACTCCAGGTACCTCTTCAACCACCAGTTCTGGACCGTTCCCCCCCCCCCCCCGGCCTCGGCTTCAAGGGAATGGAAGGCTATCCTTCATTTGCGACCCCGGATCCGCCCTGCTATCTCGGGATCTGCCCCCCCCCCCCTTACAGTTGGCTTCCTCAGCCTCATAGATTCTCCTTTGCTGCTGCTTTGAATTTCTTGCGCCCCCGTGCTGAGCCCCCCTCCTGGGCTCCCATTGTCTGGTCAAAGGGCTCCCCGCCAAGCTTCTCCTTTACTCTCTACCGAGGGGTGTGGAAGCGCCTTCCAACCACGGATCGGCTTGCTTCCTGGGGTATCTGCCCCCATTCTAATTGTTACCTCTGTGGGCTGGATTTGGAATCACATTGCCATCTGTTCTTCGCCTGCAATTTTGTGGCCTCTGTTTTCTCTGCCTCATGTACTGAGTTGGTACTGCCTTTACCTCCTCTGACTACCCTGTTGGGCTCTCTGGAATGGATTTCTGCGCACCCAATCATGGTCGTCCGTCAAAAGCTTGGCCCACTTCTTGCAACTGTTCTATGGAGCATCTGGCATGAACGCAACAGGAGATGGACCGGTCAGCAAGCTTCCTCTGTTTCCTCCATCGTCCGCTATGTCACCCAGACAGTGAGAATTATCTTCAGTTAATTACTGGCTACTCCTATGCCTCTCTTGTGTTGGGCCCCTTCCATAACCTGATGTTCCCCAATTCTGTGCTTATCTTTTTGTAATCCCCAATGTGGTTTTTGACATTACTTGTATATAATTTTTGAATGATATTAATACAATTACTTACTCATAAAAAAAACATCATGATCGAGAAATCGACTTAAATTGACCGAGATTTTTTTTATTCTGTCAGGGTATAAGCCGTTGCTAAATACGTATAAGAAGGGTAATCACAAATCCGAAGTTTCACTGCAACCAAATGGATGTACAGTGATGCGTTCTAAAACTCCGTCGTCGAGAATATTATTCATTGCGGAACATACTAAAAAGTAATAATAAATATCATATTCGGCATCATATAAATTACATATCTACATTGTTGTTTTTTGAAATTTTAACTAATCACTGGTTAACTTTTAATTTTAAAATAGTGAAAATTGGCTAAATTGTTGAAAATAATAACAAATAAGTGTGGTTATATACATCATAAGTCCATACATAGTTAATGATTAAAAATAGATAATTTCAAGTATAAAAAATAATTCTGCAATTAATAACATAGTTGTTATATAATACAATCCAACGATTCCAACGGACTTTTTTCTTTGAAAAAAGATAGTGATACCATGGTATTGTTAGCTGAAAGTCGTTATGAAATATAGGAAATTAATTACCTCGGAAATAAGTCCTCGGGGAATGTTGGACTTTGCATTGGATTGACGTGTGGACGGAGGAGTTGGCTGTCAACCATAAACGAGACGACGACTTGTGCGGCCATTCGTCAACGCCACCTAAAGTTGCGGTGAATTGCAGCGAAGTCCATTAATTAATTAAAGAAGCGATACTTTTTTTTGCTGGGTAAGAAATTCCTTTCTTTTGAAGTTTGAGAGGAGTATACAAGGCATACCCAAGTCAAGGGTTACCACATGAAAAAGGAGAGTTTACAAAAATGAGAAATTACATACAGGTGTACCAAAAAGGGTGAGGTCCTGAGACCGAGATCATGGTCCAGGAATGCAAAATCTGCTCCAGAATTAGTTAACCAGACATTGTGCAGCATTCTGAATCGAGCAGACCACCTTATGTGGAGTGGAGCGGTTCCCCGCGGTCCATCTTTGATTTCGTTCTCTCCAAATTTCCCACGTAGTAGCAGTTATGGCAGTGCACCACAGATGGCGCGACTCCCCGCCAACCGAACTCGAGATCCAGGTCAATGTATCACTCAGCGAAGTGCACATCGGACGCGGTAGCCCCAGGCCAGAGAGGACCAATGCCCAGGTATCAGCGGAGAAGTTGCAGTCGAAGAAGATGGGATCGCGAGACTCACTCGCACCTCGCAAAGGTAGCAGGGACCCAGCTGGCAAATCCCATGCTGAGCAAGCCTATCCAAAGTCGGTAGCCGATTGAGTGTAGCACGATATAACGTACAAGAGTGCTTGGGGATCGAATGCTTGTTCCACACCATGTCGGCCAAGGGGACCAAACTTACATGAAGTCTAACCAAGTCAACGCCCTCCCTAAACGAGAAACCCTTGGGAGAGATAATCCATTGGTGACAAGTGCTAGATGAGGAGATCGCGCCGCGGATGCTGTCGCGTCCACCCAACACCGACTTCCATAGGAGGGAATCATTTCTCGACGAGGAAACGTCCCAAAAGGAGAGGGCATGCATGTATTTCCGTCGCATATATAGGGCGCAGATAGAGGACTCGGAAATGAGAATCCTCCAAACCAAACCATAATCATGGCACTACCCAAGGTTTCCAGGGATCTCAAACCAAGACCCCCCCCTCCGTTTTCGAGAGGCAAATAGTGGTCCAGCTAACACCATGTCGGCCGTAAGCCCAAAGAAAATCGGCACACATCTTGTCCACCCGTCGAGCCGTGCGAAGCAGGATGAGGGTCCCCTCAGCCAGTAGAGGACCACTCCCACAATGATAGTATTTAAGAGCTGTAGACGACCGGGTAAGGAGAGGGCCATTGCTTTCCAGCCACAAAGCAATGCCCTCACCCTATCTTCCAACGCCCTTGCAAAAGTACCCCTCCCATAGGAGGAAGCCAAACATAAGCCCAGGTATGTTGTTGGGAAGGAGTGCCTCAGCATGCCCAACTGCAGCGTGAGACCAAAGTCATCATCAGGGGCACTTTTGGTCCTAAATGGTTTACTTTTGTGGGCGTTCATTTTCAGCATGGAGATGTCATCAAACGCTGCAAGTATTTCCTTGATAGCGAATAATGAAGATGAGGAACCTCTGCAGAAGAATAAGAGGTCATCAACATAAATCAGGTGGGTGGGGACGTGAAGACGGCCACCCCCAAGAGGTTTGAGGTTGCCCATAGCAACAACGACCTCCACTAGAGATGAGAGAGCTTCTATGCCAATAGCAAACAGAAGGGGGCTAAGGGGGTCCCCCTGCCTAAGTCCATGTGTCTCTTTGAAAAGCCCCACCGGTGAGCCGTTGACCAGTATGGAGAATGATGGGGTAGTGATGCAGTTGGAGATCCAACGAACCCATATGGGTTCGAATCCCATTAATTCCAAGCTCCTCAGGATAAAGGAGTGCTCTATTGAATCGAACGCCTTGGTTAGGTCGATCTTCAGGCAGGCTCGATGGAGGCATATTTTCCTGTCAAAACACCCAACAAGCTCCTACGTCAGGCGAGTACTATCACCAATGATTCTACCTTTGACGAAGGAGGATTGGTTGAGAGAAATGAGGTGCGGTAAGACAGTAGCCAGGCTCGAAGCTAAGAGCTTTGCAAAGATCTTGTAGGAGACGTTGCAGCATGAAATGGGCCTGAAGTCCCCCAAGTCCGTCGGGGTGGGGGCTTTAGGCACAAGGGTCAGGAAGGTGTGGTTGACTTCCCTTGCCATGTTGCCTCCCCGGTGGAGGAAAGCCATCGCCGCACAGACGTCCGCCTTTATCAGATTCCAGTGCCTCCCGTCAGGCCCTGGGCATTGGAGGATGGTATGTTACGAAGGGTGTTCCAGATCTCCTCCTCGTTGAATGGCCGAACGAGCCACTTGCGAGCTTCGTGAGTAAGGTGGAATTTAGGGGCAGGTGGGTCCCTTCTAGTGGGTCGCAGGAGATCCAGGCACAGCAAGGCATTGTAGTAGTCCACGGCTGTAGAAGCCACCTCCAAACTCTTATCCACTAATTGCCCATTCTGGTCCAGGAGGGAGGGGAGTGAGTTTCTCGCTATGCGTCCTTTAGTCATTAGATGGAAGAATTTAGTGTTTCGATCCCCCAGCCTGAGCCAGTACGCACGACTCTTCTGCCTCCAGGACGACTCCAAATCAGCATCAAACCTGCCCATTGAATCCATAGCATCCACCTCGAGATGCGCATTGTAAGGGTCCAAGGGATCAACGGCTAATACATCATTAGTTACGGATAGTGTGGCCTGCATTGCCTTGACTTCTTTGAACACATTCGCCTCCCTAGTGGCCCAAGATCTAAGGCCACTTTTCACAGACTTCAGCTTCTATTGTAGGCAAAATAGTGGGTTGCAACTCTTCTGGGCATGCCAATAGTGGGTAACATTCTCGTTGTACCCAGGATGATCAGCCTGATAGTCATAATAGCGGAAAGGTTTCAGCCTGCTAGGCCCCCCAGCCTAGGCAAATGGAGAGGAGAAGGTGGTCAGTCGCCGAGAGCGGGGAGTACTTCAGTTTGGAATGGGGGAAAAGAGTGAGCCAAGCTTTGTTGACCAAGGCGTGGTCCAGCCGCGCAACAATTCGTGAGGGGCCAATCGTCGAGTTGGACGAGGACCATTAGTTGCCAATGGCTTCCAGATCGATTAGCCTACAAGTGTCTATGCAATTGTTGAAGTCCACCAAGGCCCCTCTCGCGGGAGGTCTCCCACCCCTCTTCTGCGAGCCAAACCTCACGGTGTTAAAGTCCCCAAGGACCACCCAAAGTATGTGCTCGGGCATACGGAGCGCTTTCAGGTCCTCCCACAAGACCGTTCGGGCAGATGGGCAGTTGGCTCCATAGACCACCAAGGTAACGAGGGCGAGGCACCCCGAGTTGATGCAGGAAAGGGAGATTGATTGGGGGGACACCCGAACCGAAGTGCAAGTCCAGCAGGAATCTTTCCGCAGAACATAGATTCTACCAAGTTTTGTGTCATTATGGTTGAAGTCCCAACCATTGGGAATGAGAGAGGCAAACCTCCCCCTACTGATCGGTCTGATCTTTGTCTCAACTAGGCCGATAATTTCTGAATGCATTTCAGTCAAAGCTTTCAGCAGTGCCCTCTGTTTGCGGGGTTTATTCAGCCTGCAAACATTGCAAGCTGCTATTGACATTAAAGACAAGGTGGGTGGGCAGCCAAGCCCACGGGATTGGAAGTGCCAGGTGTGCTTTTCTTTTTCTTGTGTGATGCTATGGACCAATTGGGGTTGACTTCCACAAGGACAAGAGGTCTTTCAGAACCAGGTACCATGGCGGAACTGGTGTCCCCATCCGTGCTAGGGGAATTGAGGTCAATGTCACCCTTATGAACTTGCTTTCGAACGGGGGCAGGGGGGCGTTGCATCAGGGCCCTAGGGCTGACTGGGAACATGCAGAATGGTCTCCCCGCATGCTTTCTCAGTCCTTTGCAGATCCTGGGATTGTACGCCATCGGGCAGTTGCTGATTAAGAAGTTGCTGAGGGTCAGCCGCCCGGTTTGGCACCCGATTTGGCCCGATCATGTGGTCTAGGCAGTTGAGTAGCCCGCCAAGGGGGTTGGATGCACTCAGGTTGGGGATTGGGTCGCCAAACACACCAAGGGGAGAGGTGACCATGATTTTCGGTGAATTTAGGCATTCTCTAGAGGCATCAGCAGTGGAGGCGGGCAACGCAGGAGTCTACTGACCAGAGCTGACTAGCATAGTGTTAGTGGTCTCCCGAATAGAGCTGACCGGCATAGTTCCAGTGGTCTCCTAAACAGGCCCGACCGGCATGGTCCTAGTCGTGCTTGCCACAAAGGAGAGCTTGGGTTGCAATGCATTGATAGGGGAGTGCAGACCGTCTTGGGTCCAACCATCAAAGAACGTGCACCAAGAAGTGATGTGATCAAAGGAGATGCAGGGGTCGCACCTTGGGGGCGCCATTTCAATTCGATCCCGATCATTTGTCGCTGGTCATTGTAGAAACCCAAAGGTATGGCATCAGGGATGTGTTTAGAGGCATGGATAGATATGCAGCAATGTACAAATCCTTCATGTTGTCCTGAGGCACTTGCGGCATCCATGAACAATGGAGTACCCAGCAGGCTGGCGATTTTGTTGAGGATAGAGTCCAAGCAATGGTCGAGGCTCAGGCTGTAGAACATGGCCCAAAGTGGAATCTCCAAGAGAAGGTCTCCTTCGAAGCAAGAACCGTCATCCCACCTTCGCAGCACCATAAAACGACCTTGAAAAAGCCAAGGTCCCCCTTCGAGGATGCGCTGACAGGCATCATCGGAGGTCAATTGAAGATAGAAGAAACCATTTGGTCTTGGGAAAAGTTTGAAACCTCCCAACGACTTCCAGACCTTTTCAACGAAGCAGAGGAGCATTTTCCGATAAGGGGCCTTTCCTACAACATAGAAGACTAGTGTGTTAGCCCACAAATGTCGGCCTCCAAGGCGAACGCTACTTCCTCTCCATCAACGTAGACTGGCGGCACAAACCCCATGAGACGAGAGGCCGACAGTGGGTGAGTGCCACTGCAGACGTCATGCCAAGAGGGCCCATCACTTTGAGGAGGAGGGCGACCGGCGGAGGAAGCGGAAAGGGGGGGCCTGGAGACCCGGTGAGAGTCATCCTGGCGGACATAAGCACATGGGGGCGGAGGGGGAAGAAGGAGTGAGCAGTACAACAAGAGGAGGCTGGCATCGCGAGCGGGAGGGAGATCACTAGTAATCGGGCTATCCCCTGGGGTAACCCGGTTTACCCCCCTCTTTTCATGGAATGGGATTCTATCACAAATATAGTAACATCACATCACATTCTTTATTCCATCCCCCTCCAAGCCTCATAACCATCCCAAACAAGTACTATTCCAATCAGGTTACCCCATCCCATCCCAACCCAGCAACCAAACAGACCCAAAGGGGGGGGGGGCTAGCGTGGGTTGGAGAGCCGCTCGAGCAAGAGATCAGGGGTAGCAGCGTCGGAGGGGACAGGGTAGGGTTAGGGGATTGGATTTCAGGGGGGAGAGGGGGCGGGTCAGATATTGGAAATCTTGCCCCAAAATTTTTAGGTTGTTGGTCCCCTTCCTTCTTTGGAACTTAGGGGTTGTTCGATACGCGAATAAGGGGAATGGAATAAGTGGGAATAAGGAAAAGATGCCATCGCGAGGTGTACGGCTATTCCCCGAGTTTTCTCCCCCGATGGCTCTTCACCCTCTCCCTTATTCCCGTCCTCCCCGCGCCCCTCCCCCGCCCATCCATCCCGTGCCCCTCCCCCGCCCGGCCATCCCGCGCCCCTCCCTCCTGCAACGTCGTCGACGCTTCCCCACCATTGTCTCGGGTCCTCTGGGACCCGCCCTCCTCTGACTTGCTGATGGTAGGCCGCTTTATGGTTGGCGCCTGTGGGAACCTCCTCCGTGTTCTACGCTCGAGGTATGGCTTTCACTGTTGTTGGGGTGTGATGGGTCATCCGCCTGCTTTTTTTGACCATTAAATCGGCTACTGTGGCCTTGATCACTCTGCGGAGGCCATGGAATCCATTAAGTCTAGGGTTTCCAATGGCTATAAAATGGGTCGGAGGCGGAAGTCGAATGGCTTCTCTGCCGCTACTGGAGTGCAATTTGCACTGGGATTGTGCATTCACATATCTTCTAGCATTTGGTGGATCACCAAGTACATTTCAAATCCCTCCCACGCCTTTTTTGTGCAGTGAAGTTGATGGGTTGTTACATATCGCCTTGTGTTGCTGAACGATGTTTGATTTGCTATGGGCTTCAAGACTTGCCGGTGGTTTATGATCTCTTATATGATTGCTGCTTGCCACTGTTGCATGTGTCTAAAAAATCGTTGATGTGAATTTTTTTGATTTTGGTCCGAGAGCAACCTATGAGGTACTCTTGGATCTCAATTTCTTGGCTGAACAACCAAACGGTTGGCCGTGAGGGGTTGGTCGCCTCATTGCTGCTGTATGATGGTCTGTGATGCTTGACTGGTTAAGATGACAAGTTTGGAATGCTCATGTCTGGATTTGGTGCTCGAGGATGTTAATTTGTTGCTTGAGAGCTCCTACATGGTGCTCGATGATATCCTACCTTGTTTGCTTTACCTCATGACTGTTGTGTGTTGCTTTAACATAATTGAGGAAAATGTTTATGTTAATGGGATGAAAGCAACCTATTTGGTGCTCGATGGTGTTATTTTGATGGTAGAGAGCACCTTTGATGGTGTTCGGTGGAGTCCTATATTGTCTTCTTTATCTGAACGTTGTTGGTTGTTGCTTAATGATGGTGGCTTGATATTTTTTCACTTAACTGATGGCTAATGATTCATATTGATTAGTGACTCCAGTACATCATTGAGAGCACCTACTTGGTGCTCTAGGATCTCATTACCTGTGTGCTCTACCTCATGGCTGTTGATTGATGCTCTGTGTTGCTGGGTTGATAATGGCTGCGTAGGACTAACGGGTGAAGGTTGTTCCTGAGTCTTGAATACAATACATCAATGAGGCTAATTGTATTTCTAAATTGGTTGAGAGCGACCTATTTGGTGCTCGATGATGTTATTATCTTGGTTGGGACACTTATTTGGTGGTGTAGCTGATATTGGCTGCATTGCATTGGAGTCATGGGTGATGGTTGTTGTTTATTCCTCATTCCAATACTTGACCGAGGCAATTTTTTATTTGGATGAGAGCAACCTATTTGCTGCTCGATGATGTTAGTTTGTTGGTTGAGAACACCTAAATTGTGATCTAGAATGTGAGTACCTGTGTGGTTTATCTCACGGCTGTTGATTGATGCGCTTTGAGGCTGGGCTGATACTGGCTGCATTGCATTGGAGTCTTGGGTGGTGTTTGTTACTGATTCTCGATTCCAATACTTGACCGAGGCAAAAATTTTTTATTTGGCTGAGAGCAACTATTTGTTGCTCGATGATGTTATTTTTTTTGGTTGAGAACACCTCAATGGTGCTCTAGAATGTGATTAGCTGTGTGGTTTATCTCACGGCTGTTGATTGATGCGCTTTGAGGCTGGGCTGATAATGGCTGCATTGCATTGGAGTCATGGGTGATGTTTGTTACTGATTCTCGATTCCAATACTTGACCTAGGCAAATTTTTTTAGTTGGATGAGAGCAACTTATTTGTTGCTCGATGATGTTAATTTTTTGATTGAGAACACCTCAATGGTGCTGTAGGATGTGATTAACTGTGTGGGTTATCTCACGGCTGTTGATTGATGCGCTTTGAGGCTGGGCTGATAATGGCTGCATTGCATTGGAGACTTGAGTGATGTTTGTTACTGATTCTCGATTCCAATACTTGACCGAGGCAAATTTTTTTTAGTTGGATGAGAGCAACCTATTTGCTTCTCGATGATGTTAATTTTTTGGTTGAGAACACCTCAATGGTGCTGTAGGATGTGATTAACTGTGTGGTTTATCTCACGGCTATTGATTGATGCGCTTTGAGGCTGGGCTGATACTGGCTGCATTGCATTGGAGTCTTGGGTGATGTTTGTTACTGATTCTCGATTCCAATACTTGACAAAGGCAAAAATTTTTTATTTGGTTGAGAGAAACTTATTTGTTGCTCGATGATGTTATTTTTTTGGTTGAGAACACCTCAATGGTGCTCTAGAATGTGATTACCTGTGTGGGTTATCACACGGCTGTTGATTGATGCGCTTTGAGGCTGGGCTGATTATGGATGCATTGCATTGGAGTCATGGGTGATGTTTGTTACTGATTCTCGATTCCAATACTTGACCTAGGCAAATTTTTTTAGTTGGCTGAGAGCAACCTATTTGCTGCTCGATGATGTTAATTTTTTGGTTGAGAACACCTCAATGGTGCTGTAGGATGTGATTAACTATGTGGTTTATCTCACGGCTGTTGATTGATGCGCTTTGAGGCTGGGCTGATACTGGCTGCATTGCATTGGAGTTTAGGGTGATGTTTGTTACTGATTCTCGATTCCAATACTTGACCGAGGCAAATTTTTTTAGTTGGCTGAGAGCAATCTATTTGCTGCTCGATGATGTTAATTTTTTAGTTGAGAACACCTCAACGGTGCTGTAGGATGTGATTAACTGTGTGGTTTATCTCACGGCTGTTGATTGATGCGCTTTGAGGCTGGGCTGATAATGGCTGCATTGCATTGGAGTCATGGGTGATGTTTGTTACTGATTCTCGATTCCAATACTTGACCTAGGCAAATTTTTTTAGTTGGATGAGAGCATTCTATTTGCTACTCGATGATGTTAACTTTTTGGTTGAGAACACCTCAATGGTGCTCTACGATGTCATTACTTGTATGGTTAATCTCATGGATGTTGACTGATGCGCTGCGAATTGGCTGAGAGCAACCCATTTGGTGCTCGATGATGTTTTGTTTTAGGTTGAGAACACCTTCCTTGGTGCTCTACGATGACATTACCTATGTGTTTTACCTCATGGATGTTCACTGATGCTCTGTGATGCTGGGTTCGTAGTGGCTGCACTGATATAGACTCATGGGTGATGATTGTTACTGATTCTTCAATTCAATTCATCATTGACGCTAATTTGATTCATTGAAATGGTTGAGAGAAACCTATTTGGTGCTCGATGATGTTATTTGGTTGGTTGAGAGCACCCTCCTTGGTGCTCTACGATGACATTACCTGTGTGCTTTACCTCATGGATGTTTACTGATGCTTTGTGATGCTGGGTTCGTAGTGGCTGCACTGATATGGAGTCAAGGGTGATAACTGTTACTGATTCTTCATTTCAACCTATCATTGACGCTAATTTGATTCATTGAAATTGTTGAGAGCAACCTATTTGGTGCTCGATGATGTTATTTGGTTGGTTGAGAGCACCCTCCTTGGTGCTCTTGGATGACATTACCTGTGTGCTTTACCTCACTGATGCTCTGTGATGCTGTGTGCTTTACCTTCTGACTCCATTTAATCAATGACACATAAGTACTTTCTGAATTAGCTGGAAGCTACCTGTGATGCGCTGTGCTCTGATGCTTTACCTCACTAATGCTCTGTGATGCTGTGTACTCTGTGTTGATGTTATTTTGGTGGTCGATGGCCGATTGTTCTTATTGATTCTTGACGTTAATTAATCATTGGGTCAAATTTATTTTGTAAAATGGCTGAGAGCTACCTATTTGGTGCTCGAGGATGTTATTTTGCTGGTAGAGAGCACCTTCGTTGGTGCTCCATATATCTTCTTTGCTTTGTCGCATGGCTGCTGTTTTGGTCTACGATGACTGGTACATTTTGTTTGGGTTAATAATGCCTGCAGTGGTCGGTGCTCATTGCAGTTTACATCATCTGACTTATACTACAGGATGTTCACTACCGGTGCGGGATCGTCTGGGGTACACATTAGGGAAGATGATTCCTCAGTCCATCGCGTGAAGTGGACACCCGCTATGGATGAATGTCTTCTTCAGCTGTTCAAACATCACTTTGATGTTGGCGACTGGGTTGGAGGATCTTTTACATCACCAGCCTGGCACAGTATAATTGAGAAGTTTAACATGCACACTGGGAATAACTGGGATAAGGCGCAGCTCAACAATCGATGGAAAACCATCAAGAAGGACTACACTGCATTCGTTTACCTCATGTCGAAGAGTGGTTGGTGATGGGACCCACTGAGTTGTACCATGGTCGCACCTGATGAGGAGGCATGGCTCACGGTGAGTAACTGCATGTGCACCTACTTTAAAGCTACATAAATTTCAATAAACTCTCATCATTTTATATTGCACTCAGATTAACAAGGCGTACAAGCCATATCGGAGGAAGTCTTTCCCCCACTTCGGTCTCGTTGAAGCAATTATCGGAGACTACACCACGAAGGGTACATTTGCCTTCTCCTCACAGACAGCACCCCCTGGTTCGTTTGCTACATTTTTTGAGGGTGTTGCTGGTACGCAACAAGCTTTCGAGGACGATCTCGAAGGGGACACCGAAGCCCATATTCATCTTGCCCACAGCCTTCGTGACCCATACGAACGTATTATATTCAACCGGGCCAAGTCTGTGCCTGCGAAGTTGGCTGCGTGGGTAAGCCTCCAGTTGGGCAAGGATTAGTTGCTGAACACCTCATCTTTTTGAGTGTCTGGTGGTCTTTTTTTTAAATGTCTGCTGGTTTTTTTTAGTTCATGAGCACCTTTTCTTTTTTTTAGTTGTCTTCTTTGGCTGCTGAACAACATTTCCTGTTTTAACTTTAGATTTCATGTAATAAGTAACTACCTTGACGCACTTTTCTCGCTTATAATAGGATAACTTCATAGCTTCCGTACATGTATTCTACAATAATTGCCTGTTGTGATTGTTGGTGGTCTTGTATGATTGAGACTCAATATGGAAATGTAGGTTTTCTACAGATCCGATGGAGGGAATAGCGGCAAACACCGTAATGAGATATAATTTGGTCATGTTTAATATGACATACCTGCGTGCAGTCCTAGAGGATGACGAGGAGAACCAGATCGATGGAGCCGGTTACATCCCGAGACAGCTATAGCACACGTCAGTGCGTACAGGACATGTATGGATTCGGGAGATGCTAAATGGACACGTTGCCCGATCATATTCTATTTTCCGAATGTACCTGATGAACGAGATTTTTCACGGGTCTAGAGTAATCCACACAAGGCGGGATCATAGTGTCGTTGAGGCGACCTGCAAGAAATCCTAATTCAAACAACAATTAACCCACAACAATCAAATAAGGCAGTGAAAGTGAATGTCGAGTTAAAATTTATTATAACTCTACAAAGGATGTGTATAGTGTGCAAGCAGTGTAGAGGTCGAACACAGGGAGCAAACAGGTAGAACGGGGCAAGTGAATGCATAAAACCGTGAATGTGATCAAGTTTCTATCTATGCTATTTTTTGTGGGTTTTTTATTTTATATTTTTTATTTAATTTTTGATTTTATATTTTGTAGTTTGATTTTTAATTTTTAATTTTGTATTTTGGTTTTCTTTTTACTGATTTTGTATTTTCTTTTTATATTTTATATTTTTATATTTTCTTTTTCAATATAGGAATATATATATACAATATAGGGAAAGAGGGGATAATGTATATAAAAAAATAGGTAAAAATAGTCAAAAATCAGGAATAAAATGTTTTTGGTCTTTTTATATTTTTCTACTGTTTTTGTGATTTTTGGATATTTTTCAGAATCTTTTTGGTATTTTAAAGGGCAAAATACAAGAAAACAGTGGGTTAAGCTACTGGCCGAATTTAAAAGTGAGGATGAAAAATACTAAACAATACCCAAAATTCCTCAAATTAATTTTAAAATATAGATAATAAAATAAGGAAGACACAACAACTGAGTTTATATTTTTCTGAATTTTCTATGATTTTTTAGATTTTTATGAAGATTTTTAAGGTTTTCTAATTTTTAAGGTTTTTCTTTTGAAATTTTAGTGGCTTTTGGATTAACACTAAAATATGATAATACAAACAAAATATAACTTTTTTGGAATTTTTTAAAATGTTTTGCTAATTTTTATGGGTTTTCTAATGCAAACATTAGCAAAAATACCTGTTTTTGATTTTTAATAAATATGAAAATGCAACAAAAATGTAATGCAAAAATGTGGCGTGAATGAGAAAGTAAACAGAAGTTTAACCTATTTTTTTGGTAATTTTTGGAGTTAATATGATGCGTGAAATAATTAGACAAAGCATACACAAATATAAGTCCTGTCAAGGGTATAAACGTAATTAGATAAAAATCCAAGGGCCTAACTGCATTTTTTACGCAAAATTTAACACTGAACAGACAATTTAACGTATCCAAAATAAATTCCAGGACCTGCGGGGGTGTCCTTGCAAAAACACCAAGTTCACGTGCTCACGCACGCGCACCTAGAAGGGGCACCCCTGCAATTATCAGAAACTTCTATGGCCTAAATGCAAATGTGCCAAAAAGTTAATAATTGCAGTTGGAAATTTAAAGATTAAAACTAAATACGAAAAACATACGAGCTTCCTTTGCAAAATCGTCAGGGGCACGTGCGTAGCGCACGTGACCTGGCGAGGACCTAAGTGTAATTTCCTAATACCACAGGGGGTAAAACGTAAATATTACAAATATTTTTAACGACAGATAAATGTTTGAGTGTTATTTATTAAATACAAAAACATCGAGGGTGAAGTTGCAAAATACCCTCGCCTTCGCGCGATCAAACGGTGGAATCTCTCCCACTTTGCAACGTGGCGGCACCTCCTTGCGCGATACCCTTTCGCCTTCAGCGGCCACGATTAGATGCTCGTTGACGATCCAGCGACTGATGATGGCCGAGATCCTGCAGTGGCTGAAGCACGCCAAGAACAGGGGCAATCGAACGGTCCTGGGACGTGAGGGAAGAACATCCGAAGAACTCGGCTAGGATGAACGTCAAACTCCAAAATCTCAACGTCCGGTGCCTTCTAGTCCCCTCTGATGGAACACGAAGCCTCCTGGAAGTTCCCTCGACTGATTGACGACTGCAAAATGGCCCGGGAGAGGCCGGAGGTCCGCCGCGGCGTAAGGAGGCTGGGGAAGCTCCAGGTAGCTTGTTCGGCTGCAAAACTCGACTCCAACTAGAGTCTCTCTAACTCTGGGACCTGCAAATAAACACAACACACACAGTAGATGGTCCCAAGGCAGAGATGTGCGGAATGTTGATGATTTTGGCAAAAATGGAGCTCGCCGGAGCAAGCTCCGGCGAGGTGGTGGCGCGATAATAGGCGAGGTGTGAAGCGAAAAGGAGAGGTGGAAAGTGAAGCTATGACTACAAGGAGTGAAAATACACAAGAAAATGCGACTAAAAACAGAACATGCAGTACCTCAAGCCAGATGTAGTGAGGTGGGACCTCACGATGGCGCAGCCGCTGGGGGTGGTTGGAACGTACTTCAGACCTTAGCCACACCTCGACGAAGAAGCTGGGTCATCCCTCTGTCACCGGGGACGCACGGCGGATGCTCGGATCTTGGCTTCGGCCAAAAAATGGTTCAAGATTCAATGGAAGATGGCGGGGGTATTTTGAAGGATGGTTGACGGGCGAGAAGAACGAGGCGATGGCGGTCGCTGCAATGATCCAAAGACCAAGACTAACACTGGGCGAGCATCCTCGATCGTTGGGGAAGAAAAGTCAAGAAGAGTTGATCATGAAAGGATGTAACGGGTGGCCTCGAAAAAAGGGAGAAAATGGACAAAAATGCATCTCTGACAAGGTTCAGACCTCGGTCAGAGAGTTGACCGTGGTCAACCAACGGAGCTCTCTGGTTGGTCCACGTGGACCAACCAGAAAATTCCTTGGTAAAAAATCCTTGTAAAATCAATTTAAAATAGCTAATGAATTAATTAGATTTTAATTATTAAATGAAAATTGTTTATTATTTTATAAAGTATTTTATTATGATTTTTAATTATTTTTAGGAAGTATATTTTTACAAGTTTACTTTTATACCCTTTATAGGTACAATATATTTTATTCTTTTATTTTATTTTTTGATTTTAATTCATTTATTTTTATTTATTTTTTTATAAAATTATATAACACTTTTATACACATAATTATATTTTTATTTTATTTTTATGATATACTTTGTACACTTAACTTAATAAAATATAAGTACTATTTGTACATGTATAAGTATAGGTATAATACCTATGTATTTTATATACATGTATTTTATTTTGAGTTTTATTTAGGTTTTTATTCTGATTTTAATGTACAAATATACTATAAGTAATATTTACGAAATTATAAAAATATGAAAATACAAAAATAATGAATAAAGAATAAATTGAATATTTTAATCTGTACAAGTATACTACAAGGTTCCAAAACTCAACTTTCAAACCATAACTCCGAAAAAGACGAAACCACCTCCATTAAATAGATTATTTTACGCTACATACAATTAAAGGTGAGTTTGGTACATTTCGAGTTTTTATTTGCAAGATAAGGGTCTGAGAAGTTGGAGTTTTGGAATCTTATTCAGATCATAACTTTTTATCTATACATTATTTTTCAGTGAAATCAATTTTGTATTTTTATTTATTTAATTATCTACAACTTTCATGTACAAAGTTTCTTTATTTGAGGTAAAAGTAGAACCAAAAATAGGTCCCAAAATGAATAAATAAAGAATGGAATGAATAGGTATTTATACTGTATTTTTACCATTATCTCCCCCTACTTTATTCCTCGTCAACCTAGTCATCAAGATGCCTAGGTCTTGGGGGTTTGTGTCATAAAATATTTACAATATTTTATTATTTTTCTTTTATTTTATTTATTCTATAATTTTGGCTTCAATTACAGTGTTTTATACACTAATTACATGCACATGCATGAATGCTAAGATGATGTATTTAATGCTATTTACACACATTTGCTAGGGTTTTTGATGCCAAAATGATAGAATAAAGATGATGAAATGTGGCTTCATCATCCCCCTATATTTTACCTTTGCTAGTCCCTAGCAAACACTTATGCAATAAGTGCAAAAAGAGAAAAAAAGAAAAGAAAAAGAAGAAAGATGGATTAAATTTAACTATCAAACTTGTCTTCACAAAATCAAAGTTTGGAGCTTAAGTTAGACCTTTGGAATTTTAGTGTGGGCGGAACCTTAATGAGAACCAGATTTGAAATCCAACAGTCCCTGAGAGATCCCAAAACTCTGTTCAAGTCTCCTCAATAGCCAGGTCAGAAATATTTCAACTCATACGCAAACCCTTACGACTATGAATCTGACTCGTACAGTGTAAGTGATGGTGGCTCTTCCCAACTGAAATGACAAAGAGACTGACTTCTCCAGTATGACAACCCAATGATTACCCAATCCAACAACTCATCCCTCAAGGAGCAGGATATTCCCTTCTAAGTTCAAGTGGCAACCAGCCCGAGAGGAGGGGGTGAAGAGAAGAATGGACGGTAGCCAGTGTAGCTACCTATCCTAGGATGCAAGACCAGTGTAGTCAAGTCATCCAGCTGCAGGCTCACATGTTTTGACTTTGAAGCTCAAGCGTGCTTATTTGACTATACAACATATGTACACTCCGGCAGGCAATTTTTATTTTTGTACAGGCCTGTCCACTTTTTTGGAGTTTTTGCTTTTGCAAAATTTTTTTTGAATACTATATACAACAGCATTTACATAGGGAGTTTTTCCTCTTGAGCTAGTAGACTATCCCTCTTTTGAAGCTTTATTGCAACCCATGATCTCCTATCCTCGAAACTCATCATCACTGGACGGGTTGGGGCGCACTTCCCTCCCTAGAGGAGGACAAATGTTTCCACCTGTGTGTGTCTCATACCGGCAAATCCAACCTCCTCACCACTCCAACTGAGTTGAGCCATGTGAAATGTGTAAGTGTCCAAGTTAGGTCATTATCAACAAGAATCGTGCATGTGCTCCGAAATACTCTACTTAGGCAGTCAAGAATCCATTGAACTAAGTATCTGATCCTCAAAGAATTAAGTCAACTAGACCTGAAGTACCTCAATCCCAGTTCCTATAAGGTTCCTGTTAATTAGGTAGATTTAAGTTCCAACCAAGCTGCAATCTTCGGATTTTACTTAGACTCGTTCAACCATCAAACTCAATCCGAAAAATACGAATGCTATGCAATGATATGCAGAAAATATTTTTGTAATGCAATTTTCAAAGATTTTGAACTTTTTATGGGTTTTTGAAAATATGACGCATATGCAATTTTTTTTATATTTTTCAAAGGATTTTTCAAATGTTTTTGGATTTTAATTTTGCAAATGTTTTTGCGATTTCTGAAAAGAAAAGATTTTGGCTAAAAGCTAGGTTAAAAATATTTACACGGGAGTGTTTCTTATACATACAAGAAGTGGATTTTAAGAATTTACCAGGGTAAGTGGTCAATTTTATAGGTATATACATATAATGAATTTTGATGTGATGTAAGTATTCCTCAAACTTATTTGACACAGGTTTTTCAAACAATTTTGAAAACTATGGTCCAAAATAATTTTTACAATCAATTTACAATCATGTACACACATTTGAAATTATTTTGCAAAGGTTTTCCAAACAGTATATATAGATTTTTTCAAATATTTTTGCAACCATTTTTCAAACCATTTGTAAATCATTTTTCAAACATTTTATTTCACACAAAGAAAAATAATTTTACAATCAAAATATTTTTACAAAGGTTGAAAACATGTAACAAAACATTTTCAAAATAGTTTTCAAAAGATTTTTCACAAGGGTTTTCAAACTATTTTTCAAACATTTTGCAAAAAATATTTTCACCTGATTTATTAATCAGTAAGTATACAAAGCATTTGAGGAATGGTAACATCTTTTTGTTACAGTTTTTAATGAATAATTAGCCATATTATTAAGAAAATACGAAAGTACGAGTTATGGCGAAAGTATATACACAGTATATACGACCCCCCTATACTTAGCTTGAGCTATGTCCTCATAGATCGGAGAGAAAAGAGAAGGCATAACTCGTACTAAGTATAGACAAGTCTAAATAATAAATAAATAAGAGATGAATAACGAAACGAATGAGAAGTCGACCGTCCCCCCTATGCTTAGGATCAAATAATCCTAAGTATAGCAGACTGTACATAAAGCAGGGAGGGTCAAGGGTGGTGATGAATCTCCATTTCATCACCTTTATTCTACCATTTTGGCCTTAAAAACCCCAGCAAATGCATGTAAATAGCATCAATTTGTTCATAATAGCATCCATTATTTATTGTATTAAATGAACATAGAATAAGGTTTTTAATGCCAAAATTATATAATAAAGAGAAGAAAAGAAAAAGGAATAAAATAATGCAAATATTTTATGACTCGAACCCCGAGATCAAGGCCAGCATGGAATTGGTCGACAAGGAATAAAGTAGGGGGAGATAAGGGCCAATAGTACAATAAATACCTCATTTATTTAATCATTTATTTATGTATTTTTTGACACCTATTTTGTACATAATTATTTATTCAGCAATTTAAAATCTTTTGTACATGAAAGTTGTAGACAATAATGTAAATAAAAATACAAAATTGAGTTTGTATAAAAATAATACTCAGAGTACATTTTATACACAAAATAAAAAGCAAGAATCTCAACTTCACAGACCCATATCTTGCAAATAAAAACTCCAAATCACCCAAACTCACCTTTAATTGTATATAGCATCCCATGAACTATTTTATAAAATTGGTTTCATAATTTTTGGAGTCCATCTGTGGAAGTTAGGTTTTTAGCTCCCCTTGCATATAGTACAGATTAAAATATTCATTTTATTCAATATTTATTATTTATATAAATTTATATTTTTTTAAAATTTTGTAAATAATGTATATAATACATGTACATACTGAAATTAAAAGAAAACAAAAAAGAACTTGTGAAATAAAATAAGTCTATGTATCACATAGGCAAAACACCTATAAAATAAGTATGTACATAAATAAAAGGGGATTTTAATTCTTTTATTCTCTATTCGTCTATATTTTTTTATGATGTTGTAACTTATTACTACAAATCAAAAATAAAAACAAATAAAATACATTAAATAAATAAAATATATATAATTCATAGGTAAAATACCTATAAGTATACCTACATATACATATACACATTTATTTAAAAATATAAATAAACTCTTAAAAATGAAATAAAAATATATTTATACTCACAAAAAGAAATTACAAATTTATAAAATAAGACAATAAAATAATAAAATAAAATAAACAAATTAAAAATAAAATATACAAAAATACATGTAAATACATACATATACACATTATTAAAATAAAACCGTAATACCTCAAAAAAATAAATAAAAATCATAAATAAATACTACATGAAATAATACACATTTTTTATTTTATAAGCAAAAATTAATAAAATCATTTACTAATTTAAATAATTTATTCTTTAATCTTCTAGCCTGTTTTGTCCTCTAAAGGCCTGCGTGGACCAATGGCAGGCCACCTTTAGTTGACCGCAGGTCAACTCCTTTGACCTAGACCTGCGGCTCTGACAGATCACGAGAGCCCCCACTTCCCTGATTTTTCACGCCAATTTTGTAGCTCGAGATCGATGGGACCCTTCATGAAAAGTGTTCCTTGTACATCCATGACCCACGCCCTATCCCATGCTTCCTTGTACATAGCCTCGATTCATCGAGATTCGCCATTCAATAAGGGTGCCCCAGGCTGTTTATAAATAAACCACCTCCGCCTTCCTCCAAATTTTGGTCAATTTTCCTTCGTTCTCAGTCCCCACCTTCGGTCTAGCGTGCTCCTCCGTGACAGGGAGAAGCTCCTGGAGGGCTTGAGCGGGCTGGAGCGGCGTAGGTTGCACCCACGGCCACCAACTCCGGCGGCCCTGCTCCTTGGCCTCCCCGGTCAAGTCGAGCTGCGCACTTTATTTTTCTTAGGTAATTTTTATTCCCGTCGTTTTATTTCTGTATTTAGATTAGCACTTAGCTCGTATGTGTAGTGTAACCAAGCCGACCCGTAGTTCACCGGAGCTTTGCTCCAGCGAACACCTTCACCCGCCTTTTTGTGCTGATGCAGCTTCATCTTGGGCCGAGGAGCTCCCCTCGAGCCGTGTGAGTATTTTTCTGCAGGTCAGGTGCGTTGATAAGCACCAGGAGGCGCTTCCAGAGTTCCTCGGAGACACCTGGAGCCCCTTGACTTCTCCGACGTCAAGGAGGTGCTCCAGTGCCCCTCCGTCCGATCAGAAACCTCCAGCAGCGAGAGTCACCTGCCAGGAAGCCAGTGAGAGCCTCAGAAGCCTCGAAGGATGCCGGAGAAGCGAGCTCGAAGGCGGGGAAGTTCGGCCATCCCGGCCTTCTTCCCTGTTCTTTCACCTTGCCTCGCCGCCGTCGGATGGAGGAGGTCTCCCCAGGTCGGAGCACAACCGTTGGATCTGCCCGCGCCTTAGCCGTAGGATCACGCCAGATGATCTAATCTCCACCGTGGATCCGTGAAGCGGTATCGACCGCTGGATATGCGACGCATGGCAAGTGAATCAATCCGAGCCGTTCGCCCGCGCTCACTTTGGGGGTAATTTGCATATTCAACCCCCGCTTTTGTTGTATTTAATTTTTAATATTGTAAATTAAATAACAAGTTGTAAATAAATTGTATATTTTGCAGAAAGGACCCTAAGTTTATTAGATTTGCATTTAGGTCCTTCCGCGCCTCACGTGCAGTCCCACGTGAGGCGCGTGAAAATTGCATGTAAGCCCTGGCGGGTTTGTTTATTTGGTTTTGGTCCTGAAAATTGCAGAATACGTTATAATATTTCAGCGTTTTTGCACTGTAACCCTCTGAACTTATTTTAATTGCAAAAATGCCCCTACCAGGCTTAATTATTTTTGTGTCTTTGATCTATTTATTTTAAATACCTATGTGGCTTCTAAAAACTCACAAAAATTAGGATTAATGTTTCATGTGATGCATTTGTACGTCCATATTTTATTTCACAATTTTGTCATTTTTCCTAGTTATTAAAAATGAAAGAGAAGCCCTTATTGCACTGTTTAAATTAGAAAATACAAAAAAATAGAAAATGTTTTTGAAAAATTCCAAAAATATTATATATGGTATATTTATTTATATATTGAGTCCAGAAATTGAAAAACCCAAAAAAATGGAAAAAGAAAATATAAAAATTTCAAGAAGCTCCAAAATCCTAAAAAATATAAAAACCTTTCAAAAATACCATAAATATGTTTTCCTATTTTATAATTATCTATATATCATTATTTATGTATTAAAATTAATTTGGGTTAAATTTGACACTTATTATATAATTTTAAAATCCAAATTAATTTCGGCCTATTTAATTAGTCCCATATTAGGGACATTTTTTTTGGAATTAAAAACAACATAAAAATTAGAAAAATATAAAAAGCCTAAAAAAATATATATTATACTTAATATATTGAGTATATATACATATGTCTATGTATCCTTATACTATATCCCTCTCTCTCTTCTTATATGTTTATTTCTTTATAGGTATATATATATATTATATCATTAAAAATAAAAAAATTATTAAAAATTACAAAATATAAAAACAAAATAAAAATTATAAAAACAAAAAAATAAAAAAAAATTATAAAAACCCAAAAACCCACTAAAACAATAAATGGACATGAACAAAGGATTGAATAATTACACAACACACATACACTCCCTTCGCCTCCCAGTGTTCGACCTCTACCTGTGCTTACACCTATAAACATTTGCATGTAGAGTTATAATAAATTTTAACTCCACATTTTTGGATATTCATTGCATGTATTTATTGTGGGTTAATTGTTGATCGATATCGGGGGATCTTTAAGAGAGGTCAATTCAACGACTGGATGTCTCGCCCTGTGAGATATCTAGACCTTGGCAAGATCCCCGTTCATCAAATGGCGCCGTTGCCGGGGAGGCAACGGATTTTGTATGATTATGTGAGTTTATTTGTTCATTTATTCAATTGTTTGCTCATGTCCATGATTCAGTTATTTGTTTGGTTTTTATTCCTATTTGATATTATTTTGACTGCTCTGACCATTTCTTTCCTTTTTCTTTGATGCGAGGGACCGCCAAGCGACGGAGGACCTCCTAGGAGGTCCTATGCACCCCAGCAAGGCGGAGATGGCTCTTCTATGCCCAGCCAACAGAAGAGAGCATCAAAGGGAGAAGAAAGAGAATTTTTGAAGACAGTCTCTATTTTTATGCACATTATTTTATTATGTATATTCATGTGAGAGAGTGACACTTAGAATTTTGTAATAATACAGGACTCTCACAGGTACACTCCGACTCCCGAGGTCCATTGCCCGAGGGATTGTTCCCTTGGGGGCCTCGACGTTTTGACGCTTTTTCGTTTTTATTTTATTTTTATTATTTTGTGTGAATGAGCCCTAGCTTAGGAATTGCTTGCTGATAGATTAAGGTCCAAACACCCTAATATATTTACATGTACCTATAGTGCGTTTTGGACCTAGTCAAATCTAAACAGTCGGTTCATTTATCTCTTAACCCCTGTGCCGTGAGCGAGCCCCATCAAGCGCTACTCCTGAACTCGAGCGTGTCGAGAAGAGGAGGGGTGAGCCAAGACCGGACCCTTAGGTTAAGGATAAGTGACCGACTTGTGGTGCTTCACGATAATAGCAGTTACTATCCTAGGGCGATTTCTTCGGATTGCATTTGCATTTTAGCATAGGTTTCAATTCGGTTATGCATCCCGCATGGAGAGAGCTGGGAAGCACTGTAAGTCTTCTTACTTAGCATGCATCATCGATTTCCGACTTGCATGGCTTTTCCGACCTTCCCCCTCTGTTTTTGCCACTTAGGATGCTTAATGGAAATTGGAACCTCGATAGGCACGTACATTGAAAATACCCAAAAAAAAGTGATAACTAAAATAAAATCGGGACTGCTAACTCTATTGGACCTAAAAATAAAAACATAATGGATTCCTTGTCTTGGGGAGAGCAACCCCCTCATTGGATGCGTTTTAAATTGCTCACGTACACACTAAGGAGTAGAGCCCAAATCCTATCAAGCCTCCTAAGTGATTGTACAATTTTTGTGATTCTCACCTAACTCTAATAATCGAAAGGATAAATGACCGTCACCTGATGGTCTTCACTGTGTTGAGTAGGTGAATTGGGGGTTTGCTTTGTGTCTTGATTGTGATTTGGAGTCCATTATGCTTTTCATTCATTACTAGAGTAGTCGGTCCCATTGTGTGAGTCATGCATTTTTTATCTTTGAGTCTCTCTATCCCTCTTATACATATACTTCTTCATTTGCATAGAGTCGTGATATTGGCGCTTGAGCTCAATCATTCTTCGCCAAGTCCATTCGTTCCCGACATCTTCTCCATCATCTTCTTCGTATCCACTGTATCATCCCCATCTTCTCCGGTTCGAGGAGAACCTGCTCTTCGGACCACCGATTTGACGGTGTTCCCGCCTTGTGTGGAACACCCAATTTTGTCTATATCTCCATCTTCTCGCCCGCCCTCCTCGTTCCCTCTGTTTCACTCTGCTACCACCGTGATATTGGCATGTAGCCTCAATCAACTTCTCCACCCCATTGTGTACCCTTCTTACCCATCCTTCTTGTGTACCCCGTATCACCTCTCCCTTTCACCCGGGAATGCTGTGTAGGTTGATGAGGCCCGCATCGAGGATTTTGACTCCCATTGATTATCTGTGTAAGCCGAGCTAATGATATTGAGGGTGCTGAGATGATTTGGTGAATTTGGCTTTGATACATGCATACGAGCATATTGAGGATTTTTGAAGATGTATGATGATTAGGTGTGATTCTTTATTGAGGATTTTGATCTCGCACACCGGATTGAGGATGTGACGTACTTTGATGATATGATGATGATTTCATGAGCCGTCATTGATTTATTTTGGGGTTCTCACCCATCTCCATTTTGAGGATTGATTTATTATTATGATTTGAGCTTCGAGACAAAGGTGTTTGGAACCCACATGAACTCTCTTCTTCGTAACTGACTCAGCCTTGATCTCCTGACTCTCTAATCCACCCTGGCACTTAGAGGATTCCTGACTATTTGTTGTGCCAGCTCAGCCAGAGTTGATTCATCCGAGGGACATCTTGTGAATGACCTGATTATTTGCTCCCTCTCCTGATCTTACGCCCTCCGGATGATTGAATGATTGAATGATTTTGAGGACCTGCGATTACTTGCCAGCATTCCCATGTCCTTCATTGACCTAGTTCGCATTTGTCCCCAAGGACTATCTGCGGGAAAATACGACAATTTCTTGGACTATAGTTTCATTCACCACTTGGTCGCCATTGTGATGGGAGCCGAAACCGAGTCAGATAACATGCTTGATTGGCCTCCCTCTGTGACTGGTGCCCGATCTGTCGGCACATGAGGCTAACTGATAGATGGCTCTCCTTGACGGTCCTTGCAAGGCAGAGCTCCACTTTTCTGATTATTCCATGCCTGGTTCATAGCTCTCCGAGGGTTATCTGCGAGAGGCTATGACACATTATTGCTATGATGGTCTCTTCTACTGGTAGATGGTCTGCCGACTATCGAGACTATATTTCTGTGGATCCGTCTGATGGGTCCGGCTCCTTCGAGCCCTTCTCTCTCCTTGACGACCCTCGCAAGGACGAGATGTACTCTGATTATTCACTGCATAGCTCACATCGCTTCCCGAGGACTATCTGCGGACGGATGTGACACTTTCTTTACGATCGGCTTCACTCATTTCCTGTGCCGCCACCTTGTTGGGGCACGGAGCCGACTCGTCTGATTTGTGCACTCGGTCTCCATTTCTGATTATGCACCTAATCTGTTGGGGCATGAGACCAACTTGTTTAGACTCCTTTGAGTCCACTCTCCTTGACGGTCCTCACAAGGATGAGCTCTTATTATTCATTTGATTAGCTCGTAGCTCCCCGAGGGTTATCTGCGGGAGACTACGACATATTTCAGATCTGATTGGTCTCTACTGTTGGTAGCCGATTTGTCGACTACTGAGACCATTGTGTGGGCCCGTCTGATGGACCCAGCTCCTTTGAGCCCTACTCTCTCCTTGACGACCCTCGCAAGGTAGAGACACATTCTGACTAATCCTTGCCTAGATCGAAGTACTCTCCGAGGACTATCTGCGAGAGACTGCGACACTCTTTTTACGCTCGGTTTCCCCTGCTGACTGTGTCTCCGATCTGCGGAGCATGAAACCGAGTCGTTTGATAGACTTGATTTTTGGTCCCCTCTTGAGTTGCCTATCCGATCTATGGATCATGGGACCCATCTGATTAGACTCCTTTGAGTCTGCTCGCCTTGACGGTCCTCGCAAGGATGAGCTCTTGATATCTGTTGTTTTCATGCCTAGCTGGCAGCATGTTCCCCGAGGGTTATCTGCGGAACACTGCCACATTCTTTACACTTTCTGGTCTCTTCTGCTGGTAGTCGATATGTCTTCTATCGAGACCTTATTTACTGGTGATCCGTCTGATGGATCATTGACGCCTTTGCGTCCGCTCGCCTTGACGACCCTCACAAGGCCGAGTCTTCTTCTGATTATTCATCGATTTGCATGTACCGCTCCCCGAGGGTTATCTGTGGGAGGTAACATCATTTTCTAGGTACTCGGTTTCACTTATGGTGTCTCCTGTCTGTTGGAGCACGAAGCCGAGTCTTCTGAGCTGTATACTCGGTCCCCTCTCTGATTGTGTATCCGATCTGCGGATCACGGGACCAAGTCTTCTGATTAGGGTCTGATTCCTGGCTCCTTTGAGCCTGCTTACCTTGATGACCCTCGCAGGGTTGACCATGTCTTGCGACCTTAGGTGTGTGTCTCCTACGATCTTCCGACCTCATGACCACCGCATGCAACGATGTCTCCTATTCTCTATCTTCCATATCTTATCGAGACTCTGATTGATCGGAGGGCTCTGTACTGATCCTTCTTCCTCCCGGTCTTACTGTATCGGCTTTATTCCTTCATGCTGACCCTATGAGCTGATTGACTACTTCATGCTACCGCAACCGATATCTTTACCTCCCGATCTATTTGTCCCCGGTAGCCGACACCCACCTGCCTGCATATCCGGGTGTCCTTTGACCTTCTGACTACATCCTCGTTCTTACAGGGAGACGACGACGAGAGCACGGTATTCGCTTACCAGATACCGTCCTGTACTTCACCAGTTCTTCACCACTTGTATATATGTGTTCCATGTTCATTATTTCTCTCGCATGCTAGGTGTGCCCTAGATCTATCGCCATATCTTCGTGTATATACTTAGGACGTACTTTGTCCTAAGTACAGGGGGGCACACAACGCGTTGTTCTTTCGTTGTTCAGTTTTGTCACTCCTGTTGTTGCCTATACTTAGGGATATCCCACCCTAAGTATAGGGGGAGTGATGCGTATATTCTCCACGATCTTTTCGTCTATCTGTATATGTCTCTCTTTTCTTCTTTTCTTCTGTTCCTTTTCTATCTTTTGTATCTAAATAAAAGGTGCTGCCCCTTGTAGACAATCTTCTATACTTAGGACGTACTTTGTCCTAAGCATAGGGGGGTGCACCCCTGATTTGTTAATTCTTTGAACTGTTTATTCCCACCCATGGCCCTCCCTGCCTTGTGTACAGTCTTCTATACTTAGGATTATTTGATCCTAAGTATAGGGGGGACGGTCATTTTCTTATTCTTTTATCTCGTTATTCTTTCATTTATTATTCTTTTAGTCGTCGTAGTATAGTCTTTTCTATACTCAGTACGAGTTATGTCTTCTGTTTCTCTTTTGTGATCTATGAGGACATAGCTCTAGCTAAGTATAGGGGGGTCGTATATACTCTGTATATACTTCATCCATAACTCGTACTTTCGTATAATTATGATACAATTCATTAATTAATAAGGCTTCTTATTCCTCAGATTCTTTTTGTACATACTGATTAATAAATCAGGTTAAAAATGTTTTTTGCAAAATGATTTGAAAGACGGTGTGAACTGTTGGGAAAACTTTTTGTGAAATATTTTCAACCTTTGTAAAAATATTTTGATTGCAAAAATTCTTTTCTTTGTGTGAAATAAAGGATTTGAAAACCTATTTGCAAATGATTTTGAAAATGATTGTAAAAATATTTTGAAAAACAAAGTGTATATAGTGTTTGCAAAATCTTTGCAAAATGGCTTTCAAATGCTTGTAAATATTTGCAAAAATTATTTTGTACTATAGTTTTCAAAATAATTTTTAAATAAATTTGAGGAATAAAAGCACCATAATAAAATAAATCCTAAATAAAATATATTAAAATTCTTTATCAATTGAATATATACCTTAATAAACCACTTTGTAAATTCTTTAAATCTTGTAAAATAAAGCGGCACGCCTGTGTAAATAGTTGTATATATTTTATTCTTTGAGTGTCAAAATTCTTTTATTTGTAAATTCATTGTGTAAAACTTTTCTCTTTGTTTTCAAATTCTTGCAAAAATTGCATTATTCTTTGCATATTTGTAACTAGCATCTGCATAGCATTTTTATTCTTTGATTGAGCTTGATGATTGAACTAGTCCAATAAAGTCGAAGATTGGAGCTTGGTTGGACCTTACTGCACCTAACTGCACTGGAACTTTAAGGGAACTAGGTTTAAGGTACTTCAGGTCTATTCAGACTTAATTCTTTGAGAAAGCAGGGCTGGGTTCAAGTCACCTCAGTGGACTAACTAGAACTTTTCGAAACGCACGCATGACTCTTGTCGGCCGTGACCTAACGTGGATACTTGCACCTTTCACTTGGCTCAACTCAGTTGGAGTGGTGAGGGGGTTGGATTTGCCAGTCTGAGATGCACACGTGTGGAAACATTCGTCCTCGTCTAGGGAGGGAAGTGCGCCCCAACCTGGTCCAGTTTCAATGAAGCCGAATGATGGGAGAGTGTGGGTTGCAATAAAGCTTCAAAAGAGGGATAGTCTACTGGCTCAAGAGGAAAATTTCTTGTATATATGCTGCACCATGTAGATATGTTGTACAAATGCTCTTGAAAAAAAAAGCAAAAGCAAAAAGAACTCCAAAAAGTGGTGGGTCGGATTGAAAATTTAATAACCCCACCGGAGTGTATATAGTCCAATAAAGCAAAAGCTTATGGTATCCCTGTTACATCTCATGAAGCTTGCAGCGGGAGACCTAGCTACTCTGGTTGAGCTCCCAAAATTCTATACCTCTTATTTCCCCTCTTCTTGAGCTGGTTGCCACTTGAACTTAGAAGGGAATACCCCGCTCCTTGACGGTAGAGGGCTGGATTGGGGAATCATTGGGTTGTCATTCCGGAGAAGTCAGTTCCTTTGTCATTTCAGTTGGGGAGAGCCACCATCACTTACACCGTACAAGTCAGCTTCATAGTCATAAGGGTTTGCGTATGACATAGGCTAGTTCTGACCAGGCTATTGAGGTGATTTGAACCAAGTCCTGCGACTCTCGAAGGCTGTTGTGTTTTAAATTCGGTTCCCAACCAGGTTCCACACACATTCTCACACCAAGGTCTAACCTGAGCTCCAAACTTTGATTTTGTACAGACATGTTTAATAATCATGATCAATTCAATTTATTCTTCAAATTCTTTATTTTTGCCCTTTCTTTTCTTCCTATTATTTGTTCTTTTTGTACTTATTGCATAAGTATTTGCTAGGGACTAGCAAAGGCAAGTATAGGGGGTGATGAATCTCCATTTCATCACCTTTATTCTATCATTTTGGCCTTAAAAACCCCAGCAAATGCATGTAAATAGCATCAATTTGTTCATAATAGCATCCATTATTTATTGTATTAAATGAACATAGAATAAGGTTTTTAATGCCAAAATTATAGAATAAAGAGAAGAAAAGAAAAAGGAATAAAATATTGCAAATATTTTATGACTCGAACCCCGAGATCAAGGTCAGCATGGAATTGGTCGACAAGGAATAAAGTAGGGGGAGATAAGGGCCAATAGTACAATAAATACCTCATTTATTTAATCATTTATTTATGCATTTTTTGACACCTATTTTGTACATAATTATTTATTCATCAATTTAAAATCTTTTGTACATGAAAGTTGTAGACAATAATGTAAATAAAAATACAAAATTGAGTTTGTGTAAAAATAATACTCAGAGTACATTTTATACACAAAATAAAAAGCAAGAATCTCAACTTCACAGACCCATATCTTGCAAATAAAAAACTCCAAATCACCCAAACTCACCTTTAATTGTATATAGCATCCCATGAACTATTTTATAAAATTGGTTTCATAATTTTTGGAGTCCATCTGTGGAAGTTAGGTTTTTAGCTCCCCTTGCATATAGTACTGATTAAAATATTCATTTTATTCAATATTTATTATTTATATAAATTTATATTTTTTTTAGAATTTTGTAAATAATGTATATAATACATGTACATACTGAAATTAAAAGAAAACAAAAAAGAACTTGTGAAATAAAATAAGTCTATGTATCACATAGGCAAACACCTATAAAATAAGTATGTACATAAATAAAAGGGGATTTTAATTCTTTTATTCTTTATTCATCTATATTTTTTATGATGTTGTAACTTATTACTACAAATCCAAAATAAAAACAAATGAAATACATTAAATAAATAAAATATATATAATTCATAGGTAAAATACCTATAAGTATACCTACATATACATATACACATTTATTTAAAAATATAAATAAACTCTTAAAAATGAAATAAAAATATATTTATACTCACAAAAAGAAATTATAAATTTATAAAATAAGACAAAAAAATAATAAAATAAAATAAACAAATTAAAAATAAAATATACAAAAATACATGTAAATACATACATATACACATTATTAAAATAAAATCGTAATACCTCAAAAAAATAAATAAAAATCATAAATAAATACTACATGAAATAATACACATTTTTTATTTTATAAGCAAAAATTAATAAAATCATTTACAAATTTAAATAATTTATTCTTTAATCTTCTAGCCTGTTTTGTCCTCTAGTGGCCTGCGTGGACCAATGGCAGGCCACCTTTAGTTGACCGCATGTCAACTCCTTGGACCTAAACCTGCGGCTCTGACAGATCACGAGAGCCCCCACTTCCCTGATTTTTCATGCCAATTTTGTAGCTCGAGATCGATGGGACCCTTCATGAAAAGTGTTCCTTGTACATCCATGACCCACGCCCTATCCCATGCTTCCTTGTACATAGCCTCGATTCATCGAGATTCGCCATTCAATAAGGGTGCCCCAGGCTGTTTATAAATAAACCACCTCCGCCTTCCTCCAAATTTTGGTCAATTTTCCTTCGTTCTCAGTCCCCACCTTCGGTCTAGCGTGCTCCTCCGTGACAGGGAGAAGCTCCTGGAGGGCTTGAGCGGGCTGGAGCGGCGTAGGTTGCACCCACGGCCACCAACTCCGGCGGCCCTGCTCCTTGGCCTCCCCGGTCAAGTCGAGCTGCGCACTTTATTTTTCTTAGGTAATTTTTATTCCGTCGTTTTATTTCTGTATTTAGATTAGCACTTAGCTCGTATGTGTAGTGTAACCAAGCCGACCCGTAGTTCACCGGAGCTTTGCTCCGGCGAACACCTTCACCCGCCTTTTTGTGCTGATGCAGCTTCATCTTGGGCCGAGGAGCTCCCCTCGAGCCGTGTGAATATTTTTCTGCAAGTCAGGTGCGTTGATAAGCACCAGGAGGCGCTTCCAGAGTTCCTCGGAGACACCTGGAGCCCCTTGACTTCTCCGACGTAAAGGAGGTGCTCCAGTGCCCCTCCGTCTGATCAGAAACCTCCAGCAGCGAGAGTCACCTGCCAGGAAGCCAGTGGGAGCCTCAGAAGCCTCGAAGGATGCCGGAGAAGCGAGCTCGAAGGCAGGGAAGTTCGGCCATCCCGGCCTTCTTCCCTGTTCTTTCACCTTGCCTCGCCGCCGTCGGATGGAGGAGGTCTCCCCAGGTCGGAGCACAACCGTTGGATCTGCCCGCGCCTTAGCCGTAGGATCACGCCAGATGATCTAATCTCCACCGTGCATCCGTGAAGCGGTATCGACCGCTGGATATGCGACGCGTGGCAAGTGAATCAATCCGAGCCGTTCGCCCGCGCGCACTTTGGGGGTAATTTGCATATTCAACCCCCGCTTTTGTTGTATTTAATTTTTAATATTGTAAATTAAATAACAAGTTGTAAATAAATTGTATATTTTGCAGAAAGGACCCTAAGTTTATTAGATTTGCATTTAGGTCCTTCCGCGCCTCACGTGCAGTCCCACGTGAGGCGCGTGAAAATTGCATGTAAGCCCTGGCGGGTTTGTTTATTTGGTTTTGGTCCTGAAAATTGCAGAATACGTTATAATATTTTAGTGTTTTTGCACTGTAACCCTCTGAACTTATTTTAATTGCAAAAATGCCCCTGCCAGGCTTAATTATTTTTGTGTCTTAGATCTATTTATTTTAAATACCTATGTGGCTTCTAAAAACTCACAAAAATTAGGATTAATGTTTCATGTGATGCATTTGTACGTCCATATTTTATATCACAATTTTGCCATTTTTCCTAATTATTAAAAATGAAAGTGAAGCCCTTTTTGCACTGTTTAAATTAGAAAATACAAAAAAAATAGAAAATGTTTTTGAAAAATTCCAAAAATATTATATATGGTATATTTATTTATATATTGAGTCCAGAAATTGAAAACCCCAAAAAAATAGAAAAAGAAAATATAAAAATTTCAAGAAGCTCCAAAATCCTAAAAAAAATAAAAACCTTTCAAAAATACCAAAAATATGTTTTCCTATTTTATAATTATCTATATATCATTATTTTTGTATTAAAATTAATTTGGGTTAATTTTGACACTTATTATATAATTTTAAAATCCAAATTAATTTCGGCCTTTTTAATTAGTCCCATATTAGGGACATTTTTTTTGGAATTAAAAACAACATAAAAATTAGAAAAATATAAAAAGCCTAAAAAAATATATATTATACTTAATATATTGAGTATATATACATATGTCTATGTATCCTTATACTATATCCCTCTCTCTCTTCTTATATGTTTATTTCTTTATAGGTATATATATATATTATATCATTAAAAATAAAAAAAAATTATTAAAAATTACAAAATATAAAAACAAAATAAAAATTATAAAAACAAAAAACAAAAAAAAAATATAAAAACCCAAAAACCCACTAAAACAATAAATGGACATGAACAAAGGATTGAATAATTACACAACACACATACACTCCCTTCGCCTCCCAGTGTTCGACCTCTACCTGTGCTTACACCTATACACATTTGCATGTAGAGTTATAATAAATTTTAACTCCACATTTTTGCATATTCATTGCATGTATTTATTGTGGGTTAATTGTTGATCGATATCGGGGGATCTTTAAGAGAGGTCAATTCAACGACTGGATGTCTCGCCCTGTGAGATATCTAGACCTTGGCAAGATCCCCGTTCATCAGGTGGGAATGAACATATCATACTCAGACTGTCTCCCCCTATACTTAGGGTAAGATATCCCTAAGTATAGACAAGTAGAGGAGACAATGGAGAGGATCAAAGAATAGAAAACTCGGGGTGCACACCCCCTATACTTAGGACACAGTACGTCCTAAGTATAGAAAACTGACAAAAAGCGGCGACACCTTTTTGATAGATACAAAAGATAGAAGAGGAAAAGAAGAAAAGACGAGAAGATATCAACAGATGGAAGAAGATAGAGAAGAATGTACGCATCACTCCCCCTATACTTAGGGTAAAAGAAGCCCTAAGTATAGTCAACAACAGGAGTGATAAGACAGAACGATGAACACTCAGCTCGTCAAGGTCATGGTCCTCAGGGTCAACCAAAATAGGTGTGGTCGCATTAGGTGCATGTCTCTGGTCGGTAGTGGGTGCGGTGATAAACACTTTGCTCTCGTCAGCAGGACGGAAGCGAATATCTCCTGATCCATAATCAATAACGACCCTCGCAGAGGCGAGGAATGGTCGTCCCAGGATGATTGGAGAGTGCTCCCCTATGGAGGTCTCCATGGACAACACGACAAAGTCAACATGGTAGCTCGTGCCCTGAATCGAAATGACGATGTTTTCAAGGATACCCTTCGGCCTCTTGATAGATCCATCTGCAAACTGTACGATCATCCTGATTTTCTTTAGAGGCCCTAAGTGAAGAGACTGTACCAGCGAGAAGGGTAATATGCTAATTGAAGCACCGCCGTCGAGGAGAGTGTGATCACAGGTGTGGTCAGAGATGGTGCAACTAATGAAAGGTGTGGCAGTGTTCCTCTTCTTAGGAATGGGACGGTGTGTGATGGCGTGGGTCGTGGCCATGGTCAAAATATGACGCTCAGATATGCTCCTTCGCTTTCTCTTATTAGGAAGAGGAGCAGATAAATCAGTCATGGCCTGCTGAAGTGGGGCACGGATAATCTCATGAATGGTGGCCACCACTTCGGGTTCAGTCAATAATTTTTATAATTTTTGGACCTCCTCCATACAAGGGAGGAAGTCGGAATCAGCATATGCATGAGGCATGCCAAGAGCAAACTGTACAGTGGCATCCTCGGGGTCAAAGGTGGGACAATGTGTGAAAGGCAGTGCGGTCAAAGGGTCTGGCAGGTGGGCACTCTCCTCACAGTCTGACTCAATCATGTGTCTCTCGAAATCTTTTTGTGTTTTTAAAATTTTCTCATCTTTTTGTGTTTTGGGCGATTGCAAGCTCTCATGATAATCCTCATCTGAGTCTGAATCCTCAAAGAATGGAGCTACATTCTGAATCTTATTGATGCTAGCTATATCACTCATCCTCGAGTTCATATGCTCCATCATCTGATTCAAGGTCTCAAGTGTGGATATCATGAAAGGTAACTCTAAAATCTCAGGATCGGGTGTGTCGAATGTGGGTGGTGGGGGTGGACAAAAATCACATTCTGGCTCAGGATACTCAATGAAGAGAGGGTTGTGGAAATGTGAGGGTGATGATGGTGTAAATGATTGGTGGAAGTCAAAGTCCGAATCCTGAAATAGTGGGTTGGTCGGATATGTACAAAAATCAGAAGTAAAGTCCTCCTGGAAAAAAGGACAGTTGGAGTGAACGAGGAATCCACAAAATCTGGACAAAATACGCTCCAGTCGACCATCTCAAAGCAAAAGGAGATGATGGTCGAGAGAACACGAAGGTCAAGTCAAGAGAGTGAAGAAGAAGGCGCAAATGCGCAGAGGCGATCTAGAATACACACAAGCAAGCACAAACAAACTCACACAAGCCAAACCCTCAATTCACCTACTCAACTCGGTTGAGACCGAAAAGTCGGTCTTTTTATCTTGTCTGTTTTAGAGTTAGGTGAGAAGTCCAAAAGTTGCACAAACACTTAGGGGGCTGAATGGGATTTGGGCACTAATCCTTAGTGTGTGCGCGAGCAAGTAAAAATGAAGACAATGAGGGGATTACTCGCCCCAATACAAGATTTTTCTTTTTGCTCGATTTTAGGGTCAAGTAATATTAACAGTCCCAATTTTATTAGTTATCACTTTTTTTGGATTTTTAATAAGAAATGCATGAGCCTAACGAGGAGTCAATTCTTTTAAGCATCTAGGTGATCAAAATCAGAGTTAGAGAGTCGGAAAAGCAATGCAAGCGGCAAAACGATGATGTATGCTAAAGCGTAAATGCTCACCTTGCCTCCAGCACTCTACATGCAAAGATGCTCAGCAGAATTGAAACCTAATCTATATGCAAATGCAAAGACGATGAAATCGCCCTAAGTTTCAGAAATTGCTATTATCGTGAAGAACCACAAGTCGGTCACTGATCCTCAATCCAAGAGTCCGGTCTAGGCTCACCCCTCCTCTTCTCGACACATCGAGTTCAGGAGTAGCGTTTGACAAGGTGGGATCACGGCACGTAGTCTTGAAGATGATGAGGTGACTGTTTAAATTTGACTAAATCCAAATGAGTCTATAGGTACATGCAAATATATTAGGTGTTTGGCCTTAATCTATTGCAAGCAATCCTAAAACTAAGGGCTCAATCACACAAAATAAGAAAACAAAACCGAGAAAACAAAATGAAAAAGGCGATGAAAAACCGTGAAAACCGCGGTGAGCCCCCAAGTGAACAATCACTTGGAAATTGGGCCCGAATGTCCGAGTCCCGAGTACCTGTATTATTACAAATATAGAGTCTCTCTCTTACTTAAGTTACCAAAAATAAATACTACACAAAAAATGCTCAAAAGTATGACTGTCTTCTCAAATCCTCCCTGCCTTCTTTGATGCTAGGTCAAAAGTCTCCTACCGCCTTCACGTGGGTGCACCGACGCCTAGGATGAAGCGCCCCCCTCGATCAGCGGTTCCTCGCACAAAGTCCAACAAGGAAGCTTGATTAGACAAGTCAAGCAATGATAACAAATAAATGAGAAAATAAAGAAGGCAAAAATATAGACAAATATCACAATCACAAAGCAAAAACTGAACTACGCGTTGTTGCTCCCCGGCAACGGCGCCATTTGATGAACGAGATTTTTCACGGGTCTAGAGTAATCCACACAAGGCAGGATCACAGTGTCGCTGAGGCGACCCGCGAGAAATCCTAATTCAAACAACAGTTAACCCACAACAATCAAATAAGGCAGTGAAAGTGAATGTGGAGTTAAAATTTATTATAACTCTACAAAGGATGTGTATAGTGCTCAAGCAGTGTAGAGGTCGAACACAGGGAGCAAACAGGTAGAACGGGGCAAGTGAATGCACAAAACTGTGAATGTGATCAAGTGTCTATCTATGCTATTTTTTGTGGGTTTTTGATTTTATATTTTTATTTAATTTTTGATTTTATATTTTGTATTTTTATTTTAAATTTTTAATTTTGTATTTTGGTTTTCTTTTTACTGATTTTGTATTTTCTTTTTATATTTTATTTTTTTATATTTTCTTTTTCAATATAGGAATATATATACAATATAGGGAAAGAGGGGATAATGTATATATAGAAATAGGTAAAAATAGTCAAAAATCTGGGAATAAAATGTTTTTGGTCTTTTTATATTTTTCTACTGTTTTTGTGATTTTTGGATATTTTTCAGAATCTTTTTGGTATTTTTAAAGGGCAAAATACAAGAAGATAGTGGGTTAAGCTATTGGCCGAATATAAAAGTGAGGATGAAAAATACTAAACAGTACCCAAAATTCCTCAAATTAATTTTAAAATATAGACAATAAAATAAGGAAGACACAACAACTGAGTTTATATTTTTCTGAATTTTTTATGATTTTTTAGATTTTTATGAAGGTGTTTAAGGTTTTCTAATTTTTAAGGTTTTTCTTTTGAATTTTTTAGTGGTTTTGGATTGACACTAACATATGATAATACAAACAAAATATATTTTTTTTGGAATTTTTCAAAACGTTTTGCTAATTTTATGGGTTTTCTAATACAAACATTAGCAAAAATACATGTTTTTGATTTTTAATAAATATGAAAATGCAACAAAAATGTAATGCAAAATTGTGGCGTGAATGAGAAAGTAAACAGAATCTTAACCTATTTTTTTGGTAATTTTTGGATTTAATATGATGTGTGAAATAATTAGACAAAGCATACACAAATACAAGTCCTAAAAAGGGTATAAACGTAATTAGATAAAAATCCAGGGGCCTAACTGCAATTTTTACACAAAATTTAACACTGAATAGACAATTTAACGTATCAAAAATAAATTCCAAGACCCGCGGGGATGTCCTTTCAAAAACACCACGTTCACGGGCTCACGCACGCGTACCTGGCAGGGGCACCCATGCAATTATCAGAAACTTCTAGGGCCTAAATGCAAATGTGCCAAAAAGTTAATAACTGCAGTTGGAAATTTAAAGATTAAAACTAAATACGAAAAACATCCGGGGTCCCTTTGCAAAATCGTCAGGGGCCCGTGCGTAGCGCACGTGACCTGACGAGGACCTAAGTGTAATTTCCTAATACCACAGGGGGTAAAATGTAAATATTACAAATATTTTTAACTGCAGATGAATGTTTGAGTGTTATTTATTAAATACAGAAACATTGAGGGTTAAATTGCAAAATACCCTCGCCTTCGCGCGATCGAACGGTGGAATCTCTCCCACTTTGCAACGTTGCGACACCTCCTTGCGTGATACCCTTTCGCCTTCAGCAGCCACGATTAGATGCTCGTTGATGATCAAGCAGCTGATGATGGGCGAGATCCTGCGGTGGCTGAAGCACGCCAAGAACAGGGGAAATCGAACTGTCCTAGGACGTGAGGGAAGAACAGCCGAACAACTCGGCTAGGATGAATGTCAAACTCCAAAATCTCAACGTCTGGTGCCTTCTAGTCCCCTCTGATGGAACACGAAGCCTCCTGGAAGTTCCCTCGATTGATTGACGGCTGCAAAATGGCCCGGGAGAGGCCGGAGGTCCGCCGCGGTGTGAGGAGGCTGGGGAAGCTCCAGGTAGCTTGTTTGGCTGCAAAACTCGACTCCAGCTGGAGTCTCTCTAACTCTGGGACCTGCAAATAAACACAGCACACATAGTAGATGGTCCCAAGGCAGAGATGTGCGGAATGTTGATGATTTTGGCGAAAATGGAGCTCGTCGGAGCTTGCTCCGGCGAGGTGGTGGCGCGATAATAGGCAAGGTGTGAAGCGAAAAGGAGAGGTGGAAAGTGAAGCTACGACTACAAGGAGTGAAAATGCGCAAGAAAATACGACTAAAAATAGAACATACAATACCTCAAGCCAGAAGTAGCGAGGTGGGACCTCACGGTGGCGCATCCGCCGGAGGTGGTTGGAACGCACTTCAGACCTTAGCCACACCTCGACAAAGAAGCTGGGTCAGCCCTCTGTCACCGGGGATGCACGGCGGATGCTCGGAGGTCTTGGATTCGGCCAGAAAATGGTTCAAGATTCAATGGAAGATGGCGGGGGTATTTTGAAGGATGGTTGACGGGCGAGAAGAACGAGGCGATGGCGGTCGCTGCAATGATCCAAAGACCAAGACAAACACTGGGCGAGCATCCTCGATCGTTGGGGAAGAAAAGTCAAATTGAGTTGATCATGAAAGGATGTAACGGGTGGCCTCAAAAAAAGGGAGAAAATGGACAAAACGCATCTCTGACAAGGTTCAGACCTCGGTCAGAGAGTTGACCGAGGTCAACCAACGGAGCTCTCTGGTTGGTCCACGTGGACCAACCAGAAAATTCCTAGGCAAAAAATCCTTGTAAAATCTATTTAAAATAGCTAATGAATTAATTAGATTTTAATTATTAAATGAAAAATGTTTATTATTTTATAAAGTATTTTATTATGATTTTTAATTATTTTTAGGAAGTATTTTTTACAAGTTTACTTTTATACCCTTTATATGTATAATATATTTTATTCTTTTATTTTATTTTGTGATTTTAATTCATTTATGTTTTATTTATTATTATATAAAATTATAAAACACTTTTATACACATAATTATGTTTTTATTTTATTTTTCTGATATAGTTTGTACACTTAATAAAATATAAGTACTATTTGTACACGTATAAGTATAGGTATAATACCTATGTATTTTATATACATGTATTTTATTTTGAGTTTTATTTAGGTTTTTATTCTGATTTTAATGTACAAATATATTATAAGTAATATTTATGAAATTATAAAATATGAAAAATGCAAAAATAATGAATAAAGAATAAATTGAATATTTTAGTCTGTACAAGTATACTACAAGGGTCCAAAACTCAACTTTCAAACCGTAACTCCGAAAAAGACGAAACCACTCCATTAAATAGATTATTTTACGCTATATACAATTAAAGATGAGTTTGGTACATTTCGAGTTTTTACTTGCAAGATACGGGTCTGGGAAGTTTGAGTTTTGGAATCTTATTTTGATCATAACTTTTTATCTGTACATTATTTTTCAGTGAAATCAATTTTATATTTTTACTTATTTAATTTTCTACAACTTTCATGTACAAAGTTTATTTATTTGAGGTATAAAAAGTGGAACCAAAAATAGGTCCCAAAATGAATAAATAAGGAATGGAATGAATAGGTATTTATATTGTATTTTTACCCTTATCTCCCCCTACTTTATTCCTTGTCGACCTAGTCATCAAGATGCCTAGGTCTCGGGGGTTTAAGTCATAAAATATTTACAATATTTTATTCTTATTCTTTTCTTTTATTTATTCTATAATTTTGGCTTTAATTACAATGTTATATACACTAATTACATGCACATGCATGAATGCTAAGATGATGGATTTAATGCTATTTACACGCATTTGCTAGGGTTTTTGATGCCAAAATGATATAATAAAGATGATGAAATGTGGCTTCATCAGTACCCCGATACCATTCTACGTTTATGCACCCTATTAAAGGATCGAGCTGACCTAAAGGATTCGAGGCACCTCAAGGCAGAGGAATCCCTCTGCATTTTCTTGTATTATCTCGACCACAATGCAAAGAACCGTGTGCTTTCTGAACATTTCCAACACTCTGGTGATACAATTTCGAATCACCTCAACGACTTTCTCATACGCATCGTCTCCCTCAGAGATCAGTTCATCCGATTCCCAGTTGTTGACTGTCCGATACCAGATGTTATTCTGAACAATAGGAACGTTTATCCTTAGTTCAAGGTACTCTTGCATGATGGATTTTGAATGCAACAGATTTACATAAGAATATGTATTTAAATTAACCATTTTGCAGGTTGTCATCGGCGCAATCGATGGCACGCTTATCCCGGCAAATGTCCCAGCGAATGCCGCTCCAAAGTTTCGGAGCAGGCACCAAACCCTAGCACAGAATGTCATGGCGTGTGTGGACTTCAGTTAGAGGTTTATATACGTCGCCGCCGGATGGGAGGGGTCAGCCGCTGATATGAAGGTGCTAAGGTGGGCTTTAGATGAGGGAGGCTTTCATGTACCTCCGGGAAGGAAGTTCCTGCTCGACTGTGGATATGCAAACACGGAGAGCTTCCTCACCCCATACCGTGGCGTTATTGCACACCTACCCCAGTTTAGGGCTCGAAGGGGACACGGATATCGCCGGCCTGAGGAGTTGTACAATCACATGCACTCACAGCTCCGGTCTTACGTCGAACGAACATTTGGGATCATGAAGGCCCGCTTCAAGGCAATAACTGAGCGACCGTTCTGTAGTTTCGAGAAGCAAGTTTTGGTTGTCATGGCATGTTGCATCATCAACAACTTCATCCGTGAAGTCCAGGGCAAGGATCAGATATCCAGTGCATTCACTCTTGAATCAGCTCAAAGTGGGTCGTCTGTAGAGCCCAGTCCCAACGACGAAGAATTTGACAACATTGCCGCAGGTAGCGACGTCAGGGTTTCCGAACAGGAGATCCGAGCTGGAGAGTTGTTACGTGATGCTTTGGCGAAGGTCATGTGGGAGAATGCGCAGCGTTGATTTTGTTTTAATTACGTGTATCTTTTGTTACCATTGTGCCGCCTCCACCGACTATTTCGTACTACGTTCATGTAATCTCTACATTGCATCGTGCAGTACTGTACACCGAACGCCTTTGATGGATTCTTATTATGATTTCTTACCAAAATACATCTTAAACTTTATGCAACGTCCCTATGATGATTCCACCGTCATAAATTAAGATTTAATGATGCGGTGTCGATCATGGCTGAGCAACCACAGTAGTGGCGTGGTTTAACCGACGTCACTGTCATTGTTATTTTCAATGTGGAAATTCAAATCTGAGGGAAATCTATATAATGTCTTTATTATTTGTTGCTGTTGTAGTTTTCATAATTTTAGCTCTATTTCGTTATTCCTTATTTCAACAGCCGATCAGTATATTTCCAAATCGTCACCCAGTTATTGACAAGTATATGCCACCACCTATAATGAGACATTATATCACGCCATTTCAAATAACAACAAACAGTTTTACCTAACTTTCAAACCTTATTCCTTATCCCCCAAAACCCAGCCGAACAGAGAATAACCTTTATTCCACCTTATTCTCATTATTCCTATACTTCAGCCGAACGGATAATAGACCCTTATTCCCTTTATTCTTCATCCTTATTCCTGCTTAGTCTCCTACCGAACGGACCCTTAGAATCAGTTCAATAAGTTTGGAGAGGTACTGATAGACCCCCAAATATATATCGATATTTGAGCGGTGAAGTCTATGGCAAATTACAAATCGAGGCACGAAAAAACTATTTAATTAGTCGTCATGAATTTGTGCCTCTATCCCTGTAAGTGTTTGGCTGAAATATTTTTAAAATTTATTATGACAACTACCATCCGTTGGATTTTTCATCAAAAAAGATAGCAGACGTTAACTTAGCAACGTTACAAGAAAAATCAACGTAAAATTATTATTCTATGATTGGCAATTTGGCAACCGATACGATACTCGTTAGTAAATATAGAGAATCAGGCCATGAATACTATACGTTATTATATTTTTAACTACGTAAAATGTGTTAATTAATATTGATTTATTCGTTAGTATCGGCCAGAATTGTTGCAGTGTATGGACTTAAATTTATATCGGAGCAACATTTTAGTATGAAGTCAAATTGAGGAATAAAGTTTCCCATACTATTCATTTAGCATAAGCCTCTCCCGTCAAAAAATAAATAAAAAAACTACAACTTATTTAAGATATTATCTAAGATAACTCCCTTTATCCGTCTTTATCCTGCCATTCCTACCAAATAGAGAATATCAAAAAACTACAATTTATCTCACCTTAGTATCATCTCCCTCCAACCGAACAGAAACTCTACATGCATAACAATATTTCACGGGGAGATTTGAAAAAAAAATCAAAAGAAAACATGAATATTAATGTCTTATTTGTAGCAACATCTCATAAGAAGATACGGAGAAGGTCGGGTTGGTTAATTTCTTATGAGGCCTCGGAGAGTTAGAAGAGGCAAACCCAGAACGAGAAGATGCAGGGGCTACAGAGAAGGAAGCTCGCATAGATCTGGTGGTTGATCTTCGGCCTGCTGCGGGGTTAAAGGAGGAGATGGTTCCAAAACTGAGATGCCTTGTCGGAAGAGGAAGAGATGAAGGAAGCTTGGGGCCCTCGGGATCTTCTGATGGAGGGGATCCGGTGTTCGGTTCTAGCAGCGGTTGCCTCGTGGAGATTAGAGACCGATGCGGTGATTTCCAACGAGGAAGAGAGTGGTGGATCTTTTGGGAGAGGGGTGGTGCGCCTTGGGGAGAGGGCTGAGGCCGATTCTTCCAAGCAGTTGCAGCATCGTGAAGGGGTTATTGAGGAGGGGTTGGGGATTGGTCTGGGAGGCGAAGGGAGAGTGTTAAAGGAGATGGAGGGGCGGCAGTAGGGAGTGGTGGGAACTGTGCAGGCAGGGGGGGCAGCATTTTGAATGGTACTTCGAGCGAAAGCCACGGGGATGGAAGAAGAAAGGGAAGAGATGGTTTTCGGAAGAGGCAGACCGAAGTCTGGAGCGGGCCGAAGTCTTATGTTCTGTGGGCGCGGAGGAAGAGCCATGGTCGCCTATCGGGAACCCCAGTTTTTTAGTATGCGCGACCGGAGTTTCATAGAAAGCTTGGTACCACCCCGTGGGAAGTCTAAATGTGTTCCCTCATGAAGGTTCTTGATGAATACCCATTCATCACTCTTTATTCTTTTATTTTAGATACAAAACCTATGCAAAACACATGTATATTCATGTAAATAATAATTATCAAATAGCATGCATTGTGTAAATATGCATATTTAGCATGTTCTTGTGCATAAATAAAAGAATAAAGAAATAAAAGAAAAAGAGGGAGATATTTAGAATAAATATTGAGCGACCTAATCCCAAGGGAGGGCTCAGCATGGGCCTGACCGCAAAAGAACCCAAGTAGAGGGGGATAGGGAAACTCATGTGTTTGTACATATATATGTAAACAAATAAAAATTATTTTCCTCTTAATAAAAATAAAATGGGTGTATATTTATTTGTATATATTTGTAAATATAAAAATAAAATAAAAATTAGAAAAATAAAAATAAAATAAAAAGAAATAAAATAAAAATAAAAAACTACCTTGTATATATACCATGTAAATATGTATATCTATTTATTTAACCCTTGTAAATAATTAATAAAAATAAAATAAAAATACCCTTGTATTCCAAATTTTATTCTATAAATAAATAAAATATAAAATTGGAATAAATTTATAAAAATGAACAATTAAAAATCAAAAATAAAAAATACATATGTATATACCTGCATATAATAATAATATTTTGTAAATACATAAATTATTTTTCAAAAAAATAAATAAAAATCACTAAAAATAGTTTAAAAATAAATAAACATTTTTCATGTTTTAAGTTTTTCGAAAATAACTCATTTATTATTTTTTATAGAATTTCCAAATCTTTAATAAATGGCGCACTCTGATTGGTCCACGGGGGATGTTGACCCCCGGTCAACTCTCCCCCGCGGACCCTCCTCTCGCTGATCTGTGCGCCTGACCCGTTTTCTCCCAATTATCCCCGCTTAACCCGATCACCATTTCTCTAAACCCTGGGTCCTAATCACTCTCCGTGCATCCGGGATCCTCGCCCGACACGTTGCCTAGGGGTCCGTGCTTCACCAAGCCGGACACGACCTTTTCTTCTCGGACCTGTACTGTTATATAGCGTCTCCTCCGCCACGCAATTCACGCCATCTTTGGCGTTACTCCATCGTCCCAGGACCTCCATCCCCTTCCTCTGAGTGACAGCAGTGCAAGGGTGGTGTCGAAGAGAGGAGTGGAGCCCTCCGCCACTGATCCGGCGTCATCTGACCGCTGTGTACCGCCGTGAGCTGCGCCCGAGCCTCGGGTTGTCGACGACCCTCGTGGCGACGACCAGAGTTTCCAGAGCTCATCCACAGTCGACCACATTCACCCGGTAGACCCGATTCTTCCTATATTTCTTGAATTTTCGATTACCCCCAAATAGCTCCGATCGTCCATTTCATCGATTACTCCCACTCCGATCATCGTTCCGACCTTCCGACTCATCCAACATCTTCTCCATACTCCTCTCCATCTGCTACGCCTTTCCATCTAACCCGGTTCGCCCAGGAACTGGGAGTCCACCCTCCTCCGCCGTCGCTTCGTCGGAGGGTGTCGCCCCGACACACACATCCACCCATTCCACCTCTCACCGGGTCAAGGCAGTTTGCCCTCGACCCAGGAGTCTTCTCGTGCTATTTTCCAGGGTGAAGGAGACCCATCTGAGGGTTTGGACATCTAGGCACAGAGCTCCAGCTCCTCCTGCGTCGCCAGAGCTCCTCGGAGCTTCCCGACGTCATCGGAGGGGCTCAGTAGCTGCGAAGGACCTGAGCGACTCTATTCCACATCCCAGCAACAGCAACGGAGGTCCAGCGCGCCCGTGGTGCTCCGACGAAGTTCGTCGGAGCTGTGTTCTTCCAGGATCCTCCTCTGACGTCCGATCATCCCCGACGGCCCAGATTCGATCACAGCCATCCATTTAACGGGATCTAGCCACCGTCAGATCTTCGAGGGTTGATCAGGACCGTCCGAGCCAGAGAAGGGGTGCCCTTGATCCATCACCGTCAGATCTTCCACGTGGCAGCGCCTGAACCCACCGATAATAAGGGGTAATTTGCCCGTAGGCTCCTCCTGTTTTTGCATTTCTTATTTAGTCCTGTAAATATTAGGTATAGTGTTTTTATTTTGGTTAAATTGCACCTAGGACCTGAACCTTTCTTGTATTTGCATTTTTCATCCCTGTTTGTGTGAGACACGTGCTTCGTCACGTGGTTTTCAGAGAAATTGCATTGTATGAGCTGATGTTTTTTTGTGTTACTGAATGAAATACATGTTCTGATATTTGCATCCATACCCTTGTGAAAGATTTTATTCAACATGTGCTGAATTCCTTGGGTAATTTCCAACTTCTTCCCTGGGCTTTTAGCACGTGTTGCTAATAAGCCCATGGAAGTAAGTTTTCTTACATTTAGGTCCCTCAGTGCCCAGAACATGTGCAGCGCACGTGCGGTCTTGGAGTTTTTGCACAAGGGACCCCCAATTTTCTTGTCGTGTTACTGTTTAGCCCTTGCAACTTGTTTTTATTACGTTTAGGTCCCTATGCACTGTGAGCCTTTGTCTGATTTAAATAAAATATCAAATTTAACCCAAATTGCGTGAAATTTGGACACGTGGCTCCTGCCATGTGTAAAAATTTTCCTAATTTTTGGGTACATTTTTTAGGCATTTTAGTATTTTTACAAATTCAAAAATCATTGTTTTTGTGTCTGTCAAAATTAGAAAATCATAAAAAATATAAAACTCTTCTAAAAATTCTAAAAAAATAGGATTTGTTAATTTTGTGGTTTTTGATTTTGTGTGCAATTTTAGCTATTTTTGGACATTGAAAAACATTAAAAATTTAAAAACTCTTAAAAACTCATAAAAATTCTAAAACATTATAGAAAATACTAAAAATCATAAATTCTTTTGCTGAATTTTCTTTGTTATTTGTAGTTTTCATAAAAACTAGCTCTAGTTTGTGATAGAACCATTTGATATTTTTCATGGCCCTTTGAAGCCTGGCTGGAGAGTACCTCATTATTTCTACCTTCTTTTATTTTAAGAAAATTTCATAAAAATTATAAAAATCTCGAAAATTCACCAAAAACAGTAAAAAATATAAAAAAACATAAAATTATTTTTGTTTGAATTTTTGGTACTTTTTAGAGTGTTTAAATAATTTGTTGATTGTGCTTGTTTTTATCTTTTTATTACTTTCCTCCATTATTAAAAATCTAAAATAAATATAAAAATAATTAAAAGCCAACAAAAACACTTGTCATTTGATCTTGACTACTTCATAGGCCGCAAGGCCAATTCGTGCTCCCTGAGTCCGACCCTGGGTGCTACACCAGGCTAATCTCATAGCCAGGGCCACTATTTTTGCTTTCATTGTTTTATTCTTCTGATTGGTGGTCTGATCCTTATTTTTCTTGATTGAGCTGAGATCTCTCTCGATTCGGGTCGCAACGACCCGAGTGTGATTTTTATCAGATCCGGATTGATTGATTTTTCGGCCCGTCAGTTGTCTCTTGGAATGTAAGAGGGTTGGGCCGTCCCAAGAAACGGTTAAGGGTCAGGAATTTGATTAGTGAAACTCATGCGGATATAGTGCTTCTGCAAGAAACAAAGCTTTTGAGGTTTGGGGAGGAGGTGTGGGGAGGGCTGGGTGGTGGCACTTGTTTTGATTTCGCATAAGTTAAGGCTCAGGGAACGGTAGGTGGGCTCCTGACTGGATAGAGGAGGAGTGACTTTGACAAGCTGGCAGAAAAGGTTTCTTTATTCTCGTTTGGACGACTGAAGAGGAAAGTGGATGAGGTCTTGTTTACTGTGACCAACGTATATGGTCCTACGGGTTCAATGCCAGGATGTTAGGCTACGGATATCGCAGAGGTGGGGGATGACAGAGATGAAGGTATTTGGCTAGTCGGAGGATACCTAAATATTACTTTATTACCAGATGACAAGCTGTTGAGAGGGGGTGGAAGAGACTCGGGATCGGAAGCTTTCAAGAACCAGATGCATGCCTTGGGACTCACGATCATTGATGCGGCAGGATGTGCGTACCCTTGGCGGAATGCTCGGTCCAGATCCCGACTGGATAGATTTCTTATTTCCACAGAGGGAGTGGATCTTTTTCCCCTTTCCTGGGCATGGGCGTTGCCTCGTGCACATTTAGACCACACACCAATCCTCGTGTCTTTTAAAGAGCGGAAGCAACCCAGATCCTTTTTCATATTTGAACAAGCATGGCTTTTGGAAGAGGGGTTCAAAGATGAGGTGGTTGCGCGTTGGAGGGGGTGGCAAGTGGAGGGTTTGGTTGTGGCTCGTCTGGCAGCCAAGCTGGCATTGTTAAAGAACTTCTTAATTGAGTTTGGTCGTGGAGTGAAGGCGCAATGAAGGGAGCGGAGAAATGAGGCACAACATGGAGTAGTAAGACTAGATGGCCTGGAGGATCTGAGGGGATTGGAACCTGAAGAGGTGCGAGAAGGGGCAGGGCTGCTAGAAGTGGTACATCTGGAGGATAGGAAGGAGGAAGTGGAATGGAGGCAGAGATCCAGGCAAAAGTGGTTGTGGGAGGGGGACTCCAACACGAGGTATTTCCACTCAATGGCTTCCGGCAGGAGGAGGAGGAATTATATACAGTGTATGGAGGTAAGGGGGGAAAGGGTGGTGGGGGACGCAATGCTGGGGCGGGCGCTCAAGGAACATTTTGTGGAAGTATCGAGGAGAAAGCAATGTGAAGGGTAGGGAAGGCATGGAGCAGGAGTGAAGTCGGTGTTGGATGAGCAGTCGCTTAGTCTGGAAGCACCCTTTACAGAGGAGGAGGTATAAAAATCTAGTTTGGTGCGTGAATGAAGATGGGGCACCGGGTCCGACGGCTTCCCAGTGAGGTTTTACAAAGAATTTTGGGACCTGCTGAAAGAAGAGGTACTAGATGTAATCAATGAACTAAGCGAGGGAAACATGGGCTTCGAGAAGGTTAATCAGGCGCTGCTATTCCTCCTGCCCAAGAAGGAGAACCCACTTCGGGTGGAAGTTTATAAGCCGATCGCGTTGTCGAATGCAATATATTTGATAGTGGCAAAGGTGCTGCAAACATACTGCAGCGGTTCTAGATAGTGTCATTATGCAGAATCAATCTGCCATCATCCCTGGACGATAAATTGCAGACAGGCTAGTGATGGCATCTGAGATCTGCCTCGAGTGGCGACGGGAGAACAAGAAGGGGCTAAAGTGGAAGATCGACTTTGAAAAAGCTTATGACTATGTAAACTGGAATTTCTTATGGGTATCGCTTCGTCGACACGGCTTCTCTGAGCTTTGGATAGCCTAGATGAAGAGGTGTGTAACGACCTTGTCTTATGCTATTCTGGTAAATGGTAGACCGGGAGGGGGATTTTTCCAACATCAAAGTGATGTGAGATAAGGGTGCCCATTAGCACCGATGCTCTATGTGTTGGCGGCAGACGCCTTAGCAGTGATGTTCAAAAGAGCGGTTGACGAGGGATGGTGTGAAGGCTTTAGTATGGGAGATATCTCGATTCCACTACTTCAATATGCAGACGGCATAATGATTTATTTGGACGGAACAGAAGAGATGGACAGAAGGGTGAGGCAACTAGTGGAGATATTCAGAAGCATTTCAGGACTCCGGATCAACAGTAATAAGTCAGTGGTAATTTAGTTTGGGTTGGAAGTGGATGAGAGTAGAAGAAGATCTGCGGTTTTAGGATGCCCACTGGGTGAACTCCCAATCTCCTATCTCGGGTTGCCTCTTGTAGCAGGTAGACTAAAAAACAAGGAATAAGACATATTCCTTAGGAGATTCGAGCAGAGACTCGCAGGATGGAACGTGGTTACCCTTTCTAAGGGTGGGAAGCTGATTCTACTAAATCACGTTCTTTCGGCAATTCCTATTTTCTTCTTCTCAACAAGACTAATGCCAGCAGGGGTCAGAAAGAAGATAGAGGTAATGATGAGGAACTTTTTCTGATCAGATGGGAAACAACATGGGAGGAGCTAACAAGGCAGAAAAATGAAGGAGGCCTAGGTATTCGAGATGTGAGTTGCATGAACAAAGTACTGCTGGCAAAATAGGTGGTGCAGATTTGGGGTAACACAGATAGATGGGATATCAAGCTTCTTCATGTCATCTATGAAGTCAAAGGTTCCCTAGAGACAAGAAGAATGTGGTTTGAATCTTCGCTTTGGAGCGGGGTTCGTGACATTCTACCACAGCTCAGGCCGGTAATGACACCGAAGGTGGGCACCACGACGATTTTTCATTTTTGGTTGGACAACTGGACGGGTGATGGATTATTATGTGATAGGTTCCCAAGATTATTTGCGTCGGTGGCAAGCAAAAAGTGTACCATAGAGGATGCTGGTGGATCTGGTTTGTGGACCCTGCTATTTCCATCTGACCTTACAAACCGAAGGTTAGAGGAGATGACTAAGCTGCAGTCTGAATTGTCGTATACTAGCTGCATATCTATGGGGAGGGATCATTTTGTTTGGATGGCGGGCAAATTTTCCGTAAAGAAGGCTTACAAGATATTCAGAGGGAGAGCGGATGATTTCAGACCAAGACATGAAGACAGATATGAAGATAATTTGGGCAAGAAAGATCCCATACCGAGTAAAAGTCTTCCTATGGTGCCTCAGAAAGGGTAGGATTTGTGACAAGGCCAGCAGGGGCATGCTTTTTGGCGTTTCGGACACCAGATGTGACAGATGTGGCGCACAGACGGAAGATGTGGAACATTTGTTCTTCACATGTCCTTTGTCGGAGCAGGTTTGGAAGGAATTAGGGTAAAGTGGGTCACACATGGTAGCTTGGTTGATTTCTGAGGATCTCTGAGGACTGCTGGAAGTAACTCGACGGACGACTGTGATTTACCATTTGCAGCTCTGTGGTCCATATGGGGCGGCAGAAATGACTTAATTTTTAAAAGTCAAAGATTCTATTCAGAAAATGTTCTCACTTCTTGTCTTTCCCTCTATCAACTCTGGTCCACAAGGTAATGTATCTCTCTTATTCATTTTAATATATAAAGCTGAAGTGCGGTGAGTCCCAGCTCAGGATGTCACCCTTTTCCTCTTAAAAAAAAGAAGATACGGAGAAGGTGATTTTATTTCATAATTTCATCAGGAAAAAGAGTTTTAGTCGTTTCAAGAATGTGCTCACTTTCTCTTTCTCTTACTATAGTTCGAATTCCACTAATGCTTCCGTAAGAGGAATATTGCAGATGAAATTACATGAACATCAGACTCGTTATCAAGCACTAATCTAACCTTATAGATTGAAAGTATGTATTTTTCGTCGATGTAAATACTAAATTTCATCTTGATTAGATCTCTGTAACATATTCATCTTAAGAAATCAAGATCCATCGAACTCTAAACCGATTTTAAAAGGGAGAAAAGAGTATGCTCCAATTTTTTTCTACGTATTTTTTTTTTAATTTTTTTTGAAATGAAATATATGAGGATCTAAATCACTATATATCACTATGTTATAATTGAAAATCAACATAAATCAAGTCTTATATATCTTCCATCAAGACTATCAGTTTTTAATGATTTCAAAATTACTGAAATTGATCTATTTTATTTTGCACAAAATTTAAAATATATATTCCACTTATTATTCTAAGCAAATTTACATAAATTTCATGTAAAGAACAAAAAAATCCGTAGAAAAAGATACAAGATAATATATATCCTCTCAAGAAGCATACTCATTTGATCCTTTAAAAAATTAGTTGAATCTCAATTGCTTTAGATGAATACGCTATAAGTTTCTGATTAACATTACATGCTTTTTATCCGTATGGTCTGATTTGTAATTTAAAAAATAACCCTCATTAAGGATTGAAAGTACGTATTTTCATATGCATGCCGACTCCCCCATCTTGTTACAGATGTCGAGACGTCTCTGCATGCAGATGCGCAGCTTGCAAACCCTAACCTGCTGTCAAGATCTCGTCGTCGTCATCCTCCGTCTCCTCGACACGAACTCGAGCAGGATCTGGTTCCACGTATCCACAGGTCCCGGCATGCACCAGTGCACGCAGTCGCTGTAGCCCTTCATCCACACGTTGTTCCAATGCAGCCCCGGGTGCCCGTCCCCCCTCGCCACCATCATCCTCGTCACCTCCGCCACCACTACATCCATCTTCTTCTTCACCTCCGCCGCCTGCAACCTTCCGATTTCAACTGCCGTCCCATCATCCAACTCCCCTTCCCCCGCCGGCGCCGTCCTGTTGCACACTCCACCTCCGTCCCACGCTCCGTTCTCGAAGTGCGCCGGCGAGAACGTGCGTACCACCGTCAGTAGACCCTCCCTACAGTCCCGGCACCCCTCCACGCGGCGCAGAGCGGCTCGGAGGGCGATGGCTATTGTGGAGGAGACGGGGATGGAGGGAATGTTTTGCTCCAAGCAGAAGACGCAGCCGAGGAGGTTGGTTGCGTTGTGAAGGTAGAGCTTGCGGAAGAACCAGTGACCGGTGGAGAGGACGAGGAGGTCGAGGTCCCGGAGGTGGTCTGACCACGAGGGCTCGGTGCTGTCTGCGAGGAGGTCGAAAACGCCGGTGGAGGAGCCATTGGGATGGAAGCGCTCGGTGGCCGGGAGGAGGAAGCGGCTCCAGATGGCCCTCAGGGTGAAGTTGTGTGACGGGAAGCTCCACGTCCGGAAACGGTCGTCGGCATCGCGGTAGACATCGACCGGACTCGATTCCTGTAGGCACCGGGGATGGCGTATGAGGAATCCACTTAAATTATTTGGTGGTTGAACAACGTGAGTTCCAATTCGTTTTAAAGCGAATGCTTCCAACAAAATGCTTATTTCTGTTATTTACATAACCATGAATAGATTAATTAATTGTCGCTAGAGTTGCTCCATAAGTTGTAACTATTATTTAGCTCTTCACCTTAACAAAGAGAGACAGAGAGAGGATCCTCTGCTATTACAATACCCGCTGTTTGGATAGGAATCTGACGGTCCTTATAGGAGTCCGACCATCCTCGATCTCTTATGAGAGTCATCCGATTTCCATCTAGCAGATCCCCATGTAACAACTGCTATAACAGAGAATTCGTTCCCCTATAACGAAGTTTTTTTAAAAAAAATACGTCATATTGTTGTTTGCTATTAAAGACAATATAATTCATTGCAAATGTTTTATTCTTTGATTTAGCAATGAATGTCATATCCGTTGTTATATCATTAGTGATTGTGCATATAACAATGTTCATCTGTTGCTATTTCAAAAATTTAACTAATTGTCACAAGTTTTTAGGTAAAGCTGACAATGATTTGTTAAAATTTTGAAAATAACAACTGATAAGCGTTGTTATTTACTCCATTGTTAATGATATAATAATAAATATATATTCGTTGCTAATTTGAAATCTAACAAATAATTTTGCAGCGTTAATACTTTTAATATGTATTTAACCATGGACGATATAGTGACAGATTTTTTTAAAGAATGTGACTATAGATTCATTCTATTGCAGTGCTTTCTGGTCAAAATTTGTATTAATCATTGTTGAAAATATCAACAACTAGTAGCAATTTTGATAACAAAGGAATCAATAATTGTATCTAATTAACCACACTCACGGTGTTTGAAAACTTTCGAGCCTATGTAATCTAACTCTCTGTCAGGTGATTACTCGAACACCATTCTATTTCATGGGATATAGGGATTGCACAAACTTAACAAATTTTGTTCCTATAACTGAACTTTACTTAGCTCTGGTTTTTTTAAAAGAAAAAAGGGCCTCCACCGTGTAGGTGAATGCTAAAAAATTTCACTTTTTATTCATCGGAAAATAGTACAACTACAATACAATAACCAACATGACAAATCTAAAGTGACCAACGATCTCAACTAATGACTTGGCATGCACCACAATACTCTCACCATAACAACATTTCTGCCTAAATATCACTCCTTTTCTAGCTACCTAGATGGCCCATATCATTGCAATGCGGCCGCCCTCTCCTCTGATTCGCTCCAATTTGCTACAATGGATTCTCAAAAACCAGTGACCCCATCAAATGCTATCATTGTGTTACACTATGCACCTTTTTTGTTCGATCTCAGAGTAAATTCTGATTATACTAAATGTCGAGCCTACAAGGTTCTTTTCTTCTTGTTTGGCTTCTTATTTTGATGAATGGGCGTCTTCTTTTAAAAAAAACACAACAATATTGGCCTAAACAACAAATAATTCAATATTCTTTAGCATATTTTTCATGGTTAAATGTATACCAACAACTATTATTTATTTCTTGATTATTTAAATTCACAACGAATATTGTATTTGTTGCTATATTCTTCACGACAAATCATATAACGATGACTTTTTTTCTACAATCGATGTTAAATTTAATAACGATTAATATAAACTTTAATGAAAAAGTTCACAGAATAGTCATTGTTATATAAACATTTAACAATGACTATGTTCTTTGACAACTTCAAATATAATAGATAATTTAACAATGAATAATATCCATTGTCATGTCTTTAACATCGGAAGATATAGAAGTGAATATTTAAACTATTTGTTGCTTTAGGTCAATTTTGTCGTATTACTTTTTGTTAGGAATATGTGCATCCTTGTTTAAGATTGAAAAATATTGATAGAGATATAAATATGAAAAATTTGCATTTGACGAATAAGAATACGTCTATGAATGTTATCTTCAATATTTCGATGAGTATTAATAAAAATATGGATACTAAAAAGTAAATGGAGGATGGAGGGGTGGACAAAGGTGGGGCGACGGGGTCGGCCATCGGGCGTTCGGGAGAAAATCTTCTGAGGAGTTTGCCTGAGATGTGGTGGGCGAGGCCATCGGGTAGCGACATGTAGAGATCTGGTGCGATGCTTTGCCTGCGGTGGTAGCGGACATAGGCGCTTCCATTGTCCTCACAAGTGGGGAGGGAAACTCGTGCAAGAGGGTGGTGGCTCCTCAGGTGTGGGCTAGCAGGTGTTTTCTCAAAGTCGACTCTCAGAGGTGGGCAAGTGAGCACCGACTAGAGATGCTTCTTCTGGTCGGGTTGTTGTGGGGGTCAGCAGAGGAGGTCGAAGTTGTCTTAAGGCAGCAATGGAAGACATCGGATATTGCATCGGCCCTTCTTTTGGGGGTGATGTGGTCCAGCTGGAGGAGTCCGTGGTATGTGCGCGCAAACTGTCTGAGGAAGAGGAAGATCGGTTGTCCGACCGAACGCGGAAAACTGAGGGCAGGGTCCACTAGCGGGTGCCACGATTACATGATGGGCGGTGATAGAGGACGTGGCGAGGACGGTGATGTCAGGGGGCTTCCTTTGATGGGAAGAGATTTGAAGGTGGTATGGGAGCTACTAGCACCGTTGATGCATGTCAGAGAGGTGGTGGCGAACGGTTTGCAGAGAGGACAACATGTCGACGTTGTGGTGGTGGTTGTGGGGATATGCGGACAACTCCTGCTCGCTTTTGAGGCCCAGTTCAGGGGCCTTCCGCTCCGTATGGAGGTGTGGGCATCGAGTGGCGTGCTGGGGGCCAGCGATGCTGGGGAGCGACCGATGGGCAGTATGGGCGGCGTTCGGAAGAGATAATCCCAATAATGGAAAGACAAGCTTTTTCAATTTTGAATTACGTACCAAGAATGGAAAAGGTAATTTTTGGCGGCTAGAGACCACGGGGCAATGCGGGGAGGCCCGAAAATCGAGAAATTTCAATGCATCCTAAGTGGATGGTCTTCTAGGGCAGATGCAATCACAGTACCCGAGTGTGCGGGTGGATCCTATGACCTTAGCGCCAAGGCATGAGGCTTGTTCGGATGCTGAGTCGCCCGAGTGTGCGGGCTCGGATGGATTGGGTGAATTCACAATAGCAGGTGGGGCAGACCTAATTGGAGCGGCCTACTGTTGAACACGAAAATCGCAGAGGTTGTGTCGATTCACAAGGTGAATCAACAGTCGTTGATTTGACCTCACACGAAATCCGCAGTTCAAACAACAATTAACCCACAACAATCAAGTAAAACAATGAAAGCAATATGTGGAGTTAAAATTTATTATAACTCTACAAAGGATGTGTATTGTATAGTGTGCAAGCAGTGTAGAGGTCGAACACATGGAGCAGACAGGTAGAACGGGGCAAAATTGCTCAAAATGTGAATGCGATCAAGTGTCTATCTATGCTACGTTTTTGTGGGTTTTGATTTTATATTTTTTTGATTTAATTTTTAATTTTATATTTTTGTATTTTGATTTTTTTAATTTACTGATTTTATATTTTCTTTTTGCAATTTTATATTTTATATTTTCTTTTTCAATAATAGAATATATATATATATACAATATAAGAGAGAGAGGAATAGAGTATTTATAAAAATAGGTAAAAATAAGGAAAATCAGGTAATAAAGTATTTTTGGTCTTTTTTTATTTTTCTAATATTTTTATGATTTTTCTAGATTTTTCCTAATTTTCTTTTGTATTTTTAAAGTCAAAAATACTGAAAATAGTGAATAAAATTGCTGGCCGAAATTAAAATGGGAATGAAAAATAGTAAAAAGTGACAAAATTTTCCCAAATTAATTTTAAATTAAAGATAACAAAATAAAGAAAATTCAGGAAAAGAAAACACAATTTTTAATTTTTTTTATGAATTATATATATATATTTTTGAAGATTTTTAGAGTTTTATAATTTTTAGGGGTTTTCTTTTATATTTTTTTATGATATTTGGTATAGAGTTAAAACAAACTAAAATAGACAAAATATATTTTTTTGGATTTTTCTGATATGTTTTTATAATTTTTATGGATTTTGTAATGCAAACAGTGCTGAAAATGCTTGTTTTTAAATTTTTATAAATATTAAAATGCAATAAAATGTGAAATAAAAATATGGTGTGGACCGACAATGTAACATGATCTTATATTGATTTTTGTGGTTTTTTTGGTGTTTAAAGATGCATGCAATAATTAGAGATAACAACAAGAAACTACATGCAGGCAAGGGCATTAATGTAAATATGGCAAAGTATGAGGGCCTGCACGCAAATGTTCTAGAAAATATAAAACTGATTAAAAACTTTACTGGATGAATTAGAAATAGTCAAAGTTTCAAGCCCTTTCCTGCAAAATCGCTAGAGACCACGTGCGCAAGACACGTGACCTGGTGGGGGCACAACTGCAATTATCAAAAAGTTTAGGGCAATATTGCAAAATCTCCAGAAAGTTTACAACTGCATATGAAAGTTTAGATACTAAACGTAAATAAACAAGACCCCGGGAGTTACCTTGCAAAATCACCAAGTCACGTGCGTGAAAGCACGTGACCTGGCAGGGGGCAAAACATAATATCGTGAAACTAGGGGGGCTAAATGCAAAGTCTCCAAAAAAAGACAGTAGTAGATGAATGTTTTAGTCCTATTAAATAAATTAAAAAAACGGACGGGGTATGCTTGCAAAATCCCCAATCTCAGCGGGATCCAACGGTTGGTGCGAGTCCACTAATCCACGTGTCAGTGCCTGGACGCCCAATACCCCTTCGAAACCCATGGCCACGATTAGATGAGATGGGGCGATCAAACGGTTGGGTTTTGAAGGATCGTACGGCTGCTGCGCTCCTTGATGAACACGGCCAGATCCACGGCCACAAAGCGGGGAGGACGATCTAGGAAGAACTTCGCCGGAGCGAGATTCTCCAGGGCTGATCTCCCTTCGTCGTACGCGAAAAGGTTCCAAAAGGGGGCCAAGTCGATCCTTGAGGGCTTCTCTATATCCTGGAGGAAACAAAATATCGCTAGGTGCCCCAGAACTCCTCCACATCGTCGGAGAAGAGGAGGCCCAGGCGTCTCCGGCGAGATGTCAAAACTCCCCCAGGTGCTTCTTACGCTCGAAAAACCTGCAAAGGTGTTACGGAGGGCGAGGGTAAAATGCCTCGCCCCTCCAGACTGTGGATTGAGGCGGAGAGTGGTAAAAACGGAGCTCGCCGGAGCAAGCTCCGGCAAGAGGATGGCGGCAGTGAATGAGGTATACGGTTCGAAGATAAGAGCAAGGATCTAATCCTAATGCTACTGTGAGTCAGAAAATGCACAAAAAAAAGTAAAAATGGACCTCGATGGCCGGGGGGCCAGAGATAGGTACCTCACGGCCTCTTCGCCGGAGATGGTGGTGGAGCGCCTCCCGGCCTTCGCCTAGCCTCGCACAGTGGAGCTGGAGGCTCCCCTGTCATGGGAGTCGATCAAGAGCTCCAAGGCGGGGTCAAACTAGGGTAGAAGAGGGTTCAAAACTCAAAGGAAGAGGAGGGGTGTTTTTGAACGAGTGGCGCTGGGGCTCGAAGATCGAAGATTATAGAGTGTATCTTGAATCCGTTCCCCAAAGTGAAGCTTGGGCGTGTAATATCATTACCCGAGGCACAAAAGTGAAGAAGGATTCATCACGAGATAGTGCAAGATGTGCCCTCGAAAAAAGGTCAAACATGACAAAAAACGTAGCTCTAACACGGCCCAGACGTTGGGCATAGAGTTGACCAGAGGTCAACTCTTGCTGCCCCCTGGTTGGTCCACGTGGACCAACCGGGAAAAAGTCTGGGGTAAAAGGCTTGTAAATTCAATTAAAAATTGATAACAATTTTTTATTTTTTGGTTATTAAATAAAAATTTTTCATTATTTTATAAATTATTTTATTGTAATTTTTATTTATTTTTATGGGGTGTATAATTACAAATTACCATTTATACCCCTTATAGGTATCTATATCTATATATTTAAGTATTTTATTTTTATTTTGTATACTTAATTTATTTATCTTTGTTATTTATTTTATGTATTTATAGAATATTTTTATATATCTAAATATATTTTTATTTTATTTTTCTAAATTATTGTGTATACTTAATAAAATAAAAGTGTTATTTGTACACGTATATGTATAGATATTATACCTATGTATTATAAATATACAAGTATTTTATTTTGTGTTTCTTTTGTATTTTTATTTTGATTTTAATACACATATTTATTATAAATAATATTTACAAAATTATCAAAATATAAAATGTTAAAAATAATGAATAAATAATAAATTGAATATTTTAATCTGTACAATATACAATAGGGGTCCAAAACTCAACTTTCAAACCGTAGCTCCACCAAATGCGAAACCATCGCCATTAAATAGCTTATTTTAAATTATATACAATTAAAGGTGAGTGTGACGCATTTCGAGTTTTTATTAGGGAGATACGGGTCTGGGAAGTTGGGATTCTGAAATCTTATTCATATCATATCTTTTTATCTGTACATTATTTTTCAGTGAAATCAATTTTGTATTTATCTTTATTTAATTATCTACAATTTTCATGGACGAAGTTTTTTTATTTCAGGTATAAAAAGTGGAACCAAAAATAGGTCCCAAAATGAAAAAATAATGAATTGAATAAAAGGAATTTTTATTGTATTTTGGCCCTTATCTCCCCCTACTTTGTTCCTTGTCGACCTAGTCATCGAGATGCCTAGGTCTCGAGGTTTCGGGTCATAAAATAGTTACAATATTTTATTCTTTTTCTTTTCTTTATTCCATAATTTTGGCATTAAAAACCGCATTTTATACAATATTTACACGATGATGCATGAATGCTAAAATTCCAAAATTAAACCTATTTACACGCATTTACTAGGATTTTTAAGACCAAAATGATAGAATAAAGATGATGAAACGTAGATTCATCACCTACCAACAAGGAGGATCTATGGCGATGGTGGGGGATACAGGTGCCAACGACCGTGATCCTATTCTGTGCTCGGGCGAGTGTGCGCAACAGCATGACCTGACGTAAGATCATGGGAGGGTGGTGGAATCCTCAACAAAGGAAGCTGCAATGGTGGGACAACTTCTCGTCCTGGTGGGGTTCAAGTGCGGCCGACTCTATTGGCCTGCGATGGATCTCGATGCAGGATCCATAAATGAATCTACGCGTCCTAGAGGGAAGGAGGGGCTTGTGGCGGTGTAGCGCGTCAGCTCGGTAGACAGAACACATCGGGAGGGCAGCTCATATGTGGGGGCCAGAATTGGATGGGGTTATGCTTCCTGCGGATGGAGGGAATGTCGAAGTGAATGATATTGAGGAATCTTTAAGCGTATCACGGAAGTGTAAGGATCGTATCGAATAAGATCAAGAATGACTAGTCGCACTAGTTGGTCCATGCAACAGAATTTAAAAATTTTTCTATGATGAAACCACATGATCCAAGAACACTTCTTGGATTGTTTCATCTAACCACATAATAGATATAGGAATATCTCTTGTAGTTTGGCTGCGATCGAGCCTCTAAGGGAAGAGACCTCCTGTCTCAAGCTTGATTCGTCAGAGGAGATGCTTGCGAGCGTGGGGATGAGCCGTGTGCTTCTCACAATCCAAGTCGATGATCCAAGCAATGGATCTCATGATCTCGTCTCATGAGATCAAACGCCTTCTTCACGAGCGAGACGAGCCAAAGAAGACGGAGTTCCAAGAATCGTCGAAGCGGCAACACAACGGCGAGGCGACGACGAAGGCGACCTTCTCTCTATGAGAGTGGACGACCACTCAAAGAGAGAGGGTAGAGAGTTGGCATGAGAATAAGAGAGAGAGAGAGACGTCATAATTGTGTAACTCGAAGAGCAAGGGGAGTGTCTTCGTATATAGGGTTTTGGGAATCCATGGATCCCAATCCATGGATAACATCAAATCGGTGGTTGAGGTTGATTTATGTTTAATCCAACGAACATGATTAGTGTTGTTAAAACCAAAAACAATAATTGATTTAATTTAAATTAATATATTAATAAATCAATATAATTAATTTCAAAATTAGATCATTTAATCTTGGAGATAATGGTGGAAGAGATTGACTTATCCCTTGAAAGGGAGGGAAGGCCACCAAGCCACATGGCACAATGTGGTCGTACATCCTCTTTTACATTGTCTCATGAAATTTCCAAGATTATCTCACAATGATAATTCACAATTATCTTGTAAAGATTACAATCATGCCATTGGAATTATGTGAATCACGTACACAATCCAAAACAAATGTAATCATATTTTTAATTAATCGTCCATTGTGAATCCAATTTACATCAATAATTAATCAACAAATATAAATCACATTCAGTCTCTCTTTTATATATCATAAATCACATTTATAATATTTATGAATAATTGGATAATACTATCCACATTATTCATATCCATAATAATTAAATCGTATTTAATTATATTGGATAATCATTCTGATGCATCCAAATAATATGAATCAAATTCACATTATTTATGATATTTTTTTAAATCACATTTAATTATCCATTTCTCAATGCTTAGATATAATTCAACAAAAAGAATCGTTCTTGAACTCTTTCAAGAAGAATGTGCTTTCTCCGCATATACTTGAAGATAAGGACAGGGCGATTGTATTGTTCCATGTATGGTGACTTGGATATTGAGATTATATCTCAAATCCAAATCTCATGGACCTCTCATAGATGCTTGATTCAATCAAGGCTGTAAATGTAATATTCTCATTGATCTGAATCTCATTCAGATTAATGTCCAACACATGGACTAAGATCAAATTACTTCTGTACTGAGAGGAGTCACTAAAATCCAGACCTTGTTTCATCATTCCCTCAGAATGGAAGCGTCATTATTATACAATCGTATATGATCACATCACCCTTAGGTATTCCTAATACATGTACATCCTACATACTTGAAGACTTATATCAACCCGAAGATATAGATCAATTTTACACTATCATCTTTATTGTTTCATCATCAAGTTTCTCAATCTTGATCATTGAGATTTGGTATTGATCATATGCTTTCCAAAAGCATATATCATACCTTTCAAATTCTTGTCATGCTTCCAAAGCACGACGACCATGCATGGAATTTAATCGGTCCAAATACTTCATGAGTGAGCTCTTGTCTTCCGATTCACGAGTGAACCTGTATGATCCCTTTGAGAGATTGTATTACTCATATACCCTCATATGGATACCAGCTCGCCGCTATATAGACCTTGGTTAGGTCATAAACCTATTCGTCTGCCAAATATACATACTCAGACATATAGTAATACATCTGTCTTCGATCAGAGGATGTGTGCCTATATCGTGACAGTTTACGATATATGACTATAATTATCTTGATCTCGTTAAGTCAACTCTTTGACTTAACTAATATGATACCTCTAAATCTCTATTCCTATGAAGAGGACCTGCATCAAGAGGTCGGTTGGATATCGGCCTAATGAGAAAGGATTGCCATCACCTACTCAGGCTGGAGATCATCTCTTAACAATCATTTGGCAAATCTTGATGAGTCCTCAATCTAGCTCCTTAGATATTCATCCAAGCACCAGCCTCTATGATTCAATTGTTGAATCAACAACTGTATGATCATTAAGATGGCCATGGAACATAACCCTAATTGTACAAAGGGACCTTATAGTGCACTCATTCATTTAATCTCAGAAAGGGAGTGAAAAGAATCAACAACTTTTATTGATAAATCAAATATTATAATAACATTTATTGTAAGAATGATTCGCCTCAGGTTCACATGGCTAACAATCTCCCACTGGCCCTTAAAAACATTCATGTACAATCCTTAAACCTATACTCATTACATGCTGGTCGAAAACCTTCTGTGTTAGAGATTTGGTAAGGGGATCAACAATGTTGTCAGCAGAGGCCACCTTGGTGATGATGATGTCACCATGCTTTTGAATCTCTTGAATGACGTGGTATTTCCTTTCCACGTTTTTGCTCTTTTGATTCCATCTGGGTTCCTTCGCCTGGGAAATAGCTCTAGTGTTATCGCAGAGTAACGGGATGGGAGTATCAGAGGAAACTACGCCAAGTTCTAGGATAAACTTGCGCAACCACACCGCTTTCTTTGCAGCATCTGATGCGGCAATATTCAACTTCTATTGTTGAATCTATTGTACATGCTTCTTGCTTCTCCAGCTCACAGCACCACCGTTCAACAGGAACACAAACCCTGATGCAGACTTTCGATCATCTATATCTGACTAGAAGTCTGAATCTGTGTATCTCAAGACTTGGAGATCACCATCTCCATGGAGCAGGATGTATTCTTGTGTCAGTCTCAGATACTTGAAAATGTTCTTCACTGCATTCCAGTGTTGCTCTCCATAGCAGGATTGGTAATGACTTACCACTCCCACTGCATGGCAGATATTTGGCCTAGTACACATCATGGCGTACATTAAGCTTCCTACAACTGATGCATAGTGGCATCCAACCATGGCTTTCTTTTTCCCAATAGTTTGAGGAGTCATTCCTTTTAGACAGGTGGATACCATGTCTTAAGGGGAGGAAACCTTTCTTGGAACTATCCATATGGAAACATTCAAGAATCTTATCAATGTACCCATGTTATGATAGTCTCAATATCATCTTTTCTCGATTTCTGAACAGCTTCATACCCAAGATGTAAGAGGCTTCTCCAAGATCTTTCATATTGAAGGTATGAGATAGCCAAATCTTAACACTGGTCATCATCCATGTATCATTCCCAATGATAAGGATGTCATCTATGTAAAGCACGATGAACGCAATGGTGCTCCCACTAAGCTTCTTGTACACACAAGGTTCATCAGTATTCTGCACGAAATCATAACTCTTATGGTTCCGTGAAATCTGATGTTCCATCTATGAGAAGTTTGTTTGAGCCTGTAGATGGATTTCTTCAGCTTGCATACTTTAGATTCCTTGGTTATGAAGCCCTAGGGCTGCTCCAGATAGATATCCTCCTCGAGATATCCGCTGAGGAAAGCTATCTTGAAGTCCATATACCAAATATCGTAGTCAAGAGATGTAGTTATAACTAGCAGTGTCCTGATGAACTTAAGCATAGCCACAGGAGAGAACATCTCATCGTAGTCTATGCCTTCTCTCTATGTGTAACCTTTGTCTACGAGCCGTGCTTTGAAAGTCTCTACTTTTCCATCAGGTCCCCTCTTTCTCTTGAAGATCCATTTACACCCAATGGGTTTTACCCCTTCAGATGGATCCTCTAGGGTCCATACACCATTCTTATGCATGGAGTCAATCTCTGAATTCATTGTTAGTGTCCATCTATCCATGTCATAATCCGTGAGTGCTTCATCAAATGAAGTAGGATCATTGTCAGTTTCACCTGACACATGGAATCCATACTTTTCAGGCTGTGCAACCACCCTCGAACTCCTTCCGAGAGGTATGGGTGTTTCTTCTTCATTTATCTCTTCAGTTTCTTGTTCAGGAAGCTCAGAATCCTCAGGGGACTCAATGAGTTCCTCTACTTCATTTTTATCTTGACCTTTAAGGAAATCATCCTCCAAAAATCTCACATATCTAGAGATGAAAACCTTTTGGGACTCATTGTCATAAAGATGGTATCCAATACCATCTTTAACATATCCTATGAAGTAGCACTCTCGAGTGCGAGATTCTATCTTACTTGCATCCATGTTCTTCACATGAAGCAATCAATCCAAAATCCTCAAGTGCTTAACACTGGGCTTGGTTCCATACCAGAGCTCATGAGGAGTCTTAGATACTGACTTGCTAGGAATCTTGTTTAGGATAAATATTGCAGTTTCTACTGCATATCCTCAGAAACTAAGTGGTAAATGTGCTTTTCTCATCATCAAATGTACCATATCCATGATGGTCATGTTGCGTCTTTCAGCAACACCATTAAGTTGAGGGGTTTCAAAAGGAGTGAGATTGGAGACGATTCCATTCTTTTAAGATATTCCTTGAATTTATCTGAGAGGTACTCTCCACCTCGGTCATATCGAATCCATTTAATATTCCTATCAGTTTGATTCTCAAACAAAGCATTGAACTCTTTGAACTTTTCAAAGGTTTTAGATTTATGATGTAGTAGGAAGGTAAACCCGTATCGCGAATGGTCATCAATAAAAGTCAAATAATACAGATATCTATTTCGAATCACGGTACTGAAGGGACCACATACATCAGTATGTATAAGGTTAAGAATACCTTCGCATCTTGTAACCCTGTTACTAAAAGGCATCCTAGTCATTTTACCTCAAATACAATGCTCGCAGGTAGGCAAAGATTGAACCTATAGAAAATCTAAGGGTCCATCTTTTATCAATCTATTGATCCTATCAACAGACAAATGATTAAGCCTTTGATGTCAAATCATGTTTGAATGATTTTCATTCCTCCTGGATCGTTTAGGATTTTTTTTAGTGGCAGTAACATTCATGACATGTTCATCAATGCACAATTCATAGAGTCCACCAGAAGTCAGAACACCATACGCAATATGTTTATCATAATGACTTATGACTAGTTTATTACAGAAAATGAATGAATATCCACTTCTAACAATCTTAGATACATATATTAAATTCTTTCTGACATCAAGTACATAAAGACACCCTTTAAGTATTAGGAGTCTTTCGCTAGATAACGATAGTCGGCAGATCCCGACAACGACTGCTGCAATACTTGCATCAAATCCCATATGGATGACTATCTCCCATTCATCAAAACTCTTTGTTTCCTGAAATAGATGCAACCAAGTGCAAACATGAACAGAAGCACCGGAATCAACAATCCAACTTCCTTCTCGTCCAACGAGAAACTAGTTTCAATGATGAAAGTAGATTTCATACCTGCAGGGGCTTTACCTTTGTCGGTCGACTTCAGGTAATCTGGATAATTTTGCTTCCAGTGCTCCGGCTTCTTACAGTGATTACAGACATCGATTTTCTTCGATGCTATCATAGTGGATGTATTGGAAGATAAACCAACGCCTTGACTCTTCTTTCTCTTCTGGGTCGGGCCCTTTCGAGAACCTTGCTTCCGACCGTGCTTTCCTTTGACCTGCGCAACCATTGCACTGTTAGAGGGTCCATACTTCTTCATTATGTCTTATGCAAACTTTAATGTAGCTAATATCCTAACGTTAGTATAACCAACTTTGCTCATATGAAACGTGACCCAAAGTTGTTGAAAGTCTTCGGGAGCAACAATAGAATGAAGTCAGCTTGCATGTCTGCATCCATGTCAGCTCCTAGGGTTTCGAACTCAGAAAGGTACCCAAACATTTTGAGTACATGTTCTCTGACAGAGATCCCCTCCTGCATCTTTGCAGTGAACAAGTTCTCTCAATATATTGTAACGCTGTGTGCGGTTTACATCACCGAACATTTCTCTCAGGTTCGTCATAATATCATAACAAGTGTTCATTTCTACATGTTTCTTCTGCAACACATTGGATAATGAACCTAGAATATAACACCTTATCAAATTATAGTCTTCATCATATTTCTCATTAAAAGAAATTTCGTCCGAAGTTTTAGGGTCTGTGTACTTGTCCTTTGAAAGCACATAGGAGATGCGCTCAGCAGAAAGAACAAGATCCAAATTTCCGATACAATCATAATAATTTGGTCCGATCAACTGATTGACCTCCAGGAGCCTGTTAAGTGGGTTCATGGACTTCATTTTCTGAAATTAATGAATGCATTATATTAGACCATATAGATAATTATATATTCAATTTAAATTCTTTGATCAAGGAATTTTTAATCAAATTAGTCTTTCTTTTTCAACTTTGAAAGTTCATTCCCTTAATCACTTTCAAAGCAAGAGACATACTTACTGCTATATCTCTAACAAGAACTGAGATCTCCTCTTTACCTTTGTCACATCCCAACAATATGAGAACTTGCGACTCGGATGAAAGGAAGCGGGAACACATTTTGCCTTGCAAGTCCAACTTGTATTTCCCAATTCGGTCTTTAACACCCGGGCCCACCACCCCTAAGGTGATGTTGACCTGTTGTTAATTTAACCAACCGTCGACAGTAATACAACTCGCTATGCAAAATCCAATATGGCCCCAATAATATGAGGACTCCATATTGGAGTCACTAGCATACATCCTTACTCTTTCGAGAAGTAAATAGTCCGATCCAGATGCGCTTGTATGCAGGAGTTGTCACTTCGGACATGCGTGTCCTACATACAATCCCTGACGACAGAACCCTTTACCTTGATGGAAGACCATGGATGTCACTTATCTGATCCTCCACCTCATATTCAAATTTTATTAATTACCATAAATCACATTCATATAATTAATTCTTCCATGGGAAATACACATCTATTCACAATAGAGTGTTTTGATTGGATATAGTTCATTTAATCACATTAAATCAATTATCAATCCAATTCAATCAACCAACAAACATGATTGTTACTTGAAAGAATGGTATTATCTCAAAAATATGTATTATTTCGAATTTTAATAATTAGAAAAATACATCATGATTTCATAAGCACTATATCATCCCTACCCGTTGTCATGGCCAGTACCGATGGGAGTGGGTCAGACCGCACAAGGTGCAACCTGCTACCCTAACGCTCCCCGATTAGACACCATATCCATCTTGGAAAAGGATAATGCAAAATCGATCACTTTGTGTTTGAGATGATAATCGATTTTTCAACCGAAATTATACCATATAGTAATAATCAAAACCATTTTGATTATAAGAAAATTTGCTAAACAAATTCTCAAACTTATTCAAGCAACATTGTTTGTTGGAAAGTGTATGTTGTAATCAATTTGTGATCTAGATCACATCTAATCAGTAATTGGTTAAGGCAATGTCATTTAAGGGAATAATTGTCATCAAATATTTCTCAAATACATAATTATTATAGGAAATTAACCTTTAATTTCACCTATTTATTAAATGACAATCACAAGGTTCTTGATAAAGAGCAAGTTCCAACAGTGACCCTCACTTACTAAAATTAGCACATCTCATTCATTTTAAATCCAAATCGTGCAAAATAAGTTTCCAAAGTTTGATAACTAGATTTAAAACATAATCCAAGTGATTTGCATGCATTTCAAGGTATTTCAAAACAGTAACTGACTTCTTAATTACGTCAAGATTCGCCAGTCCCGAAACAATGTATATATGTTCATTAAAAAGAATATATCTTGAGTTATCAGATTCCAAATCACACAAACTCAAATCCCAAGATTTTCTTAATTAATGGGAGACATTATCCAATTGATAATTTCGTGTCTAAATGTTTAAACAGGGTCGAAATTAATCATAAGATAGGGCTGCGAAAATGAAAAGCGATAAAAATTTCACAATCCCCAACGATACCAAGTCTTCCTAGGTTTATGGATTGTATCCAAAAACTCCAACCTGCTTCAGATACCACTTGAAGGATATTGATGAATCCTTAAGAGCATCACAGAAGCGTCAGGATTGTATCGAATACGATCAAGAACGACTAGTTGCACTAGTTGTTCGATGCAACAGAATTTAAAAATTTTTTATGATGAAACCACGTGATCCAAGAACACTTCTTGGATTGTTTCATCTAATCACATAATATATATAGGAATATATCTTGTAGCGTGGTTGCGATCAAGCCTTTAAGGGAAGAGACCTCCAGTCTCAAGTCTGATATGTCGGAGGAGACGCTTGCGAGCGTGGGGATGAGCCATGTACTTCTCGCAATCCAAGTCGATGATTTAGAAATGGATCTCCTAATCTCATCTCACGATATCAAACAACTTCTTCATGAGCGAGGCACCAATCAAGATGAAGATCCTAGAGTCGTCGAAGCGACATCACAACAATGAGACGACGACTAAGGCAACCTTCTCTCTATGAGAGTGGACGACCACTCAAGGAGAGAGGGGAGAGAGTTGGTGTGAGAATGAGAGAGAGAGAGAAGCCATAATTGTGTAACTCGAAGAGCAAGGGGCGCCTCTTCTTATATAGTGTTTTAGGATTCCATGGATCCCAATCCATGGTTTACACCAAATCAATGGTTGAGGTTGATTTATGTTTAATCCAATGGTCATGATTAGTGTTGTTAAAACCAACAACAACGATTGATTTAATTTAAATTAATATATTTATAAATCAATATGATTAATTTCAAAATTAAATCATTTGATCTTGGAGATAATGGTGGAAGAGATTGACTTATCCCTTAAAAGGAGGGACGACCACCAAGCCACATGGCACAATGTGACCGTCCACCCTCTTTGACTTGGGATGAGTCAATATCATGCCAATTCATGATATTACATTGTTTCATGTAATTTCCAAGATTATCTCACAGTGATAATTCACAATTATCTTGTGAAGATTACAATCACGCCATTGGAATTATGTGAATCACATTCACAACCCAAAACAAATGTAATCATATTTTTAATTAATCATCCAATGTGAATACAATTCACATCAATAATTAATCAACAAATATAAATCATAATTAGTCTCTCTTTTATATATCATAAATTACATTTATAATATATATGAATTATTAGATAATACTATCCACATTATTCATATCCATAATAATTAAATCACATTTAATTATAATCATTCTCATGCATCCAAATAATATGAATCAATTTCACATTATTTATGATAATTAAATCATATTTAATTATGCATTTCTCAATGCTTAGATACAATTGAACAAAAGGAATCATTCTTGAACTATTTCAAGAATAATGTACTTTCTCCGCATATACTTGGAGATAAGGACATGGCGATTGTATTGTTCCACATATAGTGACTTGGATATTGAGATTACATCTCAAATCCAGATGTCATGGACCTCTCATAGATGTTTGATTCAATCAAGGTCGTAAATCTAATATTCTCATTGATCTGAATCTCATTCAGATCAATGTCCAACACTTGAACTAAGATCAGATTACTTCTCTACTGAGAGGAGTCACTAAAATCCAGACCTATTTCATCGAAGCATCATGGTTATACAATCGTTTATGATCACATCACCCTCAGGTATTCCTAATACATGTACATCATGCATACTACAAGACCTATGATCAACCCGAAGATATAGATCAATTTTACACTATCATCTTCAGGGTTTCATTATCATGTTTCTCAATCTTGGTAAGATTTGGTATTGATCATATGCTTTCCAAAAACATATATCACACCTTTCAAATTCTTTTCATGCTTCCAAAGCACGACGAACATGCGTGGAATTTGATCGATCCCAATACCTCATGAGTGAGCTCATGTCTTCCGGTTCACGAGTGAACCTATATGATCCCTTTGAGAGATCATATTACTCATATGCCCTCATATGCATACCACCCGTTGGTATATAGACCTTGGTTAGGTCATCAACCTATTGGTCTGTCAAATATACATACTCAGACATATAATAACACATCTGTCTCCGCTAAGAGGTTGTGTGCCTATTACGTGACAATTTACGACTATAGGACTTTGGTTATCTCGATCTCGTTAAGTCAACTCTTAGACTTAACTAATATGACACCTTCGAATCTATGTTCCTGTGCTGAGGACCTACTCAGGCTGTAGATCACCTCTTAACAATCTTTCGATGATACTTGATGAGTGCTCAATCTAACTTCTTAGATATTCATCCAAGCAGCAGCCTCAATAATTCAATCATTTAATCAACAACTATATGATCATCAAGATGGCCATGGTACATAGTCCTAATTGTACAGAGTGACCTTATAATGCATTCATTCATTTAATCTTAGAAAGGGAGTGAAAACAATCAATAATTTTCATTGATAAATCAAATATTACAATAACATTTATTGTAAGAATGGTTCACCTCGGGTTCACATGGCTAACACGAAGGCAGCGGTGGAGACACATCTTCAGGAGGTCGGAGTCAATGGCAGGTGGTAGAAGCGTGATGTTTCTAAGGAGAACCCTCATTTTGTTTAAGGGCGTCGACAAGGGTAAATCCATGGGAGGCATGGCTGGTGATTTGTGTCCGACAGTTGCGCCAGGGTCGGATGAAACTGGAGGGACAGGGGGAGATTTGGAGACAGGGAAGCCAAGAATGGATGGTGTTGGGCCTAGGGAGGGGTGGTCGAGCTGGGGGGCGGTTCGGTGGGAGGTTGGAAAATGGGTGGAGATCTGGTGGGGGTTGGGAAATGGGGGTAAATTTGGTGAGAGATTGAGAAATGGGAGGCAATGTTGAGGTGGTCGTGACTCGTGAGTATGCAGGGGGTGGGAGATGGAGTGAAAATAGGGTAGTGGGCACACAGGGGGTGGGGATTGGTTTGTATATGGAGGTGGGCACGCAGGGGTTGTGGGATGACTTGGAAATGGAGGCAGCGACATGCTTGGGCCTCCTCCCGCCAAGAAGGGGCTCCATGGTGTATAAAATGAATTGACTCTCTTGGAATGTGCGGGGCTTGGGAAGGCCGAAAAAGAGATCTGCGGCGCGAGGCGTGATATTGGAACGGATGGCCAAAGTGGTTCTTCTGCAGGAAACTAAGATTTAGGAGAGCCTCGAGTTATTGTGGAAGGAGGTGGGAGGGACAAGGTTAGGGGATTTCTATGCCATTGGGTCCAATGGAGCTTCGGGGGGCATGTTCATAGGGTGGAAGGGGGAGAAGTTCATCTTGGAAGGTAAGGAGTTGGTGGGATGCCACTAGATCACGATCCTCCTGAGACAGAGGGAGGATGACACTTTGGTTTCTATCAACAACATTTATGGCCCATGTAGTGGGGGTAGTTTTTCACAGTTGGTGGATGAGCTGGTTATTGCACAGGAGAGGTTCCACTCGGTCCCTTGGATCATGGTTGGGTACTTAAATGTCACGCTTCAGCCGAAGGACCGCCCGAGTGGTCGTGGCGGATGTGATGTGGGATCGTCCGAGCTTTGGGGGCTCATTTCTGATTTTGGGATGCCGATTGTGGATGCAGCGGGATGTGTATACACATGGCATAACTCTAGGTCGCGATCCCGTATGGACAGGTTCTTGCTTTCTACCGAGGCGATGGAGACGTTTCCGTTGGCTGGAGCGTTTGCCTTACCAAGAGCACATTCAGATCACACGCCAGTGATGTGGTCCTCTGGGGAGGAAGTCCGGCCTAGATCTTTTTTCCATTTTGAGACGGTGTGGTTGCTTGAAGATGAATTCCGTGAAGCAATGACAACTTTTTGGGCGAAGTGTCACCCTCCTAGGTCAGCAACAACTAGGTTGGTAGCTAAATTGAGAGCTCTTAGGTGGCATTTGATGGAGTTAAACCGAGTCAACTTGGTGCAGAGGAAGGCCAGACGGGAAACAATAGAAGATGAGGTATGCAGACTTGATAGACTGGAAGATGAGAGGGAGCTCTCGGCGGTGGATACTGAGGAGAGATGCGGGCACCTGGATGTTATTTTTCAGAAGGACAGGAAGGAGGTGGTGGTGTGGAGACAGAGATCCGGTCAGCGTTGGTTGAAGGAGGGTGATGAAAATATTCGTTTTTTCCACGTCGTCGCCAATGGGAGAGATGGAAAAACTATATCCACTCCATTGTGGTGGGTGGTACCATGGCTCAGGGGGCCCGTGCTGTGGAAGCGATGCTTCGTTCTCACTTTCAAGAGTTTAGCAAGTGCAGGCACATTCTGGATGGGGACGACAAGGTAGGGGCATTTCAATAATATCAGGCTCAAGCAAGATCACTCGTCCGGGTGTTCATGGAGGCGGAGATCAAGGATGTGTTATTTCAACTAAATGATGATAAGGCACCTGCACCTGATGGTTTCTCGGTTCGCTTTTTCAATGAATTTTAGGAGGCGTTCAATGATGATGTGATGGAAATGATCCATGAGTTTAGCAGTGGAAATCAGGGATTTGAAAAGCTGAACAAAGCATTGATTTTTCTTTTTCCCAAATGGGAGAACCAATCCTTGGTGGAAGACTTCTGACCCATTGCACTCTCGAACGCGATCTACCTCATTGTGGCAAAGACTCTGGCGAACCAGTTGCGTGGGGTGATGCAGGATCTCATTTATCCAGAACAGACAACTTTTGTGCCCGGGAGGTGCATGGCAGATGGGTTTGTGATGGCATCGGAGGTGATAGCGGATTGGAGGAGAAACAAAGGTAGTGGGTTGTTGTGGAAGGTGGATTTCGCAAAGGCGTATGATTGTATTGATTGGTGATTCCTGTGGAGATCTTTGGAGAGGAGGGGATCCCCTCCGATTTGGGTGGCTTGGATGAAGCGTTGTATCACTACGGTCTCCTGTGTTGTCCTCACTAATGGTAGGCCTGAGGGGAGTTTCTTTCAGCCACAGAGAAGGATCCGACAGGGATGCCCACTGGCCCCATTATTGTTCGTGATTGCCCCAGATGCTTTGGCAAATGCGGTTGGCGATGGAGGGGGATTGGTGCGGTGGCTACACTTTTGGGGATGTCTCGATTCCACTACTGCGGTATGCTGATGACACCATGATGTTTCTGAGAGCTGATTCGGATAGAATTCATCATGCGACAAGGATTTTAAATATTTTCGGTGACACTTTTGTCCTCAAGATATACGACATAAGTCCATGATGGTGCCTTTTGGAATGACACAACGAGAGGCGGAGGAGGCAACAGGCAATTTGGGGTGCTCCCTGGGGGTACTTCCGATCACGTACTTAGGGCTTCCTTTGGTGGTAGGGAGGCTTTAGGCTTGTGACTGGCGGTCGGTGATGGCGAGGTTGGAGGGGTGGCTGGAAGGCTTCCACGCTCTCTAAGGTGGGAAGGTTGTGATGTTGAAACATATTCTCTCTGCAATTCCAGTATTTTTTCGTTCCACCAGATTGTTGCCAATTGGGATCAGAATAAGGATGGATGTTCTAATGAAGTGGTTTCTTTGGTCGGATGGGCGACAAGGAAAAAAGGGAATTCATTTGGCTGATTGGAGTGTGGTAACAATAACGAAGAAACTCGGGGGCCTAGGAGTTGTCAGATTTGGGGAGATGAACAGGGCTCTGGTGGCGAAGTGGGTGGTGCGGATATGGGGGAGGTCGAAGGATCTTGTGTGTCGGCTCACGCAAAAGATATATGGTAATACCTTATCTTTGGAGGCCACTCGGATTAGGGAACACTCATTGTTATGGCAAGCTATTGCGCATGTACTTCCTCTTATGGCTGTCAAAATGAAGTCCGTTTTGGGAAATGGAGAAAGTTTTAGATTTTGGCTCAATGATTGGATGGGAGATGGAGTATTGCAAGAGAGAGATTCCCCAGTCTGTTTGGTGTGGCTAGTGTTAGAGAGGAGGTGGTCAACCGAAGGTGGGAGCGGGAGGGATGGAGCGTTCGATTCAGCATGTTACACTATGTTCGTAGATTAGAGGAGCTCCTGGGGATGCGTAGGAAATTAGCGGGGGTGGAGGGTCCCTCGGGTGGTCGTGACCACTGGGCGTGGGGCGATGGGAAATTCACAATGAAGAAGGCCCACCGTTTCTTCACCAGCGAGGAGGGGCAAGGGAGCAGTGGCATCAAACTTGATGCCAATCTCACTTGGAGGAACAAGGTACCAAGCAGAGTGAAGGTGTTCATATGGTTGTTCAGACTTGAGAAAGTTCTCACTAAGTGTCGTCGTAGCAAGTTATTGGGGGTGGATGATCGTCAATGTGGTAGATGTCAGGAGGGGGTGAAGGATTCGGATCGCCTTTTCTTCTCATGTCTGCACTCGGTGCGGGTCTGGAGTGATGCTGGGATTCCTTGGATAAGGGTGGAGAATGCGTCCAGCTTCTGGAACTGCATCAGAACGGAATGTGGGGAAGGACGTGCGAAGGCCTCATATCCTTTCGCCATCCTTTGGGCGATATGGCGTAGTTGGAATGATGCGCTGTTTAGGGGGGAATGTGCTCTACTATGAGAATGTAAGGTAACATTGTTGGATGCTATGTGTGTTTTGAAATCATATGGTGTAGAGTAATCTATGTAACCTAATTACCTATATATACACCCAATTTCGTGCGGTGGTCCCAATTTGGGACTCCACCCCTCCTTCTTTCCAAAAAATAAAAATAATAAATGGACTTGATATTAATATGGGCTTTATTTTATGTATATTACTATTTAATACTTTCATATATATATATATATATGATAAACAAATAAAAATGTATTAAAAAGTTAATATAGTTAGAGAACCGGATACTTTCCAACTTCATATTTTTACAATCTCATAAATTGATAATTGCAATCTATAGACAATCATCGTATTTATCTGCTATTTGGCTTATCGGATTTCAACTCATGTTTAAGTCTAGAGTTACCCTCATCTCTATCCAAGCCTTTGGTCCCAATGTGGAAACTGTGTTTAATTTCTTTTCTATAATATATCTAATCAACTTCAAATCTAAACAAGCCAACATCGAAAATATATTTATATAATAAATATACCTAATATAATGGATAAACAATATCATATCACATTATATTTACCAATCCAATCGTTCTAACCAACAAACATATGCTATTCACAAAAAGATTACGCATCTTACTGGTCCGTTAAAAAGAGGTTATTTTAACCCAACCCTACTAAGAAACATGTATAAAGTTGTAAGACCTCAAAATATAGCCATACACTTATACTTACAAGATTGAGAGTGGGTTATAAGATTGGAAAATTATTATTTAATAATTTTGATTTTAAGCATTTTGGATTATTGTCAAAATCTTCAATTACATCCGTGCTCAACAAGTTATCGGATACTACGGGAATCTACACCTGAGACGTTACAGTGATTGAATGGCGCAGCTGTTATGCATCTTCATGTTGCTTTCGTTTCCTCTTCATCAATATAATATTACTAGTTGGAGGGATTAGAAGGAGTTCATGAAAAGGAAAGTAATTGTGACGTCTTAACGTTTAATATAACTAAGAGGAACGGGAAATGAAGAGATTGAAAATCCTATATCTTGTATTGAAAGAAAAGGAAAGTGCAGAACCTCTCTAATGGTCTAGTGGTAGAAGCAGTGGCTCCCATTTTAAAGGACCAGGATTTGAATCTTACTGGTAGAAAAAAGGAAAGCGCGATGGTAGTATTTAAGAATATTTGTTATGTGTGTTTCCTTTTAAATTTTCCATCAACACTTAGAAATTTACTTTTTTTTGCAATTTAAGCAAATAGGTAAAATCATCTTATTATTTCAATTTAAAATATAAACAACGAAATTCTAAATGGGATTTTTACCCGGCAGACCCTATAATCTTTGCCAATTACCTCTACGACCTTCGAAATATCGTAATTCCTCCCTGGACCCCGTAAACTTGCTCCGTCTTACCCCACGAACCCTGCCGTTAAAATGAGACATATTGACCTAACTAGAGTGGGTTAAAACTGAGTTAATCAAACCATATAAAATCTAACGGCTGGAATTCACAGATTCAACAAAACAATTGAAATTTTTTATATGGATTTTGAAAATATTAATAATGGCAAACAAGATAGTACCTGCTCCGAATCTCTTTACCCATACCGTGTTGCGTATCATGGGCATAGTGCCTGCCATGCACGGAGGACTCATACGTCTCCACGTCCCCCCACATCGCGTACGCCTCCTCCTCGTGCATAGCTTCGTCTCCCACCAAGAGCTCCTCCTCTGGCATACGCAACGACACCACCACCTAAAATGCCACACAGATAATCGACGTTGCGATGATGTTCAATGCGATGATGAAGCCGACCCCGACCACTTGCTTGAGGAACTGCACGCCTTCACTGCCACCGTAGAAGACGCCGCGAGAGTTCGTGACCGGAAGGAAGAGCACGCAGAGTTGGGTCTCTGCGAAGAGGCTCGTGGCCGCACCGCCGAGGAAGCCTACGACGGCGTGTGTGTGGAAGACCCCGAGGGTGTTGTCGATCCTCTGGAGGAGAGGCCAGTGCTTGTGGACGATCATCATGGTGTACCACGGTACGCTGCGGGAGAGGATGATCATGGTGGGAAAGGTGGAGTAATTTACGAGAAGGATCCCCTCGCTCAAATGGAATTCTACTAGCGTTTCTTTAAACTTGATCCTGACCGTGCATACCTACTACGGAAGAAAATAGAATGCTCGGCAGGGAATGCTCGGCAGGGCGTGAAGGATATGGTAAAAAATCCTCAAACGCATCACGGAAGCGTGTGCGTCGTATCGAATACGACGAGGAGCGACTAGTCGCACTAGTTGCTCGATGCGGCGGAAATTAAAAAATTTTATGCGACGAAACCACATGATATTGGCACTCCCACTAAGCTTCACATGGTTCATCAAGATTCTATCTGAAATCATAACATTTATAATTTCATCAAATCTTATGTTCCAACTACAAGAAACTTATTTGAGTCCAAAGATGGAGTTCTTTGGCTTGCACACCATGCTTTCCTCAACCATAAAGCCCTGGGGCTACTTCATATGAATATCCTCAGAGAGGAATTCATAGAGGAATGCAATCTTGACTTACATCATGAAGATGTCATAGTCAAGTTGTGTAGCTATAGTTAGCAATATTCTAATGAGTTTAAGCAAGGTCATTGGAGAGAAAGTCTCATCGCAAGCGATGTCTTCTCTTCGCTGTGTAGCTTATGGCTACGAACCGTGCTTTGAAGGTCTCTACCTTCTCATCAGGTTCCCTCTTTCTCTTGTAGATCCATTTAAACCTTAATGGGTCTTACCCATATAGGTGGATCCTCGAGGGTCCATATACAACACTTGTATATGAAGTCTACATTAGACTTTATTGCTAACATCCATCTTTCCATGTTATGATCCTCATGAACTTCATCACATGAAGTCCGATCATTTTCATACTTAACTGACACATGGAATCCATCCTCAAACTTATTTGAAGAGGTATTAATGTTTCATCTTTAATTGTCTATTTAGTTTCCGGTTTCAGGAGCCTCATTATCATATGAAGATTAAATGAGTTTCTTTACTTCATTTTTATCTTGATTCTCAAGAGAGTCATCCTATAAGAATCATATTCTCAAAGATGAGATCTTTTAAGAATCTCAAGGTCATAAAGTAGGTATCCAATACCATCCTTTATTTTCCTAATGAAGTAGCACTATCTAGTGCTAGATTCCAGCTTACATGCATGGAACCTTATAAGTATATATAATGTAGTCTCTACCACATATACATATACCTGGAAACTAAGATAGAATTATGCTAAGATTAATCATTGATCAAATCATGTCACACATGATTAATTGTATCTCCCTACAACTCTACTGAGTTAAGGTCCATTAGGAGGATTGAGATAGGAATGATATTCACATTTCCATAAGGTATTCCTTGAATTCATCTAATGGGTACAAGCTACCTTGGTTAGATCAAATTCATTTCATCTTCCTTCAAACTTTGGTTCTAAACCAAAATTGTGAAATCTTTGAACAATTCAAAGTTTTGTAAGTGAAGAGAGGAAATCTCATATCACAAATAATCATCAATAGATATCACATATCCATAATGTTTACTATGATATAGATGATTCACATACATCAATATGTATGAGATCCTGAATATCTTGACATCTTACACCTTTCCCAAAGAAAGGGGGAATCAGACATTTTTACTTTGAATACAATATTCATAAGTATGCAAGATTTGAACCTTTAGACAATCTAAAGTTTCATCTCTTTTTAGTCTATTGATCACATCAGCCGACATATGTCCAAAACATGATGCTAGATCATTATCAAACGATCTTCATCCTCCTATTGATCTTTAATGGTTTATTTTTCAGCATTAGAAATCTTAATGAACCATTCATTAATTTTCTAATTAAGTAGTCCACAAGATTTTTAGATCACTATCTGAAATATCTCCATCATAACTCTTTATGATAGATTTATTACAGAATTCATGCTTATTTCCAACATTTGGAAATAAACAATGAGTGTATTCTAATATCTAGGTCATAGAGACATTCTCTAAGATTAAGGACTCCCACTGAAAATATGAGGTATATTCATCAGGTGGAAATTGTTGCAACAATTGCACCAATTCCAACTTAGATGACCATTAAACCTTAAGATCAAATTTATAGTATTCTAATACATATGCAACCAATTGCAAGTGTCATTAGAAGATTGAGATACAATTATTAGACTTTATATTATCAAATAATTAAGTCAATTTCAATGATTATAAGTAGATTATGCCGATGTACTATCCGATTCCTTCTCTAAGGATTCTAGATAGATATGATAGTCATACTATCAACACATCAACTTATTGCAGTATTGGCATTCATCCAACTCTTTGAATGTTACATGGAAGTCACAGAAGTACATTCAACTCTTTTGACTATACTTCTTACTTGGGTTCAACCCATGCTTCCACTGCGTTCCCTTTATCTATAAGAAACTATTTCTCAAGACAGATGATCTCTTATGTTAAAATCAAAAAATTTCAATATAAGAGAATTTCAACATTTATACATGCTGCATTCAATTCATACAATATGAATATTATGAAGCTTCAGGAATGACTAGAGTAAAGATAGTAGAATGATGACATTCATCGTATCTACATCCATCTAGACTCTTAAAAAATTGGTTCAGGTAGGTACTCAAACAATTTGAATACATTATCTCTTATAGAGCCACCATTCTGCATAATGCAGAGAACCATGTCATTCATGATTAAATGTTAAGAGCACATATGTATGCCGAAATATCTTTATTAATTTTATAAGGATTATTTGATAATTGCGATCATCATCAACATGTCACTTCAAAAGTACATTCGATGAGATCAAGACTTTTAGAAACATACAAACCCTAGGGTTTTAGTCCTATTGTCTATTTAATTATCATTCCTCATTATTATGAGGAAACTTGCACATTGCAACCACATACATTATGTGTTCAATTGCAAGTACAATATCTGGATCATAGGTCCAATCCATGATATTCTACTGGTTATTACTGAGTATAATATTGAGTGGGTTTAATGAAGGATTATCTGAAATAAGAAATTTGCATAAGGATATATATTTATATATATACATGTTTTACTTTGATTTAGGAATTTTTTATATCAAAGTTGTCTTGCCATGTCAACAATGAAAGTTCATTCCCTTAATCACTTTCAATGTAAGAGATATACTTACCATTATATCTCAAGCAAGAACTGGGATCTCCTTACTTATCTTTGTTGGATCCCAATAATATGAGAACTTACAACTCGGATAAAAAGAAGCGGGAACATATTCCGCCTTGCAAGTCCAACTTGCGTCTCCCAATTTGGTCTTTAATACCCGGACCCACCACCCCTAAGGCAATGTTGACCCGTCATTAATTGAACCAACTGTCAATAGGAATACAACTCGCTATGCGCAATACAATATCGCCCCAATAATATGAGGACTCGATATTGGGGTCACTACGCATACGTCCTTACTCTTTCGAGAAGCGACGAGCTCGATCCAAATGGATCATATGCAGGAGTTGTCACTTCGGACAGACGTCTCCTACATATAATATCTGGCGACGAAACTCTTCACCTTGACGGGAGACCATGGATGTCACTTATGTGATCCCCCATATCATATTCAAATTCTAATTAATTAACATGAATCATATTCGTATAATTAATTCTTCCAAGGGAATTGTTAACTCTAATCATATTAGAGTATTCTAATTGGACATAATTAATTCAATCATATTAAATTAATTATCAGTCTAATTTAATCAATCAAACTTGAATATCTTACTTGAATATATATGATATTATTCTCAAAGTACGTATTAATTCGTATTTTAATAATTAGAAAAATACATCTTAATCCCTCGGACATTATCCTGACCTTACCCGCTGTCATGGCCAGTACCGATGGGAGTGGGACGGACTGCATACGTTGCAACTCGCTACCCCAGCGATCCCCGACTAGACACCATATCCACCTCGGGAAAGGATAATGTCAAATTGATTAATTTGTACTTGAGATGATCATCGGTTCTTCAACAAAAAATTATACCATATAGTAATCAAAACAATTTTGATTATAAGGAAATTTGCTAGACAAATTCCCAATCCTATTCAAGCAAGGAGTTTGATGATTGTGATTCCAATTATGATTTAGATCAAATCTAATCAATTAATTGGTTGGGGCTAAGTTAATTAAAAATAATCATCTTCTAATATTTCTCAAATATTTTCCACAATTATTTCTCGAAATTAACAATTAATTTCATTAATTGACAATCACATGGTTCTAGATTAGGAATGTAATTTCAGCAGTGACTCCTACTTACTAAAATTAGCATATCTCAATCATATTAAATCCAAATTAGACAAAATCAATTTTCATTGATTGCTAATTTGATTTAGGACAGAACCCATGTGAAGTTTCACGCATTTCAAGGCAAGTCTAAACAGTAATTAACATTTTAATCACGTTCAGATTTACAGTTCCCGTAACAATGCATATATTTAATGGGGAACAAAATCCAAGTATTAAATTTGTGTTTAAACAATTTAAACAGTGCCGAATTTACTTACTAAACAGATCTACGAAATCAAATGCGATAAAAACTTTCGCGACCTAAACGAACCCAAGTCGTCCTCGGTTATTCGAATCATATTCAAAACCGTCAACCTGGCTCTGATACCACTTGAAGGATATGGTAAAAAATCCTCAAACGCATCACGGAAGCGTGTGCGTCGTATCGAATACGACGAGGAGCGACTAGTCGCACTAGTTGCTCGATGCAGCGGAAATTAAAAAATTTTATGTGACGAAACCACATGACCCAAGAACACTTCTCGGATCGTTTCGTCTAAACCACAAACAAGTATTAGGTTTACCTCTTGAAGTGTGGTTGCGATCGAGTCTCTAAACAAAGAGACCTCCTGTCTCAAGTCCGATCCGACGGAGGAGACGCTTGCGAGCGCGGGGATGAACCGCGTGCTTCTCGCAATCCATGTTGATGATCCAAGCGGCGGATCTCCTGATCTCGACATACGAGATCCGTCGTCTTGTTCACGAGCGGGACACACTGAAGGAGACGGAGATCCATGAGCAAAACATCGGGCAGCATAATGACGATGTCGCGGCGATGGAGAACCTCTCTAGGGCATCCATGGTGGACGGCCATGAGAGGGAGAGAGAGAGAAAGAGAGAGAGAGAGAGAGAGAGAGAGAGAGAGATTTGTTGTCTCAACTATTGTGTGTTGTCTATAAGAGCAATGGGGTGCCTCTCCTTTTATAGGGTTTTGGGATCCATGGATCTCAATCCATGTGTCAACACAAATCCAATGGTCCACATGAATTTGTGTTTCTTTCAATGGTCATGATTTGTTGCTAAAAACACAATAACAATTAATTTAATTTAAATTACTATATGTTGATAACTCAACACAATTTAATCACAAAATTAAATCATCAATACATGGAGATAATGAAAGGAGAGAAAGCCTCCTTCCATGTGGAGAGGGGGGACGGCCTCCCTTTCCTAATGGGAGTGGTGGTCGTCCACCCTCCTCCATTAGGAAGGTGGCTATTTCACCTTTTATGTAATCTCCATTATTTGCAACAATTTTTTGTTGCAAATTCTTCTACAAAATTAATTCACAATTATTTTGTAGACATTGCAATCTTGCCATTGAAAAATTTGTGAATCACATTCACAACCGAAAACAAAATGTAAATTACATTTTCAATTTAATGTCCAATGTGAATCCAATTCACATTAACATTTAATTAACAAATGTAAATTACAAATAGCTCTCTCTTATATATTATAAATCACATTTATAATATATATGACTAATATGGATATTGCTATCCACATTATTCATATCTATGATAATTAAATCATATTTAATCATCTTGGATCTCTATTCTCTTGTGTTCAAATAATATAAATCACATTCACATTATTTACATCTTTGATAATCAAATCACATTTAATTATCTAAGATAGCTCTCTTTATAATATGAATCAAATTCATATTAATCACGATAATTAAATCACATTTAATTATCCATTTTCTCAATGCTTGGATACATATATCAACAATAGAATTATCCATGAACTCCTTCAAGGATAATGCGCTTTCTCCGCAGATACTTGGAGATAAGGACAGGGCGATTGTATTGTTCCACGTATAGTGACATGGATATTAAGATCATATCTCAAACCCAGATCTTGGGCTTCCCATAGATGCTTGATTAAATCAAGACCGTAAATCTAATCTTCTCATTGAATCTGAATCACATTCAGATCAATGTCCAATACTTGGACCAAGATCAGATCACTTCTCTACTGAGAGGAGTCACTAAAATCCAGACCCGTTTCATCACTCCCTAGGAATGGAAGCGTCATGGTTATACAATCGTTTATGATCACATCACCCTCAGGTATTCCCAACACCTGTACATCCTGCACACTGGAAGACTCAGATTAAACCCGAAGTATTGGATCAACTTTATACTGTCTACTTCATGGTTTTATCAGTAAGTTTCTCATTTGATCATTGGGAATCGGTATCGATCATATACTTTCCAAAAGCATATATCATACCTAGGTCTTGATCATATACTTTCCAAAAGTATATATCAAACATACAAATTCAGTCAAGCTTCCAAAGCGAGACGACCATGCGCATGGAATTTGATTCTTCCCAATATCTCATGAGTGAGCTCATGTCTTCCGGTTCAGTAACTGAACCTGTATGATCCCTTTGAGAGATCGTATTACTCATATGCCCTTATACGCACACCAGCGCGCCGGTGTATAGACCTTGATTAGGTCATCAACCTATTGGTCTGCCAAATGTACATATTCAGACATATAGTAAAACATCTGTCTCCGGTCAGAGGATGTGTGCCTATATCATGACAGCATACGATATAGGACTTTGGTTATCTCGATCTCGTTAAGTCAACTCTTTGACCTAACTCATCTGACACCTCCGAATCTCTATTCCTATGCAGATGACCTGCATCAAGAGGTCGGTCAGATATCAGCCTAACTGAGATAGGATTGCCATCTCCTACTCCGGCTGGAGATCATCTCTTAACAATCATTTGACGGTGCTTGATGAGTCCTCAATCTAACTCATTAGATATTGATCTAAGCATCCGCCTCTATGATTCAATAATTGAATCAACAGCTGTATGATCATTAAGATGGTCATGGTACATAACCCTAATTGTACTAAAGGACCTATTTTGCAAATTATGTATTCTTCATTTCAGATTAAGGAGTGAATTGCAATAACATTTATTGCATAATGGCTAGCCATGGGCTCGCATTTCCAACAGGGAGAACATGCACTGGAAGCAGATGAGTGTTATCTTCCTTGTTTAACCACTTCGGTGCTCCTGTTCCGTTCCTGTACGCCGCCGAGATCTCCATGGTCGCCACCGCTCCCCTCACCTTCGTGCTTTCTCCTCTCTTTGAGCGCTGGAAAGAGCAGCAGTGGTTGGGGGCTTCGAGCGCGCCGCCGACCGGGTGTTGCGCTGCCGAGGTGGATATCGTGAAAGAGGACCTGGAGGTGAAGTGTGAGGCCAGAGGTTGGGAACGAGGAGGTGAAGGGCGGAAGTTGGGGAGGAAGGTGAGGGCGGTGGAGGTGGTGGGTGTTGGGGAAAAGGAAGAGGTTGAAAGGGAGTGGCAATTGATGTAAATTCGATAACTAAAATAGGTATAATATAAAAGAATCTAATGGAATCTGGTTAGTTTTAACGGGTAAATGGATGGGGGTTAACCACAGGGTTTATAGGGTAAGAGTTAGCAAGTTTATAAGGTCTAGGGAGGAATTACAATGTTTCGAATCCAATTCATGAAATATATAGAAGGTAATCATCACAGAATCATATTATTTGAAATACATATATAGTAAAATGTCAACAAAATTTCAACATTCTTTAGAACTTTTACATCACGAATCCTAAATTATTGTCTGATTACATCATACCCCCTATCAATGGTTGGGTTAAGTCCTTTTATGTAATTTACCATAATTTCGTAGTACTCTCGATCATGAACATTTTGGCTCCAAATATCGGTTATCTATTAATTAGTGGCTTGACCTTCAAGCGAATACCATCCACAACATTTAGATTGGTCCTCCTCAATTCGTACTCTTTCCTCCAATTTTTCAAACCCTACGAATCTAATCCCAATTGTAAACAATTAACGCGAGGTAGATCCAAAGGTTAGTTACTACTAGAGGAGTGATCTTATGAGAGTAAAAAGTTGTGAGAGCATGAGAAGGATGATTCTGGATCACATGATTCACCCAGGAAAGAGAAAACAGAATCATGTGGTCCAGAATCATTCCTCTCATGCTCTCATAATTTTTTGCTCTCATAGGATTACTCCTCGTTACTACTAATCACCCAAAGGCTTCTAATTAGTGTGTGTTTAACTCACCTGTGACAAGAGGCACAGCAACGACTCGTACTGGTTCCTAGCCACCGAGTCCCCGACGAACCCCATTGACTTCCCGCGTACCATCTCGAGGAACAGCTTCACATCGAAGGCCGGCAGCTCGCACCGGCGCGGCTTCCAGCTCCAGTTTAAGTAGTCCATGTCCTTCCCGTACTTGCCGCAGTTCTTCGAGTCGGGCATCGTAGGACAACTTACGTTCGTGTAAGGTGGCGGTATCTCTCTATTCCTCACCCATGTCCCGTCGGTTACGTCACAGTACTCCTCTTTCTGCAACGATCCTGACGACAATGAATATAACAACGAATATTATTTGTTGCAAAAATCAACTTGTATACTTCAAAGTTCTGTATGTCTTCTTCTTCGCATGCTTTTGCTTTTTAGTTGTTTTCTCTTCCGGTGGCCGCGAGAAATGACGATGACCTTTATATTGGTGATATTGTAAAGAGGAAGACAATGGATAATCATTGATAAAGACAGAACCTTCAGGCGGACCAGATTGGCCGATCATCATGATGGGTTGGACGGCGAAGACGTCGGGGTAGTACATGGTCACGAGGAGGACGACGAAGACGGCGGCGAGGAGCCACAGCACGACCGAGCATCCGACGGCTCTGAAGAGGCCGTGAGTGCAGCTGCTGCTGTGATCTTTGTAGTAGAAGGGGCGGTGGTGGCGGAAGAGGTGGCGGAAGAGCGCCATTAGTGGGTGATTACTGCTCTGTAATTACGATCTGCTCTTCCTCTTCCACCTCCGTTTCTTCGAAGGTGGAAAGGGTTTAATAATTTAATTAGGAAGCATCTTGATTAAGTGGGGCCCCCATGGACTTGATTGCCACCTAATTTCGTCACCCATAATTAAATGTTACACGATCGTATTCGTTGCTTTATACGAAGGATCAAATTATACCTGTTTTCTAACCTTGTAATTATAGAATGTCAGAGGGGTACAAGTGTAAAAAACCTATGATTATTGGTATATTTGACTTTTATCTTATTTTTATTGTAAATTTCTTCTGGCATGTAAATTGATAATATATTATATAATTATTGTCAGATAAATACGTGAACTCATTATATTTGTTTCATATGAAAATCCTTTAATACATATGTATTTAAGGTACCGATTGTTTGCATCGGTAGTTTGAATCCATTGGTTGGATTGCACCGAAGGAATTCCAGCAAGTTTTTCTATATTTTATAGCTTACAATGGAACTAAGGAGATGGTTGGACTTGGAGATGACGTGAAGGGGAGGGAAAGCTTTCTCATTTCTACGTTTCCATCTCTCGGAGAGAATCGATGCATCGGCGTCGATGAGACCGGATCGTCTGCTGTACTGCAACAGAGTTGGCTGTAGGAGCTGGTGTGGGCTCAGATCATTTAAATTCATGGAACCCCTCGATCAAGATCGAGCGACTCCAGCCCTTACAGCCGACTCTGATGTAGCAAGGGCTACAGCAGACGATCCAATCTTCGACGTCGATACCCCTGCCAGAAATTTTCACACAAAATATCCTACGAAGAACAATAATCAACTCGGAATAATGAGTGTCGTGATCGGTATTTTTTGTTATTTCGATAGAGTTATATCGAGGAATAAATTTTATTTCCTCGTTGATTTATGTTAATTGGTTAAAAAGGTAAATTGTGGTAGGATGTACATGAATATAGTTTATGTTCGCGATAAATTATAAATAATTACGATGTGGCATATATCCGTGCAAACAAATTCAACAGTATTTATTTCAAATATGCAAAGCATAAGTTTTGCGGATATACATTAATATTTGATTATATAATTAGCAGTGTGGAAGAGAGTATTCGGGGCAATCAATGAGTTTTCGGATCACACAAGGATCCGATTGTCTCCTGTAATAAAGCTTGCTGTATTACAAGAGACCGCCTGATGGAGATCGGACGACTCTTTTAATCGAGGCTCCCCATCCACCCTCTCTCTCTCCCCCAGTTTGGTTCCATTTCGATAATCCGACCTTTGTGAATGTTTTGCATGTCGGCGATATTATCTCGTTGAAGAAGACGTGTTGGTTCCGTTTCAATCTCTGTCTTTATCAGAGATAGAAAGATATGGTAAGAGGACATGCACCCTCAAAACATGGGATTAATATACAATGCATCGTTTTGATCCGTGATGTGTTCATGCTTAACAACATGATACCTCATATACAACGGGAGCGTGACGACGTCGCAGCCTGGAAGGAGATCCCCAGACAGTGGTGTGCGGTGAGGAGGAGCGCCGGCATGGTGCAGCCTGGAAGGAGATCCCCAGACAGTGGTGTGCGGTGAGGAGGAGCGCCGGCATGGTGATGAAGATGGATCACTCCTGACATCACGCGCTTCAACTTCTCGCACTGCTCGTACCACCAGGAGACCCTCGACAACCTCCAGAAGGCCATGGACACTACCGACATCCTCTACACCGCCATGCTTGAGTTTTGTGCAAGTCATGTGTTCGATGAAATGTTTGATAAGGATTCGAAGCTACGAAGGAGAATTTTTTTACATTAAGCTTATCTAATTTTGTATTATTGCATTATAGTTTACATTAGAAAATTTATGATTTTATAAACCTCACATTATTGTTTACATATATTGGTATTACTAGCTAGCTCTTTATTTTACACAATTGGTCTTATAATTGTTATTACTAGTCGGCACCATTTTTGCCGATCACAGTACAAATTTTTACAAAGCGAGCATCAACTTTACAAAAACAGTGCAAACATTTGCAATTATGACATGTTACATATAAAACTTACCAAAAGAATTCGGATTTTACAAAGGAATGCAGAAAACATTACAGACACACACACACACACACATATATATATATATATATCATTTTGATAGAATCCTGATTAATGATGTGTAAAAATAAATTGCAATCATGCAATTCATTTTACAAAAGGGAATTAGAAATTTTACAAATGAAAAATACTTACTTTACTAAAAAATATTGAATGGTAATGTTTAAAATCATAAAATTTACAAATGTAAGTACAAATTCTACGTAAAACTTGTTCGATTTTATAAATAACCCAGTTCGTTGAGAGCATATTTTGAAATTGACCAATAAAGGTATTAACAAAAAATCCAAAAAATCAAATGATCCTTAAATAGTAATTGACGTTATTAAATAAAATTCAAATTTAGAAAAAAAATAAGGTGACTGAAATGCCATTTTAGATAAGATACCGTTAGATGGAGATCCAATGCCTCTTACTCATAGCTCTCCATATAAATTGTGAGCCCCAACATCATTTGAAAGGATAATTTGTACATAATTTTTTCTTTCAATTCCCTCAAATTAAATCCATTTCCAAATGAAAATACAATGAAATATCTTGATTGAACTATATGCGATGATCAATGGATTTATTCTGATGTATATCCACATGGGTCTAATCTCAACAAAAATTATAGAATAACTTCAAATGTATATCCACATGGGTCTAATCTCAACAAAAAATATAGAATAACTTCAAATGAGATTGGTACTCATTTAAATCATGCGGTTGAAATTTATGGAGCATTAGTTTTATTATTTTAATGTTGGATAGCTTATTTTGGTGAATTTATCACATTCTAAAAATATAACTTAATTCGAATGGGCTCTCTCTCTATATATGATGTTGGTGGCAAAGACGACTCTCGCTCTCTCTCTCTCTCTCTCATGTTGGTGGTGGCGGCAACTCTCTCTCTATCTCACGACGTTGGCGACAACGACATACGAGTACACGATGATCTTGTAGGAGATCGTGTAGCTACGCTCGGTGACCTTGAAGGAGGTCGTGTGGATGCGCATGACCTGACAACAGAGTAACAAGAAATGATGCTAATTGGCATAATTTACATTGGTGATATAAATAGAAAATTTTACCTTTTATTAAATAATTAATTTTTTTGCACCATCCAATTATGGATTGCACCAAAAAGTTTGGAAAGACGGAAACCTAAAGGGCACCTCACGGGTTTGTAGGATCCGTTTGGTAACCAGGTTACCCCGGGTAACCTGATTTACCCCTCTTTATTCTTAGGTTGGAATTTCATCATAAATGATAATGACATCACATCACATTCATTATTCCAACCCTCTTCAACTCTCATAACCATCTTAAACATCTACTATTCACAACAAGTAACTGATGAATCTCCATTTCATCACCTTTATTCTATCATTTTGGCATTTAAAACCCTATTTAAATGCATGCAAATACCTCTAATGTGCATAAATTAACATTCAAGCATAGTTATGTAAATATTTGTATAAAATATTGTTTTTAATGCCAAATTATAGAATAAAGAAAAAAAAGAATATTGAAGATATTTTATGACCCTAACATCGAGAACTAGGCATCTTGATGACTAGGTCGACAAGGAATAAAGTAGGGGGACATGAGGGCCAAGAATACAATAAAATTTTCATTTATTTCATTTATTATTTATTTGTGGGATCTATTTTATTTACACTTTTTATACCTCAAATATATAAACTTTATACATTAAAGTTGTAGATAATAAATATAGAAAAATACAAAATTGATTTCATGCAAAAATAACATACAAAATAAAAGTTATAGTCTAATATGATTCCAAAATCCCAACTTCTTAAACTCATATCTCTCAAATAAAAACTCAAAATAGATCAAAATCACCTTTAATTGTATATAACTTCTAATAAGCTATTTAATAGACGTGGTTTCATATTTTTTGGAATTAAGGTGTTAAAGTTAGATTTTGGATCTTATTGTATAATCTAAACGATTAAAATATTTGTTTTAATTATTTTTCATTATTTTTATAATTTTATATTTTTATTATTTTGTAAATATTATTTATAATATATGTACATATTAAACTAAAATAAAAACATAAAAATATACTAAAATAAAATATGTATTTAAAATACATATATATAATACCTATACTTATGTATTTAACATACCTATTTATTTAATTATATACATTATATCATAAAAATAATAAAAATACATTTATATATCTAAAAATAAGCTATAAATATATAAATTAATAAATTAATTTAATAAAATCAAAAATAAAAAATAAAATAAAAGACACAAAAATATAGATGAATATACTTATAGGGGACCTTTCAAATGAGACGTGGTCCTTCCATCCCTAAGGAAGGCCAACGATCTGGGCCATCGGATTTAAATCCAATGACACCTTCAATTTTGTTGACCAAAAGGGCATTTTGATCATCAAATTTTGTATTAATTATGCACGTAAATTAATATTCTGAAATACTAAATTTGGTTAGTTTTATTTTTGGTATTTTTCGCAATACCATATTTAAAAAATATCTAGTTTTGTGCTGGGCGATACTATCTGGGGCATATGTTTGTATCCTCACGCATTTTTTTGTAGAATTTAAGATTTCTTTTGTAACGAGTGTAAGTTTTTTGTAGAATCCATAGTTCATTCAAAAAGTCATCCATTATTTGTAAATTTTGCATGGTTCTTTGTAAAATACTATTCATCTTAGTAATTAATGTGTAGTTCTTTGTAATTAATGATTGTATAGTTCTTTGTATGATAAAATTTGTATAGTTTTTTGTAAAAATTGTGTTAGTCATTCACTCTTAATTGATGCGAATATATAAATCAAATTGGTATAAAACACATATAATAATGCACATCCAAAATGTGTAATGCGTATTAATATATACAAGATTTATAAAAAAATACATTTTTCATTTTCAACCATTGGTTTGTAAAAATACATAACAAATGGTGTAATACATATCTAAATTGTATAATACACATTAATAATGTATAGTACACATCAATATTGTATAATACACATCAATATTGTATCAAACTGGGAATCGATTCTTCATTCAGGACTGGTTGCAGCACCGTGTACACGCATCGTCATCCGATCTACATGTTGTCGTCGTCGTTTGCATGAAGGTCTTCCCAGAGAATCGCAGCATCATTCCCTAGCAACTACACGCGCCATCAACTTCTGCCTTGCTGATGAGGCCGCGCATGATGCTAAAAATTGATATGTAAAAAGATTGACGACGAAGATGAATGACAGAGACGAACGACGGCCTCCTCGCAGCGGCAACGACCTTCCTCATGACGACGACGAAGATGAACGACAGAGATGAACGGCGAAGACGAATGAGGACCTCCTCGCAGTGACCACGACCTTCCTCATGATGACAGCGGAGACGAACGACGGAGCCGATCGACAAACTCCTCACAACGTCAACACCTCCCTGCACATCCTCCTCCTCTTGCCGCTGTTTGTGCGTGTGAAATTAGGGTTGGCAACATGATCGGCAACGTAAATGGCAAAAATAGGGGAGTCATTAATGATGAGATATTTTTGGTGATTACATACTATATTTTGGTAATGAATAATGACCAAAATGTGTTTTTGATTCATTAAATAATAAGATTAACATACCTTTAATGACAACCGACGGATTAAATATGAACGGATAGGATCGTTGGCCATCCTTATGGATGGAAGGACCTAGTCTCATTTGAAAGATATCCTATACTTATATATCAATACTAAAAAGTAACTTTTTATTATATACCTCTAAAAAATAAATAAATATCATAATAAAATAATACATAAAATAAGAAATACTTTTTTATTTTATAACCTAAAATTAATAAAATTGGTTTATATTTATTATTAATTTTCCAATCTTTTTCTATCGAGTTTTTCTTGGTTGGTCCACGTGGACCAACCAGGAGGATCCATTAGTTGATCGCGATCAATTAACTGGCCTACACCCTAGCCAGTGTCAGACCTCGCTCCTAGCCATTTTCTCAATTTTCTTCCCACCTCTCCTTTCACCAAATCGCTTCGATTTCTTCTGCATAATTGTGCATCGTTCATTGTACATGCATGCCCACTGATTCCCTTGGGCTTTGGGTCACTGCATTTCCTGATGCGCTTCGATCTTTGGAGCCGCTCTTCCAGCTTGTACGAAAAACCCTCTCCAATCTTCCTCTCTATTTCGAACCCTTTTGGCTGGCTTTGGTCCTCCTCTCGCGTGCTCAGGATCGACGCATGTGACGGGCACATCTCCAGCACTTTGTAGTGAGCCTCGACGAGCCTTTAGGTGTTTCCACCTTCCTCCGACGGAGCTACACCGTCGAGGTCCTCACTTCATGGCCTTGGCCTCTGAGGTACTCTATTTCCTTGTCTTTTTAGCTTAGTATAATCTGTAGGTTTACTTCCTGCTTTTGGTATCATTTAATCGCATCTTTTAACGTAAATAGAAACCCCTATAGTTCGCCGTTAGTTGATCGCGGTCAACTGACTGGCCTACACCTTAGCCAGTTTCAGACCTCGTTCCTAGCCATTTTCTCAATTTTCTTCCCACCTCTCCTTTCACAAAATCGCTTCGATTTCTTCTGCACATTGTGCATCGTTCATTTTACATACTTGCCCACTGATTCCCTTAGGCTTTGGATCACTACATTTCCTGATGTGCTTCGATTTTTGGAGCCGCTCGTCCCATTTGTACAAACACCCTCTCCAATCTTCCTCTCTCTTTTGAACCCTTTTTGGCTGGTTTCGGTCCTCATCTTGCATGCTCAGGATCGATGCAGGTGATAGGCGCGTCTCTAGCTCTTTGTAGTGAGCTCCGATGATCCTTTAGGTGCTTCCACCCACCTCCGACGGAGCTCCACCGTCAAGGTCCTCACTTCGTGGCCCTAGCCACTGAGGTACTATATTTCCTTATCTTTTTATCTTAGTATAATATGTACGTTTACTTCCTGCTTTTGGTATCATTTAATCGCATCTTTTAGCGTAAATAGCTACCCCCATAGTTCGTCGGAGCTATCCTCCAACGTATGATCTACCGTGCTTCCTGTTGTTCTTTGACCATGCCAAACGCCTCCACTCCTTCCCCTACTGCTTCTCTTCGCTTCGCTCTGCAACCTGTCATCCACCCAGATCCACCGTGGATCTGGAGGCCAGGTCTCTCCCTCTGTCACCTCCGCCGAAGACCTCCACCCGTGTCACCTAGAGCTTGTTCCACCCCCATGAGCTTCTCCAAGCTCCTCCTTTTTCGGTGCTAACCTTCTCCTGTAGGAAAGACTAGCAAAGGGGCTCTTTTTTAGAGCCATTGATGGCTGTAGAACAAAGCTCTAGGTCCCGGACCTCGTGGAGGACTTCTCGAGGTTCCTGGCCATTTTGATGGAGTCAAACAGATGAACAAGCGCCCCATGATCATCCTGAAGCCGTCCGTACCCAGAGAATCGATTGGAGTAGCGAGATCTTGCGAATCAAAGCGAAGGTGGGTTGTTGATCTTCATTGTTCTTCGTGAGGAGCAGTACTCGTTGGATCAAGAGTGCACGCCTAGTTTGAGTTAGAGCCGTTGGATCGCCAACCCTTTCAAATGTCAGATCCTGATCAAGGATCTAATCCTGGACGTGCATCCACAAAGCGGCATCGTCGCGTGAGGAGGCGACGTGTGGCTTAAGTAGGCGCCATCAACCATCCGATCTATGCGCTTAGAGGGGTATTTTGCATTTATTACCCCCTTATTTTGGTATTATATTTATTAGTACTAAAACCTTCGCCTGGCATGTATTATATTTTGGAATATTTGCATTTTAACCCCCTGACGAGTCGCTAAACACGATAAATAATTCGGTCATGTTGTAGCACGTGTACTTAGCGATTCAGTCAGAACCGAGAGAAGATATCCGTGAAGAGTGTCTCGGCTTAATTTATATCGCGGACAAGTCCGGGGTCGAACACAGGGAGGCAAAGGAACAACTTTGAAGAAATAATGAACATATATACAATGTACACCTAGGTCCCAAAACCCAACTTTTGCAAATGAGCTTCGATTTTAATGAAACCACTTCCGTTGGATAGATAATTTTCTAACTTGAATGAGTTTGGTGAATTTGGAGTTTATACGGAGTGGGAATTTGGCTTGGAAGTTGGTCTTTACGGCTTTTTCCATTTGGGATCTAGGAGCATTTATTTGAGGTAAAATTTGTTTTGTATTTTTGTATTTTTATATACATTGATATGAACACGTTGGAGAAAGAATTAGCCAAAAAGGAATTGATATTAAATTATTAAAAATACATAAAATTTTGGGCTATTTACATGTATAAAACTCCTTTATTTTTGCGGCTTTTTATGTGTAATTCATTTTGTACAATCTAATATACAATAATTAGTGTGTTTTATTTACAAGAGACATTTTGTTAATTTAATGAATTTATGTACATTTTTCTGGGATTTTACCCGGGGATTTTGCTAAGATCAAGATACTGAGATGATGAATTGTGGATTCATCACCCCCAATGTTCTCGTATTTATTGTTAGGTCCTCCTCCACATCATCTCACGTGACTTTGAGCATGAGGTGCGGGCATTTTGCAGAGGATTCCCTACGACTTGTGACATTTTGTATTTGGTCCTTTAATTCTGAATATTAGTTATAACTTTTTGTGAAAATCGCACGTTGGCCCATGGATGTTCTTTTAATTACAGTTATACTCCTGCTAGGCCTTGTATTCTTGTGTGCTTGTTCTATTTATTAAAATTAGTGTTTGTTCTCTAAAAAATCCCAAAAAAATATGAATAATTTCATGTACATTGTAGTTTCATGCCACATCTTAATTTTACAATTTTAAGATTTTTTATTATTTATTAAAATAAAAAATAACCTATTTTCTCCTTGATTAAAATATAAAACCCATAAAAAGATGAATGACTGTTGAAAAAATCCAAAAAAATATATTTCATATTTATTTAGTTATTTTACAACTTCAGATGAAAATCCCTAAAAATTAAAAAAAACCCATAAAATTGAAAACACCTAAAAAAACTTATAAAAATTTATAAAATTCTTAAAAATTCCAAAAATTATGTTTCTGTTTTATAATTTTATCTATACAATTATGTATATATTAAAATTAATTTGGATAATTTTTGTACTATTTTATTTTTTTCATCTCAATTTAATTTCATATATTTACTTAGCCCCTGATTTAGGGTATCTTTAACTTTAAAAATATATAAAAATTCCTAAAAATTCCTAAAAATCACAAAAAAGTAACAAAATATTTGAAAATCCAAAAATATTAGCTACCTTATTTTTAATATTTTTATTACTATTTATTTCTATATTATATTGTATTATATATATCCTCTTATCTAGCTATATTGTATTTATAAAAGAAAAGGAAATATAATAATATACAAAGAAAATATAAAAATAAAAAAACAAAATACAAAAATATAAAATCAAAAATTAAAAAATTAAAAAATTAAAAAATTAAAACCCACATAAAAAATATAGACGAAGACTTCACAATCACATTTTTGTGCTTAATAGCCCGATCTATCTAGTTTGCTACATGTGTTCGACGCTCTACACTACTTACACTATACACATCTATTGTAGAGTTATAATAAATTTTAACTCCACGCGTTTTGCTTTTCATTACGTGATCATTATTGTGGGTTAATAATTTGGCGGAAGATATGAAGAAGTGGGTTCACAAAAACGAAGGGTGCTCTCCAGACGGTAATCTTAATGTGGCCGGTTGAATTTTGCAGTTTTCTTGAGCGGTCAACATATTGACTGTGGTCTCGCTTTGTGAGATCGTACGACCCTCTACAAAATCAGTTACCCCAACCCACCCCATCCCACTAACCAGACAGACACGTAGTGTGCCTGCTTCTCCAAATCTCTTGTTCCAAGTGCTTTATTCCTCATGAATTTTATCGAAAAATAATAAGGTACGTATATTTTCTCCCAATGTACTCATCGTTGCACAACAAGCCCCTTATACACGAGGAAATTGGATCGCATCCAATAACCTTTAATACACCACTAACATCCATTAACAACCTACCATTAGATCAACTCCAAGGACTCTGATCTCCTACAGTTCAACATTTGATTGTGGCATTGGGTTCTAATCCAATGGCCATAACTTTATCTTCACCCTTCCACTTAATCCATTGCCGCCCCACCTTAAGCCACTGGAATGGCATTGACAATTAACCATTCTTCCTGAGAAATGGACGACCTTACCGTGCTCTTTTCTGCAACAGCATTGACACTGCTTGTAACGTCTCAGATTCATATCCCTGGATCGTTATTCAGGAAAACTAACTCAGACAACTAGTTGGATAATTTTTATGAGTGGATGTTGAGATATGCCCCCATCGACGTAGGACGTTACAATGCCAAACTAACTCTCGCCAAACAATTGAATTATTAGTATGTGCATGTGCTACTTAGTCATCTAAAGAGTTTCCCCCTAATAAGACATAAGCTCCTTTAGCTTTTCTCTCTCTAGATTGAGTGGGCTAGGAATCTTTAGTCGCAATTAAAGTATCTAATTCACATTGAAATCAAGAAATATCTGCTATCCAATTCACGCTGAAAGATGAAAGATTTGTTTACCATGCTTTGAACAATTTAAAAGTATGACCTTTTTGTTCAATAAAATGTTAACCGAGAGACATACACTATCGAGGGCCAAATAGTAGAAAACATCTGAAAGGTCATGCCTCTCACAGTTAAGTGGACTCAAAACAAGCAACTCACGTATTATTTCTCGCTGTGAGTTGCTATGTCCCAACAATCCTTTCCGAAGCCGCGCATCATCCCCCCAGTTTATTGTGCATTAGATACTACATCTTGTAGATATCACTGTGCAATACTTCTACATATACAGTTTCAGGCATGTCACTTAACCTCCGATCATTCAGCCTTTTATTTTTATGAGAATCACTTTAGAAGATTGGATTGGTTGAATTTTATTTGAATGTTATAATTTTTATTTTACCTTTTTTTTCTCCACAATACGGTTCCAATTGTTACCTACTTTTTCCATGCAAAGCACTGATGAATCCCACATCATCACTCTTTATTCCTTTATTTTAGCTAGAAACTTGAGCAAAATACCTTGTAAATATGTATAAATATCATAAATTGCCAAAGAGCATGTATCTTGTAAATATGCATAATTAGCATGTTTTTGTGCATAAATAAAGGAATAAAGAAACACAAGAAAAAAAGAGAAATATTTAGAATAAATATTGAGTGACCTAATCCCAAGGGAGGGCTCAGCATGGGCCTGACCGCAAAAGAATTCAAGTAGAGAGAGATATGGACACTCGATTGTGTGTACATATACCTATGTACATAAATAAAAATTATTTTCCTCTAATAAAAATAAAAATGTGTGTTTATTAATTTGTACATATTTGTAAAGATAAAACCAAAATAAAAATGGAAAAATACAAGAAAAACAAAAAGAAACAAAACACCTCCCGTCAATGTATATAAACCATGTACATAGAATGCTAGATCTATTTATTTTCTACTTGTACATAAATAACTAAAATGCAACAAAAATATTTCCATATTCCTTATTTCATGATGTAAATAAACAAAATTAAAATTAGAAAAATAAAAATAAAAATAAAAAGAAATAAAATAATAAAATTAAAATCCACCTTGTGTATATACCATGTAAATATGTAAATAAAAGTATTTAATTAACCCATGTAAATAATTAATAAAAATAAAATAAAAATACCCCTTTATTCAAAATTTTATTCTATAAATAAATAAAATATAAAATTGGAATAATTGTATAAAAATAAATCATTAAAGAAATAAATACATGTATATACCTATATATAATAATAATATAATGTAAATACATAAATTATATTTCAAAAAAATAAATAAAAATCACTAAATAAACATTTTTCATGTTTTAAGTTTTTCGAAATAAAGTCATTTGCTATTTTTTATTTAATTTACAAATCTGTAATAATTGACGGCATGTGATTGGTCCACGGGGCATTGTTGACCCCCGATCAACTCTCCCCCTGGACCACTCAACTCGGATCCATGCGCCCGACCCGCTCTTCTCCAAATTTTCTTCGCCTGATCCGAGCCCCCAATAACCAAACCCCGGGTCCTAATCACATTAGACATATCCGAGATCCACGCCCGGTGGTTTCTCCTCGGGATCCGAGCTCCGACAACTCGCCCGACCTTCTTCTTCTCGGACCCCTAGCCATATAAAGCTCCACCTCCGCTGCACCTTTTCCCGCATCCTTGGCTGTGCCTCTTCGTCCCAGGACCTGCAAGTTACTCCCATGAGTGACAGCTTCGTGAGAGAAGTGTCGAAGAGAGGAGAGGAGACCTCCAGCTATCGATCCGGCAACGTCTGCCATCGTGCGCCGCCGCGAGGTGCGCCCGAGCCTCGGGCATCGACGTCCCTTCGAGGCTACGACCCAGAGGTCGCCAAGCTCGTCCCCAGTCAACTCCAGCCATCAGGTACTTTCGAATCCTCGTAGTTTCGCCTAATTTCATACTTCTCCCTAATCAACCCTCCGCCGTCGCCGATCAATTCACGTCACCCCACTTACCGATTCTATCATCGGACCACACCATCGTCTCCGTGAGACCCCTCTCCACCTTCTGCACCCACGCACCCACCTTGGTTCGCCAAGGAACCAAGGCTCGACCTCCACCGCTGTCGCCTCGTCGGAGGTCACTCACCCGACGCGCCCGACCACCCATTTCATCCCTAACAGGGTCGAGGCAGTTTGCCCTCGACCCAAGAAGCCTCCTATGTTGTTTTGCAGAGCAATACGACCCATCTGAGGGTCTGGACACTTGAGCACAAGAGGTTAGCCCCACCTTCGTCGTCGGAGCTCTTCGGAGCTTCCCGGCCTCATCGGAGGAGCCCAGCAGATGCGGAGCATCGAGGCAGAGCTTTTCCATATCCCAGCAGCTCCAGAGGAGGTCTCGCGCACCCGTGGTGCTCCGACAAAGTTTGCCGGAGCTGAGTTCATCCAGCACCTCCAGTAACCGTCCATCGCCTCCGACGCTCCAGATTTGATCTCAGCCGTGTATGTGAGGAGCTACTCTACCGTTCGATCCACCTGAGGCGCGATCCAGACTGTCTATTCAAATGAGGGGTTGCCCTAGCATCTCAGTTGTTTGATCATCCACGTGGCATCCCCTCAACCGTCAGATAATAAGAGGGGTAATTCACTCTTAGGCCCTCCTGCTCTTGCATTTCCTACTTAGTCTTGTAAATATTTTTGTATGTTGTTTTTAATTAGACTAATTTGCACATCGGACCTTCATGTTTTCCTTATTTGCATTTTAGTCCTTATATATGTTGACCACATGCATCGGCACATGAGGTTGCACTTTTTATCCTGTGGTTCTTGCATGTTATGGTGTGACATTTTATAAATAGGAATTACTTTTATACCCCTCTGTGTCTGGAGCATGTGTGTTGCACGTGCACCGTAGGATTTTTGCATTCCAGGCCCTCGCACTTTCTTACCTTGTTACTGTTTGGCCCTTGGAACATATTTCTCGCATTTAGGTCCTTGTGCACTGTGAGCCTCTATTTTAATTGAATAAAATAGCAAATGAAGTCCAAATTGCGTGAAATTTGGATACAAGGCTCCTGCCACTGTGTAAAAATTTCACTAAAAATTTGGTACAATTTTGAGGTGTTTTGATATTTTTAAAAATTCAATAACTTTTGTTTTTACTTCTGTTTGATTTAAAAAATCATAAAAAATATAAAAACTACTTTAAAAATTCTAAAAAAATTAAGATTTGCTGCTTTTGTTGTGTTTTTTTGTGAAATTTTTGCTATTTTTGGATATATAAAAAACCTAAAAACACAAAACCCTGAAAAAATCATAAAAATTCTAAAAAATTGTAAAAAAAATCCAAAAAATATAAACTCTTTTTCTGAATTTTAGTCTTTACTTATATTTTTCATAAAAATTACCTCCAGGCTGTACAGATCCATTTGATATTTTTCATGGGTCTTTGAAGTCTGGCTGGACAGATTGCTTATGTTTTTGGCTTTCTTGATTTTTAGAAAATCATATAAAAATTATAAAAATTTGAAAAATTCATTAAAAACATTAAAAAACCAAAAAAAAAACATAAAAAAATTTTGTTTGAATTTTTGGATTGTTTTGGAGTGATTAAATAATTTGTTGAAGTTGCTTGATTCTGCCTTTTTCCTATTTTTCTTCATTATTAAAAATCTAAAAAAATATAAAAATAATTAAAAACCCACCAAAAATATAATTTCTTCTTATTTTTGATCTTGACTACTTTGTAGGCCGCAAGGCCAATTCGTGCTCCCTGTGTCCGACCTTGGGTGCTACACCAGGCTAATCTCGTAGCCAGGACCGCTATCCTTGATTTTATTGATTGTATCCGTTGTTTGGTGGTCTGTTTCACAATTTTCTTGATTGAGCCGATTCTCCGAGATCCGGGTCGCAACGACCCTAGTTCTATTACATTCACCCGAGTCTTGTTGAGATAATTTTCGGTGCATCATAATGGCGCCGTTGCTGGGGAGCATGGCTTAGTAGTCACTTTCGATTTTTCCGCGACTTTTCTTTTTTGCGGATTTCTGTAGATATTTTGGTATATATTTTATCTGTCTTATTTTTATAATACATTGATTTGATACTCTGCTTGTTTTCTTGCGAGGGCCCGAGGACCGATGTGGCTTTCTTCGGAAGCCGAAGCAACCGCGGGAGTCGGAGGCGGCTCTTTTATGCATAGAGCTGTAGGAGGACACGAGGCACCGAGCAGGAGTGCGGGAGCCGTGGAATAGCCACGTAGATTAGCCGTAGATTAGTTTAGATTTATTTCTAGTCAGACTATTTAATTTGTAATAATACAGGGACCTGGACGAACTTGGATACTTGTGATTTTTCGAGGTTTGTTTCGCCGAGCACCGGTGTGCTCGAGGGACCTCACCATGTTTTCGCGGTTTTTCACGATTTTGATCGTTTATTTACTACTTGTCTGATTTACACGGTTTTCAGCCTTAGCTTAGGATTTTGCTTGATTGTGACGTAATTAATTAGGATCCAAACACCTAAGTGCCTGTCTGTACCTATAGTTCGAATAATTAGATCTAATTAATTAATTCACAAGAAAAAGTCAGCTTATTAGAGCTCTGATCCACGTGCCTTGAGGAGTCACATACAACGCGTGCAGGATCTGTTGTGACAGACACCGAGTGGCTCCCAAGATAGGATTCCGGACCTAGGCTCGAGTATCCGGCTATTGTTCTTTCGTATAGAAATTGTTCTGCTAAGGACGGTTTTTCCGCATGCATCATATAGGTAGTTTATATTCTGTCTATTATTTATACGTGGATCACCCTGCATGTAGACTGCTAGAGTCAGGTACGCATCTCTTACTCTACATGCATCATTGATTTCCGCACATCGGCTTTTTCGTCTTCTCCCTCGGTTTTTGGACTTAAAATAATCAACAAAACCGAAAAATTTGTTAGGCGTTGTGTACTTTGAAAAAATACCTAAAAAGAAAAAAAACTATAAAATTGGGACTGCTAAACAAACTTGACCCTAAAAGACATCCCACTTAAAAATCGGTCTTGGGGAGAGCAACCCCCTCATTGTCTGGTTTGATTGCGCGAGAGAGTGACCCGCACACTAGGCTATAGCCACATCCGAGCCTCGATCAGACTACCGGCCTTTTATACGGGACAGTGTGGTTGGCGAATTGGATTCCTACCAGTTCACGTAACCGCTCTGATATCCTGACATGATCACCAAAATAAAATAGACAAGATAATTGACCGAGCTCTTACGTTCTTCAGCTCAGCGTGGAGTATGTGAATTCGGGGTTTGTTTTCTCATCTTGTTTGTTTCCAGATCCCATCCGCCCGACTCACCATATCAAGATGATGGGCAGGAGGTCTCTTAGGCAGCCTCTGGCTGCACCACTTTTCAGCACTCTAGCCCACTCATCTAGGTTTGTTCGTGACAGCCCAGACCCGCTCTCCGAACCCGAGTTTGACTCCGCCCTGTTCCCCCTTGACCACCCTTCTTCCTGTCTTGAGATGCGAGTGCCAGATGCGAGTTGACAGATAGATGATATTTCAGCACCTGAGTTTTGGTCTTTTGTCTTTGCAGAGACCATGGCCAGCAGCGAGGATCACACTGAGGGTCAGAGGCCAGATACGATGACCTATGTTCTGGACCAGGGTGCGATCAACACCACCATGTTAGCCTCCCTCGAGACGATGCAACGACAGATACGAGACTAGGGGGCTTTCATGGTGGACATGAGGAGATAGATGGAGAGACTGAGAGCCACAGCAGATCAGCCGAGAGCCGTGGGAGGAGGAGGAGCAGATCAACCAGGAGGAGGAGAAGGAGGAGGCCAGCCAGCAGCAGAGCAGCCGAGACCGATGTGGGAGTTGCACAACCTTGGATCGACGCAGACACACAGCTGGGTGGTATTTCCGGGCATCGTGGGGGACTTCAAGTTCCCCCCGAACACACTTCAGTTGCTTCCCCGCTTCCACGGGCTCGCCACAGAGGAGCCCCATCTCCATCTGCAGGAGTTTCTGATGATCTGCAGCACCGTCCACGACAGACAGGTGGACGAGGACACCATCCGGATGATTGCCTTCCCCTTTTCACTGGCAGATAGAGCAGCCACCTGGCTGAAGCACTTAGGGAAGTTCGTATACACCTGGGAGCAGCTCCGCACCGAGTACTTGCACAAGTATTATCCACTCAGGCGGACCAATGCAGCGAGGGCCCTGATCAGCAACTTCTCCATGCTCCCCAACGAGCAGTTCCACGAGGCATGGGAGATGTTCCGTGAGCTTACTGGCAGATGCCTGCACCATGATATCACGAAGCCGAACCATGTTCAGAGCTTCTTTTGCGGGTTGACACCAGAGCTGCAGGGCCTCGTGAACGCTTCTTGTGGCGGTTCCTGCTTCACCACGGATGAGGATCAGGTCTGGGCCATCTACGAGGAGATGGCCGAGAACTACACAGTGATGTCCCAGACCCGACTCTACACTCAGGGACGCCCTCAGACACAGTCCATGCAGTTTTAGAGGATAACACGGGTAGACGCCGGTCCTTCTACTTCGTCAGCGGCAGCCGCACAGGTCGAGTCCACAGCCGCCGACATGAGAATTATCAGCTAGAAGCTGGACCAGATGGAGCTATCGAGAAGAAGCAGTGCCAGAGCATATCGCAGATGGAGCAGATGGCACAATTGTTGAGTGACGTGAAGACACATGTCATCTGTCTCCAGGAGGCACAGACGGCTTCTCAGCCCCGTCTTCTAGCACGAGGGGATCCGAGTAGCAGCGGTAGTTCGTTTCAGCGCTCCACGCAGCCTAGACAGGTTCACCTTGTACAAACGGAGCTGTACTAGCAGCCGCAATAGTACTACCAGCCACCACCATCTCCATACACTCAGAAGGTGGTCTACCAGCCGGATCAGCCTCTGGCAGTACTCTCGCCACCCCCTTACGAGCTGGAGCCGTTGATGGACGTCAACAGGATTTGGCACGACCGACCCCAGCCCGGTATCCGACGAGACCATCCCAGATTCCGTTGGTCGGTCAGAGGTGCCAGTTCCCAGCAGCAACTCCCAGTTCAGGGTGGCCAGTACGACCATCAGCAAGATCACTAGCAGCAGCAACCCCCAGTGTACCAGCATCAGCAACAACAGTCATCCCAGGCCCCACAGCAGTATAGTCCTCATCTCTATCATCAGGGACATTCTTGGAGGCGAGATCAGCCTCACCAGCCGCAACATCATCCACAGCAGTACCCCTCTCAGCCGCATCAGCCACAGCAACAGCCTCATTACCAGCGAGGCCACCCGTCGGGATCTCATGGGCCAGCCTATGAGAACCCCGTCTTGGACGACTTAGCCCGCCTCATGACAGAGCAGTAGGCTACATTCAGACGGGAGATGGAAGAGTTCCACCAGGAGATGCGGGAGATAGTGAGAGGGAAGGCCGCCATTCCTGCACAGATAGAGCCGAACCCGAACAACCTGAAGAGGAAGTCTGAGCAGGTAGAGTTCACAGAGATTACCACTCCTAGTGATTCTTTTGGTGATTTGTCTGCATACATGTTTGATGCTGATTTTGTCACACTTAGGAGCGCTAGGATGCCAGCAGGCGGCGCCTCATCTGAGCGACGATCCCAAGCCACACCAGGAGCGCCAGGCAAGGAGGATTGCGGTACTGAGGCCGCGAGAGATGATGACGGTGGTATTGATGCCACCATGGACATTGATCCACACGACAGTACTGAGGCCGTCGAGTCACCAGTTCGAGGAGGAGGTACTGACACCACCACAGTTGCTGAGCCAGAGCGCGGTACTGGTGCTGTGAGACATGCCGAGGGTGGTACTGATGCCACCATTTTTACTTCTGCTAGTCCTTTTGTTTCTCCATCTATACATGTATCTAAGGACATTTCTGGAAATAAAGGAAAGGGTTTGTTATTTTCGGATCCACATGCATTGATTGATGATGATTGTGTGGATTCTGCTGTTCATGAGCATGTCAGGCCCTCTCCTAGTCCTTCATCTGAGAAGGACCATGTGATCCCCTTTCCACGAGCACTTCACATGGGAAAGGGGAAGAAAATAGAGAATCCCAAAAAGAGTCATCAGATAGAGTTCAGCCAGCAGATGATAGACAGATTCCATATCCAGCTGACTCTTCAAGAGACCTTGGAGCACATCCCTCTACTCCAGACATCACTAAGAGACAGGACCACAGTTAGGAGGAAGAGGAGGAACCATCAGTCTGAGATCCATGTGCTGACCAGAGCCACTTATTTCGCGATACAGAACCGTCTGCCAGCCAAGAGGCCAGATGCAGGAGCCCCGTATGTCAGATGCCACATTCATGAGTAGAGGTTCGACCGCACTCTATTAGACAGCGGTTGTTCGATCAACCTACTTCCGGCAGCCCTTCTCGACCACTTCGAGTTGGGCACTCTCCTACAGAGCAGGGCAGTCCTTCAGTTTGCTGATCGATCTGTCAAGAGGCCGAAGGGGTTGCTGAAGGACGTTGTCGTCACGATTCAAGGCATGAAATTCCCCGTGGACTTCGTAGTGTTGGACATAGAGATACCTGAGTCTGTGACCGATGCCCCCATCATTTTAGGACACCCATTCTTGGCAACAACCAAGGCAGTGTCCGACCATGATAGCGGGAAGATGTACTTTCGCGTCGAGGGCGAAAGTATACAAATAGAGACGGTCGAGGAGACTAGAGTGAGAGATTCAGATTGCTCAGAGCCGGCCAAAGATTCAGAGCAGATGACAGAGTCAGGGCGAGACATCCACCAGGACTGTGACTTCGTGATTACAGATAATGAGGCAGTTTGGGCAGATCCAGTCGCACAGGCCATCCTCTCACCTTCAGAGTTCGCTGATGCAGAGACGACAACAGAGGAGAGCTTGGAGAGCACATTCCTGGTCCAGGATACCTTTCAGGACGCAGATTCAGTTCTTGATCGCGATACAGATTTTTGTGAGTATGATCCCTCGGAGTCAGATACTGATTTGGCAGAGTTTGATGATTTTACATCGTATCTGACTTCCCCTGATCCTACAGCAAGAGAGGAGGTTGATTCTGAGCAGAGCAGAGACAGACCATTCGAGCAACCTTCTCCAGACCCAGTTTGCGAGCGAGAGTTCTCATTCTCCCGTGCATATTTGGCTGCATACACTCGGATTCTTCAGAAGCCAGATTTGCCAACACCGACTTGTCCAGAGCTGAAGCCGCTACCTGTGTCTCTGAAGTATAGATTCCTTGCAGGTGAGCATGAGATGTACCCAGTCATTATCTCCGCTGATTTGACTGGAGAACACGAATCCCGTCTGATGGGAATTCTTGAGAAGAACCGCAAGGCGATAGGATGGAGTGTAGCAGATCTCTAGGGGATCAGTCTGACTCTGTGCTCTCACCACATCTATCTCAAGGATGAGGCAAAGTCGTCGCGTGAGTTCCAGCGGCGGCTGAACCCGAATCTTAGAGAGGTTGTCATGAAGGAGATCTCGAAGTGGTGGAGCGCCGATTTTATCTACCCCATCTCCGAATCCAAGTGGGTCAGTCCGTGGCATGTGGTGCCCAAGAAGACGGGCATCACTACTGTTATCCTGAAGTTTGGAGAGGAGATCGCTACCCGGGTACCCACTTCTTGGAGGGTCTGCGTAGATTACAGACGACTCAACCAGGCCACTAAGAAGGATCATTTCCCCCTGCCCTTTATTGATCATATTATTGAGAGGCTGGAAAGGAAGAGCCATTATTGCTTCTTGGATGGGTGTTCCGGATATAATCAGGTGGCCATCGTGCCCGAGGACCAAGACAAGACTACCTTCACCTGTCCCTTTGGGACTTATGCCTTCAGACGCATGCAATTTGGGCTATGCAACGCCCCTGCGACATTTCAGAGATGCATGCTGTCTATCTTTTCGGACATGGTAGGGGAGTGCTTGGAGGTCTTCATGGATGATTTCTCGGTCTACGGCGATGGATTCGACTCCTGTCTTGACTGCCTGGACCGAGTCCTTCAGCGATGCATAGAGGTTCACCTAGTGTTGTCTTGGGAGAAGAGTCACTTCATGGTGACTCAAGGGACGGTGCTTGACCACATCATATCCAACAGGGGCATGGAGGTTGATCCGGCCAAGGTGGATGTCATTAGAAAACTCAATCCACCGTCCAACTTACGGTAGTTACGATCTTTTCTGGGGCACGTCGGTTTCTACCGATGCTTCATTCATGATTTCAACAGGATTGCCCGACCGTTGACTGATCTGCTGACGAAAGACACCGAGTTCCTTGTAGATGATAAGTGTCTATCGTCATTCGAGACTCTTAAGAGCTGTGTTATAGAGGCTCCTGTTCTTCAGCCACCTGATTGGTCTTTCCCATTCGAGATCGTGACAGATGCCTCTGATTTTTTCGTGGGGGCCATGCTGGGACAGAGGAGGGATGGAGTCCCTTTTGCTATTCAGTACGCTAGCCGTACAATGGATGCCGCACATCGGAACTATACCGTCACAGAGAAAGAGATGCTAGCCGTAGTCTTCACCTTAGATAAGTTCAGATCTTACATCATTGGATCTAGAGTGACCATTTACATTGATCATACCGCCATCAGGTACCTCATGGCAAAGAAGGATGCCAAAGCTAGATTGACCAGATGGATCCTTCTACTCCAGGAGTTTGATATTGAGATTAAGGATAAGCCTGGAGTCAAGAATGTGGTGGCGGATCATCTCTCCCGATTGGAGTATCTTGAGGATTCTGAGCAGATTGACCCTATTTGTGAGACCTTCCCAGATGAGGCGATCCTTGCTATCGCCTCCATCCCATGGTATGCTGATATTGTGAACTATCTTGTCCCTAAGAAAGTTCCACAAGATTGGACCAGGCAGAAACTTGAGACCTTCCTCGCGAAGGCCAAGTTTTACCATTAGGAGGATCCCATCCTTTACCATGAGGGAGGGGATAGTATCTGGCGTCAGTGCATTCCTCAGGAGGAGCACCACAGCGTCCTTACTTACTGCCACAAGCTTGAGGCAGGAGGACATCACTCAGGGAGGAGAATGGCACAGAAAGTGCTTCAATCTGGCCTATGGTGGCCTACTCTCTTCAAGGACTCTGATGAGTTCATAAAAAGGTCTACTGACTGTCAGAGGATGGGCACTTGTGGACAGCGTGATATGATGCTGATGCAGCCCACTCACTTCTGTGAGGTTTTTGATGCATGGGGCATCGATTTCATGGGTCCATTCCCTAGGAGTCAGGGATTCGAGTACATTCTGTTGGCCGTGGATTATGTGAGTCGTTGGGTTAAGGCCATCCCCGCCCGAACCGTAGATGCTAGGACTGTTTGTAGATTTTTGAGGAAGAACATCATTTCACGGTTCGGGGTACCTCGAGTGTTGATATCTGATGGGGGGTCTCATTTTGTCAACGACAAGGTAAAGGTCCTTGCTATCGATTTCAGCATAGACCATCGAGTTGCCACTCCATACCATCCTCAGACGAATGGTCTTGCTGAAGTGTCGAACAGGGAGATCAAGACTATATTGCAGAAAGTCGTCCGCCCTGACCGAAAGGATTGGTCACAGCTTTTGGACTCGGTCTTGTGGGCATATCGAATGTCTTTCAAGACTCCTTTGGGTACATCTCCCTTTCGCCTCGTTTATGGCAAGCCGTGCCATTTACCTGTTGAGCTGAGACATATGTCACTTTGGGCAGTCACTGATATACTTTTGGATCCAGAGAGTATAGGAGATCAGAGGAGGGTAGAGTTAGCAGCCTTGGAGGAGCTTCGTGATACCGCCTTTTCAAACAGCCTACATTATAAGGAGAGAGTGAAGAAGTGACATGATTCTCATATCAGCCACAAGTAGTTTGAGCCAGGACAGAGAGTGTGGTTGTTTGATGCTAGGCTTTGATTATTTCCAGGGAAGCTACAGAGCAAATGGAAGGGACCTTATCTGGTTAGAAAGGTGCATGACAATGGGAGTATCGATATATCTGAGTTGTCTTCTGATGCTACCTTTCGAGTGAATGGCCAGCGGCTCAAGCCATATCTAGATCATGAGCCGCGGGTCGTTGATGTTGCCCCTATTCACTTTGCGTGAGATGTGGTCTCTTGACTCACATCTATTGCATCTCACGCCTGATTATCACTGTTCTTTTGACTTGAATAGATCCAGTTGTCCATATCACTCTATTCTTTAGTCCCACATCCCTTCTCTCTTCTTATGATTCTGCTATACTTAGGGTGTACTTTACCCTAAGTATTGGGGGGATGTCGGACTCTCGAGTATTCTCTTGATTCTTTCTACCCCAGTTTTGCTGCCTATACTTAGGGATATTTCACCCTAAGTATGGGGGGTAGACCCTGTACATTGATGAATACCCATTCATCACTCTTTATTCTTTTATTTTAGCTACAAAACCCATGCAAAACACATGTATATCCTAGTAAATAGCAATAATTACCATTCAGCATGCATTGTGTAAAAATGAATAATTAGCATGTTTTTGTGCATAAATAAAAGAATAAAGAAATAAAAGAAAAAGAGGGAGATATTTAGAATAAATATTGAGGGACCTAACCCTAAGGGAGGGCTCATCATGGCCCTGACCGCAAAAGATCCCAAGTAGAGAGAGATAGGGAAGCTCATATATGTGTACATATACCTATGTTTATAAATAAAAATATTTTCCTCTAAATAAAAATAAAATTGTGTGACTATTTATTTGTATATATTTGTAAATATAAAATCATAATAAAAATGGAAAAATAAAAATAAATAAAAATGCCCTTCATCATTGAGTATATGCCATGTACATAGAACCACTGGCTTATTTATTATCACCTTGTAAATAAATAATCAAAATTTAATAAAAAATATATTTACATTCTATATTTCATGGTGTAAATAAATAAAATAAAAATCACAAAAATAAAAATAGAATAAAAAGAAATAAAATAAAACCAATTCCCAACCTTGTATATATACCATGTATGTATATAAATAAAAGTATTTATTTCACCCTTGTAAATAAATAAAAAATAAAATAAAAATACCCTATTATTCCATATTTTATTCTAAAATAAATAAAATATAAAATTGGAATAAAATTAATAAAAATAAATAATTAAAAATCAAAAATCCTAAAATACATATGTATATACCTATATATAATAATAATATTTTGTAAATACCTAAATTATATTTCAAAAAAATAAAAAAAATCACAAAAAAATAATTTTAAAATAAATAAACATTTTTTATGTTTTAAGTTTTTCAAAATAAGGTCATTTATTATTTTTAGATGAATTTCCAAATAAATAATAATTGGCGGCTTCTATTGGTTCACAGGGGATTGTTGACCCCCGGTCAACTCTCCCCCTGGACCACTTCTTTCCCGGATCTACGCCCGACCCGCTCTTCTCCTCTTTCCCCCCCTCGATCCGATCACCATTTCCACGAACCCTGGGCTCCATGTATTCCCTGTAGATCTGAGACCCTCGCCCGGGGTGGGTTCTAGGGATCCGAGCTCCGCAAATCCACGCCCGACCTTGTCTTATCGCACCCTTCACCATATTTAGCTGAACCTGCGGTCTCCATTCCACTCTATCTTTGGCCTTCCCCCTCGTTGCCAATGAGCTCCTCCACCTCGCCTAAGTGACAGCCGTGCGAGAGAGAGTCGAAGCGAGGCTCGGGCAGCCGGGAACCACTGATCCGACGACGATCACTACCGTGCTCCGCCACCGAGCAAGCTCAGCCTCGAGAAGCGACGTCCCCTTGAGGCAATGACCCCCGGAGCTCCCTGAGCTTCAACGCATTTGACTCCACCTGCCGGGTAGTTCCTTTAGCTTGTAGTTTAGCTTAATTTCATGTTTCCCCCAAATCGCTATGCCACCTTCGCCGGATAATTCAGATCACTCCGACCACCCATTCGTCCTCCCGACCCGACCATCACCTTCGCCAGACCTCTCTCCACCTGCTACGCCCTTCCATCCAACCCAGTTCGCCTAGGAATTGGGAGTCCACCCTCCTCCGCCGTCGCATCGCCGGAGGGTGCTGTCCTGACCCATTTAGACACCCATTTCACGTCTAACCGGGTCGAGGCAATTTGCCCTCGACCCGAGATTGCTTTGGTGCCACTGTGCAGGTCAAAGGACCCATCTGGGAGGTCGACTCATTTGGGCACACGAGCTCCGAGCCTCATCATCGCCGGAGCGTCTCCAACGTCTCCAGCCTCATCGGAGGTATCCATTAGCTGCGGAGGACCTGGGAGACTCTTTTCCACATCTCTGCAGCAGAGGAGGTCCCCCGCACGAGTATCGAGCCGACGAACGTCGCCGGCCACCTGTTCTTGAAGGATCCTCAGCCACCGTCCGATCAGCTCCTTCGCCCAGTTCTCATCACGACCGTCCATTGGCGAGGAGCTCGCAGCCGTTAGATTCTGATCAGGAGCTCATCTGGAGCGTCCATCGCAGCGGGGAGGCGTGCACGCACTAGAGCCGTTCGATCTTACACGTGTCACGCCTTCGTCCGTCGGATCAGAGCCAGGGCTCTTCGAAGAGGCGCAGTGCCCCTCCACTGTCTGATCGCACACGTGGCGCACCTCCATCCCTCGGATAATAAGTGGGGTAATTTATACTTAGGCCCCCTCCTGTTTTGCATTTACTTTCTAGTCCTGTAAATATTTATTTCAGTTGTTTTTATTCTAGAACAATTGCATTTAGGACCTGAACTTTTTGTGTATTTGCATTTTCATCCCTGTATATGTGAGACACGTGCGTCGTCACGTGATGTTTGGTGAAATTGCATAGTTTGGGCTAATGTTTTGATGTGTTATTAAATGAAATATACTTTCTGATATTTGCATCCGTACCCTGTGAACACTTTTATTCGACATGTATTGAAATCTTTGGGTATTTTGCAACTTTTCCCCTGGAATTTTAGCACATGTTGCTAATAAGCCCTTGGAAGTAAGTTTTATTGCATTTAGGTCCCTCTGTGCCCAGACCACGTGCAGCACGCGTGGGGATTTGGACAAATTGCATGAGGGACACCCAGTTTCTTGGTTTTTTTACTTTTAAGCCCTTAGAGATACTTTTTATTACGAATAGGTCCCTATGTACTCTGAGCCTATTTTTGATTTAAATAAAATATCAAATCAAGTCCAAATTTTGTGAAAATTGGAAACGTGGCTCCTACCACTATGTAAAATTTTCGCTAAAAATTTGGAACATTTTTTTAGGCTTTTTGGTATTTTTAAAAATTCAAAAACAAAAATTTTTGCCTCTGTTCAGATTATAAAACCCTAAAAAATATTAAAACTCTTTCAATTCTAAAAAAATTAGGAGTTGTTAGTTTGTTTATGTTTGAGTTTCTATCGATTTTCGTGATTTTTGGATATATAAAAAAACCTAAAAATTGAAAAACCATTAAAATTTTTTAAAAATTCTAAAAAATTGTAAAAAACTCCAAAAATAATAAACTCTTTTTCTGAATCTTCTTTATTATTTTTAGTTTTCATAAAAAATACCTCTAGGCTTTTACAAGACCATTTAATATTTTAAATTGGTCTTTGAAGCCTGGCTGGACAATAGCTCATTTTTGCTACCTTATTTGATTTTTAGAAAATTATATAAAAATCATAAAAATCTCAAAAATTCACCAAAAACAGTAAAAAACCTAAAAAACATAAAAATATATTTCCTTGAATTTTTGGAGCTTTTTAGAGTGTTTGAATAATACCTTGAGTGTGCTTGTTTCTTGCCTTTTATTATTTCTCTGCATTATTAAAAATCCAAAAAAATATAAAAATAATTAAAAACTACCAAAAATACTTGTTTTTCCTTCATTTCATTTTTGACTACTTCGTAGGCCGCAAGGCCAACTCGTGCTCCCTGAGTCGGACCCTGGGTGCTACACCAGGCTAATCTCATAGCCAGGGCCACTATTTTGGTGGTCTGTTTCTATTGTTCTTGTTGAGCTGAGATCTCTATCGATCCGGGTCGCAACGACCCGAGAGTGATTATTTTTATCTGATCCGGATTGATCGACTTTCGGTTCATCATGAATCCTTCATCGGATTTCCCTTTATGTACAGCTTGTTATACTTAGGATTACTTGATCCTAAGTATAGGGGGAAACACCGAGTTCTCTTTGTTCTATTCTTTGATTCGTTTTTGTATATAGCCATTCCTTTTCACTTCCCTATACTAAGCATGAGTTATTTCTTCTTTATCGCTCTTGATCACTCTGAGGACATCGTTCGAGCTAAATATAGGGGTGTGTGTATATATTTCATATATACTTTAGCCATAACTCATACTTTGTGTGAGTGTGTTAATAAATAAAAATAACTAAAAACCTAAAAATTTAAAAAATTTTCCCTTGTATATAAAATTCATCTTGCACATACCTATTTATTTATAAAATTATTTTTGTACAAATGATTGCAAAATCTTTTTATGTAAATAGCTTGTAAATATTTTTCATATCAAAATTATGTATATAGTACAAAATTTTTGCAAAATGTTTTGAAAACAAAAAGTTTGCAAAAACCTCGTGTAAATCTTTGTAAATATTTTGCAAAACTTCGCATTCATGCATACATCCATGTTTTTAAACATTTTCCAAAAATTTTGCACAATTGTAAACATTTGTAAAATAGCATCTTTGTAAATATTTGCACAGTTTTTCCAAATCATAGTTGACATTTAAACTGGCCTAGAATTAAATTGAAAAATGGAGCTTGGTTAAGACATTAATCCACCTAACAATTAGAGGAACCTTATAGGGCTTAGGATTGAGACTTTTTAGGTCCATTGGGACTTAATTCTTTGAGTCCACTAGGCTATGAGCATATGTCATCTTGATGAGCCTAAGTAGAGCACTTAACAATACACGCATGACTCTCAGAGACAATGGCTTTACTTGCACCAACACCTTACACATAGCTCTCCAAGGATGAGGTGGTGAGGAGGTAGTTTCCTTTGGCTTGGGGTAGCATATGAGGGTAGTACTTCTAGGCGGAACCTCTCTTCTTCTTATAGTGAAGGAAGTGCATCTCAACTTGGTCTGGTGGTTATGAAGTCTAAAGACAGAAGCCGTGGGTTGCAATAAATCTTCAAAAGAGGGATAGTCTACTGGCTCAAGAGGAAAAACTCTTTGTATATATGGTGCACCATGTAGATATGTTGTACAGATGCACATGAAAAAAATGTGCAAAAAGAAAAGAACTCCAAAAAAAAGTGGTGGGTTGGATTGAAAATTTAATAATCCCACCGGAGTGTATATAGTCAAATAAAGCAAAAGCTTACGGTATACATGTTCCATCTCATGAAGCTTGCAGCGGGAGACTCAGTACACTGGTTAGAGCTCCCTAGGATACATGGCTACATTGGCCATGGTCCATTCTCTTCTTCCCCCTCTTCTTGAGCCAGTTGTACTTGAACATAGAAGGGAATACCCCGCTTCTCGAGGAAATAGTTGCTAGACCGAGGCATTAGAGTTACCAGGTTGGGGGAGGTTGTTTCTTTGTTACTTCTGAGGTGGGGAGCTACATATCACTTACATAGTACAAGGAAAGATTCATGGTCATTAGAGTTTACGTATGTAGACATGTTCTGATCTGGTTTATTGAGGAGTCTTGACCATAGATTGGTGGAACTTAGAGGCTGTTAAGTTTTAAGCTTAAGTCCAAATAAGATTCCGACAAATTAATAATCCAAAGGTCTGACCAAGCTCCATATTTCAATTTAATGAAGGAAAGTTTAATAATCAACCTAGATTTCGCCTCTTTTTCTTTTTCTTTCTCTTTTGCACTTCTTTTCCAAATAAGTGTTTGCTAAGGGACTAGCAAAAGTAAAGTATTGGGGGTGATGAATCCCACTTCGTCACTCTAGAAGCTTGAGTAAAATACCATGTAAATATGTATAAATATCATAAATTGCCAAAGAACATGCATCTTGTAAATATGCATAATTAGCATGTTTTTGTGCATAAATAAAGGAATAAAGAAACAGAAGAAAAAGAGGGAAATATTTAGAATAAATATTGAGTGACCTAATCCCAAGGGAGGGCTCAGCATGGTCCTGACCGCAAAAGAATTCAAGTAGAGAGAGATAGGGACACTCAATTGTGTGTACATATACCTATGTATATAAATAACAATTATTTTCCTCTTAATAAAAAAATGTGTGTTTATTAATTTGTACATATTTGTAAAGATAAAACCAAAATAAAAATGGTAAAAATACAAGAAAAACAAAAAGAAATAAAACACCTCCCATCAGTGTATATAAACCATGTACATAGAATGCTAGATCTATTTATTTTCTACTTGTACATAAATAATGAAAATGTAACAAAATTTTTTTCCATATTCCTTATTTCATGATGTAAATAAATAAAATTAAAATGAGAAAACTAAACATAAAATAAAAAGAAATAAAATAATAAAATTAAAATCCACCTTGTGTATATACCATGTAAATATGTAAATAAAAGTACTTAATTAACCCATGTAAATATTTATAAAAATAAAATAAAAATACCCTTTTATTCAAAATTTTATTCTATGAATAAAAAAAAATATTGGAATAATTGTATAAAAATAAATCATTAAAAATAAAAATAAAAAATAAATAGATGTATATACCTATATATAATAATAATATAATGTAAATACAAAAATTATATTTCAAAAAAATAAATAAAAATCCCAAAAAATTAATTTGAAAATAAATAAACATTTTTCATGTTTTAAGTTTTTCGTAATAAAGTCATTTACTATTTTTTATTTAATTTACAAATCTTTAATAATTGGCGGCCTCTGATTGGTCCACGGGGGATTGTTGACCCACTGTCAACTCTCCCTCGTGGACCAATCAACTCGGATCCATGCGCCCGACCCGCTCTTCTCCAAATTTTCTTCGCCTGATCCAAGCCCCAAATAACCAAACCCCGGGTCCTAATCACATTAGACATATCCGAGATCCACGCCCGGTGGTTTCTCCTCGGGATCCGAGCTCCGACAACTCACCCGACCTTCTTCTTCTCGGACCCCTAGCCGTATAAAGCTCCACCTCCGCCGCACCTTTTCCCGCATCCTTGGTTGTGCCTCTTCGTCCTAGGACCTCCACCTTACTCCCCTGAGTGACAGCATCGTGAGAGAGGTGTCGAAGAGAGGAGAGGAGACCTCCAGCTATCGATCCGGCGACGTCTGCCGCCGTACGCAGCTGCGAGGTGCGCCCGAGCCTCGGGAATCGACGTCCCTTCGAGGCTACGACCCAGACCTCTCCAAGCTCGTCCCCAGTCGACTCCAGCCATCAGGTACTCCTGAATCCTCGTAGTTTTTCCTAATTTCATACTTCACCCAAATCGACCCTCTGCCTTCGCCGATCAATTCACGTAACCCCACTTATCGATTCGATCATCGGATGACACCATCATCTCAATGAGACCCCTCTCCATCTTCTGCACCCATGCACCCACCTTGGTTCACCCAGGAACCAGGAACCAAGAACCATCTGAGGGTCTGGACACTTGAGCACAGGAGGTTAGCCCCACCTTCGTCGCCAGAGCTCTTCGGAGCTTCCCGGCCTCATCGGAGGAGCCCAGTAGTTGCGGAGCATCGAGGCGGAGCTTTTCCATATCCCAGCAGCTCCAGAGGAGGTCTCGCGCACCCGTGGTGCTCCAGCAAAGTTCGCCGGAGCTGAGTTCATCCAGCACCTCCAGTAACCGTCCGATAGCCTCCGACGCTCCAGATTTGATCTCAACCGTGTATGTGAGGAGCTACTCCACTGTTCGATCCTCCTGAGGCACGATCCGGACCGTCTATTCAAATGAGGGGTTGCCCTAACATCTCAGCCGTTTGATCATCCACGTGGCATCCCCTCAACCGTTTGATAATAAGAGGGTTAATTCACTCTTAGGCCCCTCCTGCTCTTGCATTTCCTACTTAGTCCTGTAAATATTTTTGTACGTTGTTTTTAATTAGGGTAATTTGCACATCAGACCTTCATGGTTTCCTTATTTGCATTTTAGTCCTTATATATGTGGACCACGTACACCGACACGTGAGGTTGTGGTTTATTTGCACTTTTTATCCTATGGTTCCTACATGTTATGGTGTGACATTTTATAAATAGGAATTACTTTTATACCCCTCTGTGTCTGGAGCACGTGTGTTGCGCGTGCATCGTGGGCTTTTTGCATTCCAGGCCCCCTCACTTTCTTACCTTGTTACTGTTTGGCCCTTGGAACATATTTTTCTCGCATTTAAGTCCCTGTGCACTGTGAGCCTCTATTTTAATTGAATAAAATAGCAAATCAAGTCCAAATTGCGTGAAATTTGGAAACGTAGCTCCTGCCATTGTGTAAAAATTTCATCAAACATTTGGTACAATTTTGAGGTGTTTTGATATTTTAAAAATTTAATAACTGTTGTTTTTACTTCTGTTTGATTTAGAAAATCATAAAAAATATAAAAACTATTTTCAAAATTCGAAAAAAATTAGGATTTGCTACCTTTGTTGTGTTTTATTTTCTGTGCAATTTTGGCTATTTTTGGATATATAAAAACCCTAAAAAACATAAAACCCTAAAAAACTCATAAAAATTCTAAAAAATTGTAAAAAAATCAAAAAAACATAAACTTTTTTTTTTCTGAATTTTAGTCTTTGCTTTTATTTTTCACAAAAATTACCTCCAGGCTGTTACAGATCTATTTGATATTTTTCATGGGTCTTTGAAGTCTGGCTGGACAGATTGCTCCTGTTTTTGGCTTTCTTGATTTTTAGAAAATCATATAAAAATTATAAAAATTTGAAAAATTCACCAAAAACACGAAAAAACCTAAAAAATCATAAAAACATTTTTGTTTGAATTTTTGAAGTGTTTTGGAGTGATTAAATAATTTGTTGAAGTTGCTTGATTTTGCCTTTTTCCTATTTTTCTTCATTATTAAAAATCCAAAAAATATAAAAACAATTAAAAACCCACCAAAAATACATTTTCTTCTTATTTTTGACCTTGACTACTTTGTAGGTCGCAAGGCCAATTCGTGCTCCCTGAGTCCGACCCTGGGTGCTACACCAGGCTAATCTCATGGCCAGGACCGCTATCCTTGATTTTATTGATTGTATTTGTTGTTTGGTGGTCTGTTTCACAATTTTCTTGATTGAGCCGATTCTCCGAGATCCGGATCGCAACGAACCTAGTTCTATTACATTCACCCGGGTCTTGTTGAGATAATTTTCGGTGCATCAAGCACGACCTACTAGTTCTGATACGAGCAGATCAGTGATTGAGTTTGTGCCAAGGGGAATCATCGCGATCATCAAATTATAGGTTTCCACAACCCCACTAAACTCCTATGTGCACGAGGAACCTATGCAAGCATGTGATCTTTCTCAAGAACACTCTTGTCACTTGCCCTGTGGATCAAGGAGATGCAAAAACATTAAGACCCCTGTAACGAAGTGCCCTTGGTCTACAGTAATCTTTCTGGCCTGTAAGTCGTATCAAAGTTAGATACTTCCCAATTAGTTACAGGAAAAAGGAAAAAAATGGGCCTAATATTGAGAGCAACATGAATGTAAGATGAAGGGACTATCATACCTGCAGTATACCACTAGCCCATGTTTACAATGCTGACATCCACTGATGCGTTGGCGCTGAAGTTTTAAAATGCTGTTGGTGTATAGTCCTACCTGCTCACAAAGGTCAAAATGGCCAAGAAATGGGTTGAGGATTGATGAATCTGTGATTCATCACTCCAATAGTTAAAAATAGAGCCTTGTTCCCGAGTAAATAGAGGCATATTTCCCTTTATAATGCATAAATAGCATTCATGCAAGCATTCATAAATCAGGCATTTTAGCAGTCCATTTGCATTTAAATAAGAAGCCAAAATCCCTTGTAAAATATCCACTTACCAAAATAACCTCTTCCTTATAATATGTACTCCTTAGTTAATAATATAGGGAAGAAAGCCAAAAATCCCCCTTGTAAAATAACCAACAAAGCCCTAGAATCCTTGGATCAGAAAATAAACATAAGTCCCTCATATAAATTCCGAAATAGGTCTACTCACTTTTAGAAAAATACACATTAAAGGACCTTTAAAATGAGACTAATTTCATCCAATTTGGAGCTCGTATGAGAAAGTTGGGTTTTTGGGCCTCTTTGTATACTACATGTATGTATCTTTGTATCTTTATATTTATGTATCATATTTGACCTCATTTCCGTCTTTGGTCAAAATGAAACTTGTAGATCTCATCGAGATCTACAACTTTCATGTCTTGATTTTTTCCAAATTCGGCCCCCTCTTCTCTCTACCTTTATTTTTTGGTCCAGCCAACCACAGCAGGACACATGGCGCCCTTTGGTTGCGCCACGCGGCCCGCATCCTTTGCCCAGGCTGCCGCAGCTTTCAGCCGTTGGATGGTCGTCCAGATCCAACGGCCTAGCCGCTTACACGTACGCCTTTTCTCTCAACCATCAGATCAAGCCCCCGCTTCATCTCAATCGCCCATTAGCGCCTTCTCCTCAACGCACCACGTGGCGTTCGCTACGCCCTTAGATCACATCCCGAACTTCCCATCTCCGTTGTTGTCCTTATGGTCATCTTCCAGCCCTTCGATCAACCTTAGCTTCCCATCTTAGCCATCCATCAACGCCGAGCCCTTAGCACGCCACATGGCGCACTCTGCGCCATCAGATCACCACATCTAGATCTTCATCCAGCCGCTACATTCCGCCTTGGTCATCACCATTGGATCGCAAGATCCAACGGTGGAGACTTCGTCTTCCACCTCGGGAGCCTTTCTCTCCCACGATCTCTGCCTTGCGGGAGGGGGCACCCCCTTCCTATTCTTGGCCGCGCCTCTACCACCGTAGACGACCACCACCACCTCCACGATGATCCCCACTCATCCCTTAACCTCGCCAGGTACTCCATTACCCACGTCGACCTCCAGCTCTCTCCCACGAACTCCTTAAACCTCGCTCCATCGTCAGCATGGCCGAGACCTTCGACCTTTAAATACTCCACTACCGGCCATCGTCGCACCTATCCACCCCCCGTGAGAGATACTCCGAGCTCGGAGCTTCCAGTTGGTGACAGGAATTGCAAGTTCCTCAAGCGAAGACGACCGTCTTCTCCGGCGAGATCCTCGACCACCGCCGAGTCGCAGCTCTCCACCGCCGAGCCGCTGCTTGAGCTCAGGGACCCACCGCCCCTTCGAGCGACGACCTGGAACTCAAAGTCGAGCTCCAATCCCCAGGTGAACGCCTCCATCCCCGATCGATCTTCATTTCATTTTTTTCTTCGATTTCTCGCATTTTATTCGCCGCCTACGGTTACCTTCTTGCCTTTATTTCACTCCACCGAGCTCCGCGTCGGAGCTCTCATCTTCGCGGTCACCTTCACGCCCACCGACGCCGCATCTCACCATCCAACGATCTCTAGCTCCTCCACTTGGTCGGAGCACCGTTGCCAGATCATACCCCTCCGCCTTAGGCCTCGCCAGTCATCCACCTACCTCCACGAGTGCACGCCCGAGCTTCGGCTCCTTCTCTAACGCTTGCAGGTGCCATCTTATTCACTGATCGGAGCTTCATCGGAGTCGCCCTCGAGCTTCATCACCAGCAGCCTCCGACGGCCTTCTCCAACTCCTGAGATCACCGTTACCTTTGCCGCAGCGCCATGATTCTATTGGGATAGCTCCAACAAGTCGGAGAGCTTCATCGACGCGAGGAGGCACTGACGGAGCAAAGGCCGCTTCGCCGGAGCCAAGCCATCTCCTCCGCAGGCGGCGGAGGCCCGTTGAAGGAGAAGCCCAGCTGCCGTTCGATCACCTCGATCGAACGGGTGTCATCCTGCCACGTCGCCTCTCAGCAGAGCTTCACAGGAACCGTTGGATCTCTCCAGATCTAACAGCACTTCGTGAGCAACGTGTCCCACCTCCGCAGCAGCTAAGAGCCATTGGATAATCAGCTGATCCAGCGGCCGTCAGTCAGCCACATCGCCCTCTCCATCGCGAGCCAGGAGCCATTGGATCAACTTAGATCTAACGGCCTGAGATCTCGCCACGAGTCTTCACCGCCATCCGTTGGATCGAGCTTGATCCAAGGGTCCGCAGCACGCCACGCAGCCTTGGTCCGAGCCTCTTCCCCGAGCCTAGGCTCGGACCGCCCGAGCCTCACTCCAGACCTCCACAAGCGCCAGAGCCGAGTCCCTAGCCTCCGCAGCCATCCGAGCCTAGGTCGCCCACGTGAGGAGCACGTGCGGCCTGGGAATTTTACACAGAGACCCTCGGGACTTTTCATATTTGCAAAAGGTCCCTGTGAAGCAGACCTCACGTGAGGAGCACGTGCCTTGTGGGGAATTTGCACACCAGTCCCCTGCACTATAGGTAATTGCACTTAAGTCCCTATCAGCATATTTGCTTTATGTAATTTTATTTTCCTGTATTGCATATACACCCCTGTGTTTGCATGCATCCCTAGGTTGCATTTTACATCATTTTTAAATTCCAAAAGTTGCATTTTGTTGAGAAACTTGTCCTCTATCTATTATGCCATGTGTCTTTTTAATTACAGTAGATTTTTAAATGAATTAATTGGTTGATTTGTGGAATATTTTGCCCAGTGACACGTTTTAATTTCTAATTAATTTTCTGTGATTCCAAAAATCCTTAAAAATTCACAGTAGCTCTAGGACAGTGAACTTAACATGCCATAAAAATTACATGTCATTTGCACACATATCGAGGCCTGAATAAATTGTTGAGTGATTTTCTTATTTTAATTTTAATAAATTCATTTCATATTGAAATTAAGATTTGTCAATTTTCCTGGATTCCTTATCATTAGAGCTATCTAGGATAATTTTATCTCTTGAAAAAAAATGTGATTTGTTATTAATTAAAAATTAATTAGTAAAAATCACCCTGTCTGCATGTTTAATTCACAGTAAATTCATTTAGTGTCTAAAAATTTCTTAAAAAAATTAGGGTAGTTCATTTTTTATCATAATTAATCATCGGGCCAATTTTTAGCATTTTTGGACTCCATTTGGAATCTTAATTGAAATAACTTCATATTGGCCTGTTGGTTGCATGTGTCTTGCATAAAAAAATCGAAAAAGACCAAAAATATTCCCTCTGAAAATCGAACATTGGATTTTGCTAAAATTTGACCTAAGGAGACAGATGCCTCCCTAAGTTCGACCTTGGACTTCACCAAGTAAAAAAATTGCCGCTTGAAATTAACTCAAATCTAATTAAAGTGGTTTTTGATTAGCCCTCTCGTATCCGACTGCAACGAACGACATCTAATTAATTTGGACATTAATCTGACCGAATTAACAAGGGTGCGGGAGCGGTAATCAAAATGGAGCCGTTGCCGGGGAGGCACGGCTTAGGTTAATTTTTAGTGAAATTCCGACTGTTTGATTTTCTATCCCCGGGTAGTCTGACCCCCGATTTTTCTTGTGAATATTTCTCTGTCTTTTTAATTTTTGCATTTTTGTGTCATTATTTATCTGACCTCAACTTGTTTTTGTGCGAGGGACATCGGAGTCGAAGACGCTTCGAGGAACACACATTCTAATTTGTTTGAGGGAGTTGAGAGAACTTGTAAATTTCATTTATTTCCACATTTCTCGCATCATTTCCAGCGATTCCCGTTTGGGTTCTCGCGCATGTAAAAATAGTGGAATCGTGTCCCCGTGTGCTGTGTGGTTGAATTGTAATTTAGACTTGCACTAGCGGCTCCTTGAGCCACTCTAGGAATTGCTTGTGCTCGTAATTTTTAGGACCACACATACACTTAAAAGACGCACCTAGACCGCAGATCTAGTCAAATTGAACTTGTTCTCCACTCGCTAATAGAACCGCCTGTCTAGGAGCGGATTTTGTTGTCTGCATTTGCATATAGTGTAAAATTTCAATACTGTCTTGCATCCTGCATAAAAGCTAAGGGATCACTGTAAGTCTTCTCAACTCAGCATACGCATCATTGTTTTTCGTGCATCGGCTTTTCTCGATTTCTCCCTCTGTTTTTCACATTTAACTTAAACGGTAATTGGGAATGGACGATAGGCGTGCTGTGTGGTTGGACTAAACAAGTGAGAACTTAACTTAAAACAGGGACTGCTAACAGTATTGACCAAAAAAGTTGATAAAAGTGGAAAAATTGTTTGCGGGAGACTAATCCCCGACCTTGTTTTCAGGCTGAGTGAGGGTACTTGAGTGTGTGTGAACACCTTAAGGTAGAGCCCAAATCCCCGCCTTCCATATCACGGGCCAACTGATCCTAGCAAATATCACGAGTTGGATTCTTTTAGCTCATTGACAAGTACCAAGTAGCCTCCGCCTGTTCGCGGGTAGATAGGGGCGAACCAGCGGTGCTCTGCGACAAGGCCTAGCTTTGTCAGCCTCCGCCTGCTTGCAGGTAGATAGGGGCACGTCTTTGAGTCCCCAACTCCGGATAGGAGCAAAGAAAGGGAGGATCGGCGGTATCATAGGTGACAGGATAAACAGATAAGACGCATCCGGCTCTGAGCCGACTTCCCTATAGGCCGCGTAATCCTTGCTATCTTGCTTGAAAAATCACACTTAAAATTTACAAGATAAATTGGACTCGGTTTCGAGTCCTTCACTTTGTTGAGTGTGAAACCAGGATCTTGGATTAACTTGTTTGCTTCAGGTAGGAGTAAAATCCTATCTTCTTCTCGCCACTTCAAGATGAATGACTGGGGGAATATCGACACATTATTTGCCAATCTTTCTCTGAATCCCTTACGAAAATCATCTTCACAGGCCCAAGCGCACCTTGAGCCACCCAGGACTCATGACCCTCTTGAGTTCTGGATCTCTCACAACCAGGGTGGTTACTCTCAAACCAACCCTTCCCTCTCCTCCGAGCTTACCGAGGAAGACCATCGCCTCGGTAACCCCATCCTTGATTTGTCCTCCGACACCGATCTTTTCTCACACACTGAACATGAGATCCTTTCGTACGATAATGTAAATCATATGTCCCTCAGGAGCGGAAGGTCCGTGACCATACCTGATCGGGCACGGGCACAAAAGGAAGGAACTTCCAAGTCTCTACCTGAGGAGAACTTGGAGGAAGAGGAGCAACAGCACCACCACCATCGCAGGCAGAAGAAGAGGACATATGAGTCCTCAAAGCAGCATTCTCGCATCCTCATGGAGTCCGACGAAACGATGAAGAGCCCGCACCTCCATCTGAGGAGGATCGTCCAGCAGTCGCGGAAGAAGCATCACCGGTTTCACCCTAGCATTTTCATTTCAGTCAGAGTCAGAGTCCTAGTTTGTTTCAGAGTCAACGTCATGTAAAGAACTCAGTTCCAGAAGTTAATGAAAATCTTTCAGTTTCCGAACATGAGTTAGAGTCAATAATCCCTTTCCCCCGTGCTCTCAAGGGTGGAAAGAAGAAAATCAAAAAAATCCAAAAAGATGACCCTGAGATGGCAGAGTTCTGCAATAAACACATCAAGGTCACAATCCCCTTTGACAAGTTCGTGGAAATGACCCCTGCATTCCAAAAATACCTTAAGGTGATATGCACACCTACTAGGGTTAGCAGGAAGATCAAAAGCCGTGTTGAGAAACACGTTTTATCAGTAGCCACGACTTGTACAATAAAGAACTCGTTTCCTAGGAAACGAAGAGACATGGGTGCACATTATGTAGTGAGTCATGTTGATGACATCGCGTTTGCACGCACTCTCCTGGACAATGGTTCCTCAATCAATCTGATGCCTACAACCCTCTATGAGCGGCTCAATCTCGGACCTCTTAGGAAATATAGAGCTCTTCTACAGTTTGCTGATAAATCAACCAAGAGGTCCCAAGGAGAGTTAAGGAACATTGTGATCAAAGTTGAGGGGCAAGAATACAGGGTGGACTTCACTGTCCTGGATATGGAAACCCCTCGTAATTGGAGAGATTCCCAGATCATTCTAGGAAGGCCATTCCTCAGAACAGCAGGGGCCTTATTTGACTATAAGATTGGGAGGATTCAGTTCCAAACTTCAGGCGGAGATGAAGAGCTTGAAATGAAGCAGACTAGATGGCAGAGACCGGATTCAGAATCCAGCACCGAGTACTCTTCTACCGGAACAGACTGCGAGCATGTAGACTTAGTTGGGCCATGGAGACAGAACCCAGCCAGCACCGATGAGTCCATCTCCTCCAAAGATGATCCAGTGCATGAGTCAGTCTGCGAGATCCTCAAGAACGAGTACAACTCTGAGCCTGCATCGCCCTACATCTTCGATGATGTAGAGGCCCAGTTGGGCCTATCAGTCCTTACATCTCTAGGACAATCGGAAGATGAGGATGACGAGTTGGATGAGGCGTTTGCTGATTGTATGGAGACCTTTGACGATCCGACTCCAGAGCCGAACTTGGTGGCAGCTATCACAGAGAACGATCCAGCCACTTCCAACACTGAACCAGATCAGATTGAGCCAAATTTCTTAAATGATCACACTATTCCTGAGCTCAAACCCTTACCCACAACCTTAAAATACGCCTTCCTTGCGGGTCAAGACAAGAAATTTCCGGTCATCATCAGTTCGCGATTGACCGAGGAGCAGGAATCTCGCTTGCTAGAGATCCTGGAGAAAAACCGCAAGGCGATAGGCTGGAGCATTTCCCATCTCCACGGGATAAATCCTGCTCTGTGTTCGCACCATATTTACTTGGAGAATGAAGTCAAACCCTCTCGTGAATTCCAACGCCGGTTGAATCCAAATTTACGAGAGATCGTGAAGAAGGAGATAGAAAAATGGTGCAACACGGGTTTCATTTACCCAATCTCCGACTCTAAATGGGTGGCCCCAATTCATGTTGTCCCGAAAAAGTCGGGAATTCAGACGACCACCAACGAGGATGGATAGGAGATCGTGACGAGAGTGCCCACGTCGTGGCATGTCTGTGTGGATTACAGACACTTGAATGCCGTGACGAAGAAGGATCATTTCCCCATGCCGTTCATTGATCAAATCTTAGAGAGACTAGCGGGGAAAGAGTTCTTCTGCTTCTTAGATGTGTTCTCAGGCTACAATCAAGTAGCCATAGCTCCGGAGGACCAGGAAAAGACCACGTTTACATGCCCCTTTGGTACATATGCTTTCAGGCGCATGCCTTTTGGGCTATGCAATGCTCCAGGTACTTTCCAAAGGTGCATGATTGTTGTATTTGCCGAAATGGTCGGTGAATTCCTGGAAGTCTTCATGGATGACTTCTCGGTCCACGGCGATTCCTTCGATTCTTGTCTTAGGAACCTGTACTGAGTCCTCAAAAGATGTTGTGAGGTTAATCTGGTGCTCTCCTGGGAGAAAAGTCACTTCATTGTGACGGAGGGCATAGTGTTGGGGCATGTCATCTCCAAGAGAGGAATGGAGGTTGACCCTGCCAAGGTGGATGTTATCAGACGACTCCAGCCACCAACCAACGTAAAGCAGTTGCGGTCGTTCCTCGGGCATGTTGGATTTTATCGGAGATTCATTAAGGATTTTTCTAAAATTGCCCGACCGCTAACTAAGCTTTTAGGCAAAGACATGGAGTTTGTTGTTTATCACAAATGCCTTGAGGCCTTTAAGCTTTTGCAGGGAATGATTATGGACGCACCCATCCTACAAGCTCCAGATTGGTCTCTACCTTTTGAGATCATGACGGACGCCTCAGACTATGCTGTAGGGGCTGTGTTGGGACAAAGAAGAGATGGCATCCCATTTGCAATTCACTACGCAAGCAAAGTGCTTGATACCGCTCAGCGTAACTATACAGTTACGGAAAAGGAAATGCTTGCGGTAGTGTTTGCCTTGGACAAATTCAGATCTCACCTCATTGGATCCAAGGTAACTGTGTTCACTGACCATACGGCACTACGGTACTTGATGGAGAAGAAGGACGCGAAGGCGCGTCTTCTTCGATGGATTTTACTTATCCAGGAGTTTGACTTGGACATCCGTAATAAACCTGGAAAGAAGAACATAGTGGCCGATCATCATTCTCGTCTCGAAGATCTTAATACTTCCAAAGATTCACCAATTCGAGACTCCTTCCCTGACGAGTCGATTTTTGTTATCGACTCACTCCCATGGTACGCTAATATCGTGAATTATCTTGTCTCCAAGAAAGTTCCCGATGATTGGCCCAAGAGCCAAATCGACCGACTGAAGTCGGACGCTAGACACTACCATTGGGAGGATCCGATCCTTTTCTTCGAAGGACCGGATTGTGTCTGGAGACGGTGTATTCCTCAGGAGGAATACCAGAGTGTCCTTTCTTTATGCCACAGCTTAGAGGCAGGAGGATACCACTCCGGGAAGAGGACCGCATGGAAGGTACTTCAGTGTGGCTTTTATTGGCCGACTCTGTTTCGCGATGCCTCCGCCTTCGCGAAGTCATGCCCAGTATGCCAGAGAATGGGAGGAACCGTCAGTTCCAAGGATGAGATGCCAATGCAGCCGGTCATCATTTGTGATGTCTTTGACGCCTGGGGCATCGATTTCATGGGCCCATTCCCTGTTAGCCACGGGTTCGAATATATCCTTCTTGCGGTGGATTATCTATCCAGATGGGTGGAAGCTATCCCAACCCGAGCGCAGATAGCAAGATTGTCTGTAAATTCATTAGAGAACACATAATCTCTAGGTTCGGGATCCCCAAAATGATGATATCAGACGGGGGTAGCCACTTTGTGAATCGGGAGGTGAAGAAGCTCCTAAAGGACTACGGCATCGAACACCGTGTCGCGAGTCCTTACCACCCACAAACCAATGGTATGGCTGAGGTATCGAATCGGGAGGTGAAAACCATATTGCAAAAGCTTGTTCGCCCGGACAGGAAGGACTGGTCTCAGATCTTGGATCAAGTCCTCTGGGCGTATAGGACGTCTTACAAGACACCGTTAGGCACCTCCCCATTCCGAATGGTATTCGGAAAGCTGTGCCATTTGCCCGCAGAATTAGTGCACAAATCAGAATGGGCAATTAAGAAGGTCAATTGGAACACGCACCTTGGGCAGAAGTAGAGAGACATGGATCTGAATGAGCTTGTGGAAGTCAGAAACCGAGCATATGGCAACTGTTTGGTGTACAAGGACAAGGTGAAGCGTTGGCATGATAGATATATCAGACGAAAGACCTTTGTTCCTGGACAGAAGGTATGGTTGTTCAATGCTAGGCTGAAGATTTTCCAAGGCAAGTTAAAGTCTAAGTGGACGGACCCATATGTCGTCCGTACGGTGCATGATAGTGGATGTGTCGAGATCTCAGATCTCGCAGAGGATGCACCGACATTCCTAGTGAACGGACAGCTGTTGAAGCACGTCGTCGAATCCAATGAGCAGTTAGTCCATGTTGAGGAGATTGTATTCATGCACGAGACAGAGTCAGGAGATACACCTCGAGCCGCGTATGAGACCTTTCAGCAGTGAGCTCCAACCATCCGAAGCATCTCGAAAGATTCAAACCGACTCATCTGTATATATCATTCTGCTTGTACACCCTATCCTCTCTCACGTGACTCTAGTAACCCATCCCTGCCTCATTAGATCACTATCTTAGACTATACTTAGGATAACCAGATCCTAAGTATAGGGGGGAGGGGTCACCTGAGTCAGTTCACTGTACATTCTCCAGATCACATGGGTCCTCATACTCACTTCCGACCTATACTTAGGCTGACCTGAGCCTAAGTATAGGGGGGACCGATGCCCGCATTATATACTCATCCACTTCTCCTCTTGCCCTCGTCCGCCCCATTTTTTGATCTTCTTCTACACTTAGGCAGTCAAGAGCCTAAGTATAGGGGGGCGGTGCGACTTCTATATGATTTTTGTAATTTTAGCTCTCCTACGCTTAGCCCGAGCTATGTCTTTTTAGTCGCTTTTCGTGCTCTGAGGACATAACACACGCTAAGTATAGGGGGGCGTATATATATTACATATATACTTTACCCATAGCTCGTACTTTCACGTATTTTCGCGTATTTTCTGTATATATTACGCAATAATTACGGGTGGGTAAAAATTGAAAAAAAAACTTTTTTTCTGTACTATATGTATAAAAGTTGTAAAATTATGGTAAAACATACTCATGTAAAATTTGTTGTAAAATAAGATGTAAACCTAAAAAATGTGTGTTGTATACTATGTATCTTATTTGTAAATTAAAAACTTGTTGTAAATAATAAAATTTGTTGTATACCAAAAAAATATATGTTGAAAATAAGGCTTCTTATTTACTCTTGCATATCATCCTTGCATTTCCAAAAAAAATCTTGCATTTCATTCATAGCATGTCATCTGCACCTCTCATCTGCATATCTTGCATATGCAAGGTGAAAAGCTAGTGGGTTCTGAACCAAGTTATGAGCAGATATTGAGGATGGACTTGATTTGACCTTAATCCACCAAATTTCAGAGGAACCTTATAGGAGCTGGAGTTAAGATTTCTCAGGTCAAGTGACTTAATTCTTTGAGTCCGCAAGTCTATGTTCACATGTCATCTTGATTAGCCTAAGTAGAATATCTCGTGCACACGCATGATTCTTTTAGACAGTGACCTGACTTGGACAAAGAATAATGCACGTAGCTCTTCATTGATGAGGTGGTGAGGAGGTAGAATCCTTTAGCTTGGAGTAGCACACGGGTGGAAACATCCGTCCTCCTCTAGGGAGGGTAGTGCATCTCAACCTAGTCTGGTGGTGTTGAAGTCTAAGGACGGGACGCTGTGGGTTGCAATAATGCTTCAAAAGAGGGATAGTCTACTGGCTCAAGAGGAAAAACTCCTGATGTACATGCTGCACCTTGTATATAGTTCTAAAAAAAAGAAAAAAAAGAAAAAGAAGAAGAAGAAAAATGCAAGAACTCCAAAAATAATAGACAGGCCACAAAAAAAAATTGCCTGTTGGAGTATGTATACTAGCAAGAAGTCTGCAGCTGGATGACTTGACTACACTGGTCAGGCATCCCGGGATAGGTAGCTACACTGGCTACCGTCCATTCTTTTCTCTACCCCCTCCTCTTGAGCTGGTCGCACTTGAACTTAGACGGGAATACCCCGCTCCTCGAGGAAAGAGTTATTGGACCGGGTTATTTGAGTTACCTTGTTAGAGGAGGCTGGTTCTGAGCCATTTCTGATGTGGAGAGCTATTTTACACTTACACAGTACAAGTAAGAATCATAGTCATCAGAAATTTGTGTTTGAGGATTTGTTCTGTCCTGACTGTTGAGGCGTCTTGAATAGAAGACTTGTGGAACTTGAAGTCTGTTAGGTCTTAAATTCCGATCCCAATAAGGTTCCGCCACACAATTAATCCAAAGGTCGAGTCAAGCTCCATTTTCAACTTTTGTTCATGACCTTGGTATGGAACCCAATCTCATTTCACTTTTGCATTTCATTTTAGTTGCTCGGGGACGAGTAAGGTTTAAGTATAGGGGGTTGATGAATCTGTGATTCATCACCCCAAAAGTTAAAAATAGAGCCTTGTTCCCGAGTAAATAGAGGCATATTTCCCTTTATAATGCATAAATAGCATTCATGCATGCATTCATAAATCAAGCATTTTAGCAGTCCATTTGCATTTAAATAAGAAGCCAAAATCCCTTGTAAAATATCCACTTACCAAAATAACCTCTTCCTTATAATATGTACTCCATAGTTAATAATATAGGGAAGAAAGCCAAAAATCCCCCTTGTAAAATAGCCAACAAAGCCCTAGAATCCCTGGATCAGAAAATACACATAAGTCCCTCATACAAACTCCGAAATAGGTCTACTCAATTTTAGAAAAATACACATTAAAAGACCTTTAAAATGAGACTAATTTCATCCAATTTGGAGCTCGTATGAGAAAGTTGGGTTTTTGAGCCTCTTTGTATACTACATGTATGTATCTTTGTATCTTTATATTTATGTATCATATTTGACCTCATTTCCGTCTTTGGTCAACATGAAACTTGTAGATCTCATCGAGATCTACAACTTTCATGTTTTGAGTTTTTCCAAATTCGGCCCCCTCTTCTCTCTACCTTTATTTTTTGGTCCAGCCAACCACAACAGGCCACATGGTGCCCTCCGGTTGCGCCACGCGGCCCGCATCCCTTTCCCAGGCCGCCGCAGCTTTCAGCCGTTGGATGGTCGTCCAGATCCAACGGCCTAGCCGCTTCCACGTACGCCCTTTTCTCTCAACCATCAGATCAAGCCCCCGCTTCATCTCAATCTCCCGTTCGCCTTCTCCTCAGCGCACCACGTGGCGTTCGCTACGCCCTTAGATCACATCCCGAACATCCCATCTCCGCCGTTATCCTTATGGTCATCTTCCAGTCCTTCGATCAACCTTAGCTTCCCATCTTAGCCATCCATCAGTGCTGAACCCTTAGCATGCCACGTGGCGTACTCTGCGCCATCAGATCACCACATCTAGATCTTCATCCAGCCGCTACATTCCGCCTTGGTCACCACCGTTGGATCACAAGATCCAACGGTGGAGACTTCATCTTCCACCTCGGGAGCCTCTCTCTCCCACGATCTCCGCCTTGCGGTAGGGGGCACCCCCTTCCTATTCTTGGCCGCGCCTCTACCACCGTAGACGACCACCACCACCTCCACGATGATCCCCACTCATCCCTTATCCTCGCCAGCTACTCCATCACCCACGTCGACCTCCAGCTCTCTCCCACCAACTCCTTAAACCTCGCTCCATCGTCAGCATGGCCGAGACCTTCGACCTTTAAATACTCCACCACCGGCCATCGTCGCACCTATCCGCCCCCCATGAGAGATACTCCGAGCTCGGAGCTTCCAGTTGGTGACAGGAATTGCAAGTTCCTCGAGCGAAGACGGCCGTCTTCTCCGGCGAGATCCTCGGCCACCGCCGAGTCGCATCTCTCCACCACCGACCCGCTGCTTGAGATCAGGGACCCACCGCCCCTTCGAGCAACGACCTGGAACTCAAAGTCAAGCTCCAATCCCCAAGTGAACGCCTCCATCCCCGATCGATCTTCGTTTCATTTTTTTCTTTGATTTCTCGCATTTTATTCGCCGCCTACGGTCACCTTCTCGCCTTTATTTCACTCCGCCGAGCTTCGCGTCGGAGCTCTCATCTTCACGGTCACCTTCACGCTCGCCGACGCCGCATCTCACCATCCATCGATCTCTAGCTCCTCCACTTGGTCGGAGCACCGTCGCCAGATCATCCCCCTCCGCCTAAGGCCTCGCCAGTCATCCACCTACCTCCACGAGTGCACGCCCGAGCTTCGGCTCCTTCTCTAAAGCTTGCAGGTTCCATCTGATTCACTGATCGGAGCTTCGCTGGAGTCGCCCTCGAGCTTCGTCGCCAGCAGCCTCCGACGGCCTTCTCCAACACCTGAGATCATCATTACCTTCACCGCAGCGCCACGATTCTACTGGGATAGCTCCGACAAGTCGGAGAGCTTCATCGACGCAAGGAGGCACTGGCGGAGCAAAGGCCGCTTCGCCGGAGCCAAGCCATCTCCTCCGCAGGCGGCGGAGGCCCGTTGAAGGAGAAGCCCAGCTGCCGTTCGATCACCTCGATCGAACGGGTGTCATCCTGCCATGTCGCCTCTCAGCCGAGCTTCACAGGAACCGTTGGATCTCTCCTGATCTAACGGCGCTTCGTGAGCCACATGTCCCACCTCCGCAGCAACTAAGAGCCATTGGATAATCAGTTGATCCAGCGGCCGTCAGTCAGCCACGTCGCCCTCTCCATCGCGAGCTAGGAGCTGTTGGATCAACTTAGATCTAACGGCCTGAGATCTCTCCACGAGTCTTCACCGCCATCCGTTGGATCGATCTTGATCCAAGGGTCCGCGGCACGCCACGCAGCCCTGGTCCGAGCCTCTTCCCCGAGCCTAGGCTCGGACCGACCGAGCCTCACTCCAGACCTCCACAAGAGCCAGAGCCGAGTCCCTAGCCTCCGCAGTCATCCGAGCCTAGGCCGCCCACGTGAGGAGCACGTGCGGCCTGGGAATTTTACACAGAGACCCTCGGGACTTTTCATATTTGCAAAAAAAGGTCCCTGTGAAGCAGACTTCACGTGAGGAGCATGTGCCTTGTGGAGAATTTGCACACCAGTCCCCTGCACTATAGGTAATTGCACTTAAGTCCCTGTCAGCATATTTGCTTTATGTAATTTTATTTTCCTGTATTGCATATACACCCCTGTGTTTGCACGCATCCCTAGGTTGCATTTTACATCATTTTTAAATTCCAAAAGTTGCATTTTGGTCAGAAACTTGTCCTCTATCTATTGTGACACGTGTCATATTTTTGCAATTACAGTAGATTTTTAAATGAATTAATTGGTTGATTTGTGGAATATTTTGCCCAGTGACACCTTTTAATTTCTAATTAATTTTCTGTGATTCCAAAAATCCTTAAAAATTCACAGTAGCTCTAGGACAATGAACTTAACATGCTATAAAAATTTCATGTCATTTGCACACATATCGAGGTCTGAATAAATTGTTGAGTGATTTTCTTATTTTAATTTTAATAAATTCATTTCACATTGAAATTAAGATTTGTCAATTTTCCTGGATTCCTTATCATTAGAGCTATCTAGGATAATTTTATCTCTTGAAAAAAATGTGATTTGTTATTAACTAAAAATTAATTAGTGAAAATCACCCTGTCTGCATGTTTAATTCACAGTAAATTCATTTAGTGTCTAAAAATTTCATAAAAAAATTAGGGTAGTTCATTTTTTATCATAATTAATCATCTAGCCAATTTTTAGAATTTTTGGACTCCATTTGATATCTTAATTGAATTAACTTCATATTGGCCTGTTGGTTGCATGTGTCTTGCATAAAAAAACCGAAAAAGACCAAAAATATTCCCTCTGAAAATCGAACATTGGATTTTGCTAAAATTTGACCTAAGGAGACAGACGCCTCCCTGAGTTCGACCTTGGACTTCACCAAGTAAAAAAATTACCGCTTGAAATTAAATCAAATCTAATTAAAGTGGTTTTTGATTAGCCCTCTCGTATCCGACTGCAACGAACGACATCTAATTAATTTGGACATTAATCTGACCGAATTAACAAGGGTGCGGGAGCGGTAATCAAGGATGTGACCAGGGATACTAGCGGTGTTGTGGTGATATAGCTAGAGGGCTAAGTGTACGACGACGTTAATGGCGTTGCCTGCCAAGAATCACAGAGCGGCGCGGGAGAGGTGATGGCCTGTCGGTGGCTCAGGGGGAATGTAGTAGAGTTTGTTAGTGGGAAGTGGGAAGTGGGAGATGGGATTTGGAATAAGAATAGAAAAGTTGTTATGGATTGGAAAAATAGTTGTCTTAGAAAGATAAACTATGGATATTATATTTATATAACATAAAAATAATTTATGTGTGTTATCGAATACAAATATCTACCGAACGAGCTTATGCTATGTTCATCTTCGGTTTGTTAAACTATAGAACTAAATTTAAAGTTCATGTTAAATTTATTATTGTAACGATTGAACAACTTCAACCATTATCGACCAAACTCTAGCTGAATATGAACATGTGCATTTGATTAGTGTTCCTAATCATGGATGGCAATGTCATATTTCCATCAGGGGTTCGAATCTCACATTCCCTAATTTTAACTCTTTTACATATTTTACCCAATCACTTCCAAAATTTTAAAATTATAAATATAATTTTATTTAAAATTATACTCAGACTCATTTATCATCCCCATTGTTTCTACAACTCCTTGTAAATGCAATAAATGTTGTTATTTTCTTTTACAAGTGAACTTTTTGTTACAATGCTTCACTCGATAATTTAATCTTTTGAGACAGATTTAGAGAGATTTAAACTATTAGATTTATCACAATATAAAAAAATTGCAATAAAAAAATAATAACTTATTGGAAAATCTAACCTTGATAATAGATCTAAATTGCAAGCTTATCAAAATTAAAAAATATCCATTTTAAAAATATAAACTCTACTTTAAAGTATCATTTGAAAATATAGTATTGTTTTCTTTTTTTGAGCATACATAATGTGTTGAAAATATAAGTAATTGTAATTTATCCTTTTAGAATTGTTGTCGCTAATGAGCCCTTACACTTATGAGACTAAAGCCCTTCACTCAAATAATTAAAAGAGAGTCCACTTGTGAAAAGATTATAGAAAAGAGAGAAATGGAGAAAATATCTAGATATTTCTCCCCTCCCACCAAAATATCAAGATATTTCTACCTAAAGGAGAAGCATGAAAGAGAGTTCTAGATTCATCTTCCAAAATATCTTCATCCTCTTAGAGAGACTATAAATACCACCTAAAGGGTCCTCATTTGGACAACACAATAACAAGAAACATAACACATACACTACCATCACAAGAGTCTCTCGAGAATCCTCATCCTTTCAAGTGTTGTAAGTTATTCTTCCCTTGTTGCAAGCAATGTAGTCCTTTTCTTGTAAAAGTTAAAAACTTGTATGCTAATTTCAAGTTCTCAGTGAAAAAAATTTTTAAGTTTCACTTATATCTTTTACATTGATCTATATTCTCTCCCTCTAATTTACTTCTTATCCACCATAAATATTCCGTTGTCCCAACATGATATTAGTATACTTGATCCCTCCTTGGTAAAATTCTTGATTCTGCCTATAATGGTAGGTCAAAAGTGTCGCCCTAACATCTGTTTTATTCACCTTCACAACATCAACCTTCTTGTCTGATGCCATTTCCGTGGGGGACAAGAGGTTGATTGGGGGAGCTAACATGAGTGAGAGGTCGATTTCAGGATGTGCGTTGTGAGTGAGGGTTTTCAAATTACAGGAGCATGACTTACGATTTTGGAATTGGGGAGTGCAAAGTTAGAATTAATGGATAATTATTTTGCAATGTGGATTAAAATTTGGATTAATGTAAATGTAGCTGACGATGTGTAATTATTATGTATTCGTAGTGCTGGATTGTGAAATTGAGTTCATTTTACTCACATTTTTAGAAAAATGATGGTTGCCAAACACATCATGTAATACACAAATATGTTAGTATTTATTCATGGTTGGAATAAGTAAGTAATGTAGACATTCCATTCTAACTTCCTTTTAACCGTGAAATAAGCATTGATGGGCACATGTGGCATATCAATATATATATATATATATATATATATATATATGATAAATGCATTGATGTCTATTGATATATACGAAGGCAGTAGCACTGTAACAGTTTGTAAAAAAATGTTTCCTCACATTAACGATGGAGAAGAGGTGGGAGCACCTTCTTCCTCCTGTATTGGTTGATTTCCTTAGCTTTTCCGCATGCTCTCTCATGAGTGTAGGAGAGTGTCATGTCGAATTGTCTGCCGCATATACGGCATGTCATGAGTCCAATCACATCATGCTTCTTCCCCTTGGCATCCGGCTTCTTCGCTTTGGCATCATCCGCCAGCTTCTTCCCTTTGGCATCATCCGCCGGCTTCTTCCCTTTGGCATCGGTAGCCTCTCCCTTTGCCATTGTCGTGGGTGAAGACATTGACGAGAGCTGAGGAAAGAGGGAGGTGGCTGAGGTTTATTCGGATGTCTGACTGTGCGATTGGGCGGAAGGGTTTTGAAAGTTTGTTAGGATTCTTGTAAAACAAAATTTTGTTACGACTCCAACACCACCCTTCGGAGAATTGCAAACCTACCCCTCCCTCTTAAGTTGGATGTTTTTATTTACACCTTTATTAATTACAAATCACATACAATATCATGGCTTCAATGCGGGCTTCTTCAAGCGTCATTGGGATCTAATTAAATCTGATTTGTTGGCAGCATTGAAATTCCTCTTTGATGGTGGAATCTTGCCTCGTGACGTGAATCATTTCTTCATCACTCTTGTCCCAAAGTCAAGACGCCTTCGGGCTTGGGGGACTATAGACCAATCTCCTGCTGTAATGTTCTCTACAAAAAATTCTCTAAGATACTTGCAACAAGGTTGGCGTTAGTCACCCCGGATTTGATAGCACCGAACCAACACTACAACAAAAATGACTTTTAGCCACAATTTGTCACTACACAATTAACATTTATAGTTACGGAATATAGGCGGGCGACGACTTAACCGTAGCCATTGTTCCTAGTCCATGACCATGGTAGCTAAAGATCGGAACAACGGAAATTTCGTCGCTATAATTTGGTTACGCCGATTCAGATGTAGTAACAGATAGTCGCCAATACATGTGATGACGTGGAAAATAAATACTAATAATTATAATTTTGAGAGAATCCTACATTATAATCGCATGTATTATTAATTATGATAAATAGTCTGTAATCATAATCCGTAGAAAATAGTTTTGGCTACAAAATTATTGAAGTTATTACCTACATTCCAATGATTTGGGTTGCCTACTAATTATTTGTGACTAATACAAATGGTTAAAAGTCTATAACTAATATTTAATAATTTCATCTCTTTTATATTAAATAGTGTGAAGATTAATATTTGTGATTGTATAATATCATATATCTCTCCATACAAAAGAGTCGTGACATTCATTCAATTAACATTAAGCAAAATTTAAAAAAACAAATATTATAAAACGTTTAAACAATATTCACAAGTTTGATTTCCTCGTCCATCACATGAAAATTAAACTTCCAACAAAATATGACATGAAAATTAAACTTTCAACAAAATATTAATTTTACATAAATCCAACTTTCAGAAAATGGTCAAAAAACGAGGGTCTTCAATTTTATAATCTTCATCGATCTTCACTTCTATATATCTTGCACTAGTCTTCCTTTTGATCCTATATAAGCCACAAGTTAAAAGTTAGAACAAAATTTTTTGAAGTAAAAATAGGATACTATTAAACGAATAATTAATTTTACCATTATATATAATATAAATTGGTGAAAGATATATCTATTTAAAAATGGAGTTGTAATCTTGCTATTTGTAATTTAAAAAAGAATAAACAAAAAATTTAATTTTACCAGTTGTGCATCATGAATTATAGTTGCACCGGTTGCATTCTCTCCATTCTGATATTTGTTACAACTCTGTAAATATTAAATAAAAGTGATGCACTGATAATTTACTTCATCAATATAATAGTTCACTAAAACAAACCTTACCTGTGAACGATATGGATGTGAAAAATTGAGATGGATATGTATTCTGTTGGGAGTTTGGTCCAATAGTCATATTTTGTCCGCCCATATGCAAATTACCATCCTATAAACATTATTTTCACTACATGAAGGACCTTATAAATTGCTTAGTAAGACAGATAATACAAGATGAAGTACCTGTGAATGATACAGATATGAATATAGAGGTGGAGGCGGATGTAGATGTGGCTGAGTAATGGATGCACTGTGTGGTTGAGTAATGGTTGCATTAGTATTTTCTCCCCTTGTTTGGAAATTGTCACCCTTCCATCATTAAATTTATTATAAAAAAAGCAATGGATACATCAATAATTTATTTGAAAATATTAAGAATAGTTTAAGAAGATGAATATTTTACCCGTAAATGATACAAATACAGAGGAGGATATGAATGTGAATATGGATAAGGATGATGATTAGGAGGTGGATGTAGGTATGGATATGCCGTACCATATGTATGATTTCTACTTCCTTGCACAAATGTTGGTGAACATGGAAATATTTTATAGTGTGCATTCATTCTAGGATTATCTCCATCAAGACAAGGAATGGTTCCTTTGCCCATAGTATTATCTCCGCAACCACTATTATGTCGTTCATTATTATTTCCTTGCATATCTTGACCAAATTTAGTGCTTGTAGCATTGACTTCACTTTCTTGTACCTATATTTATATGCACAACAATAATATCAATATATTGATTTACATATGCATTATATGAATATGTATGTGTAACATGTTCTCCATCATTACTCCACGATTGGACATTAAATCCAAAATGTTGACTTAATCGATCAAGTACAAGATTTTGCTTCACGAGCATCTTTTCTAGTACGATAATCTTCTCCTACACATAAAACAAATAATTTAGACAATGTTCATTACATATTTTTTTAAGATAAAATACAAAATAATAAATAATATAACTTGATTTCGAGTTTGTGAACTCTCTGACGACTGCAATCTCAAAGATATAGATCGTTGATATGATCTATTATGTCCAACTCCAAGATTAAGAATGTAATTGTTCTTCACAGGTTTTGCATGGTGAGCATAAGCAGTTGCCACAATAGCACATTCGTCTCGTGACTCCAATGATTTATTTTGTATTTGTTGGGTTTCTGTAACCACAAAGTCCTCGATATCATCCTATAAAGATAAAAAAATACTATAACTAATAACATTTTTATATACACATGAACATCACACAATAATGGTGTAATCATCTAACCAGTAATTCACATCTGCGATAAAGACTTTTCATAAGCTCCATCTCGGTGGGTTCTCTTAATAATTTCTTCTCCTACTACAAATCAAATTTAGCCATTTGCTTTTATACAATCATGAGTAAGTGGTCAAAAATCAAAAAACTTACCAAATCTGCTTTTTTGTTTGCAAAAGAGCGTGAGCCAGAGTAATGTTTCAACCTCTTTTTCGAACGATTTACTTTATTAATTTCAGCCTTGACCTAAAAAATTATTTATTAGTGGGATAATTTTTCGGAAGTTCAAAAAAACAAAGATAAACTACTAACCTTTGAATCAGAAGTCTCCCACAATGTAATAAGCTTCTGCAATTGACTTGGATTAACACGAGAGTCATTTCTAAATTCAGCTTCAATTGCATCAAGGTCGCCTTTACAATTCTGCCAACATCCTTTTACAGTAGCTTTCCAATTCTTAAACCTATCATGGATCTTCTCAAAAATAAAATGTTATGCATTACATGGCCATCTAAGATAAAATCTTCCTGAAATAACACAGAAGAAGTAAGTACCAAATGATATAGTAAACTAATATTTTTTTAAAGTATGTCACCTTTAACAATTTCCATGTATCTATATAAGATTCCTCACTCATTTCTTTCCTTTTCTTGTTTAATGGTCACAACTCAGGTTGTCGTGCATAGAAGCAACATGCATTTACCAATCGTTTACTATTAACACCAATTGGTTGACCATTTTTGTTCCATTCCACAACTTGCGGTTTCCCATCTTTTGATTTGAAGCCATCTAAAGAAGCAACTCCCCAGCCACTCTTGGGTTTGCGAGGTAAATGATCTCGATGTTCTCTGCTATTTGCAAGTTCATCTTCAAATTCATGCACTTCTTGCTCCATATTTTGTGGTTGACTTTCATTTTACTCTATCCCTTCTACTATATTTTCTTCTACATTTCTAGACTTCGATAGTAATCTTTGTGACTTTCTCAACATCCTACACATTAAAAAAATAAGATTATTATTCGGTTAACAAACTATTAAACAACATATAAGTGATAGAAATGGTTACCTCAGGTAAGTAGAATGTTAATAATAAAAGAATCAATCATCATGACTTCCACATTCAAAATTACCTACACATTCTCCAGGTAAATCCGTCCTTGCCCAAGAATGTATCTCTCTCTCTGTTGTCCTTGTGTTGGGTTGAATTATTCCATTTCCATATACACCATCAAGTGGCATATTATACAAATCTCGAGGTGGAACAATAACCACAACATGCCAATCTTTCTTTATATTATCTTTTACATAAAAACATTGTTGAGCTTGAGATGCTAATATGAATGGCTCATCTTTAAGTTTGATTTGTTTAAAATATATGGAAGTGAAGCCACATTTATCTACTTGACGTCCTTTCCCAAGTTCTTCATTGAACCATGTGCATCTGAACAAAATCATCTTTAAACTTGGTCCATACTTTAACTCCAGCACATCTTCTAATTGAACGTAATATACAATTTTTTCTAATGTATGATCTTTATCACCACTTGGAGTATCAACTGATAAATAAACTCCGCTATTTTGAGATTGGCGTGTAACTTCCAATCTCTTACAATGAAATCGACATCCATTTGATATGTAACCATCATATGAAATGACATCTGTCAAAGGACCTTGCACTGACAACTTAACCTCTTCAGATATATCCACATCTTTTTGAGAACGTAAATGCAAAACCTATTTAAGATGAATTTATATTAAGTGATATTAATCCAATCAAAGTACTAAAAAACATCATACAACTCACATGTTCATTCACCCGATCTGGAAATTCGAGATGGTGTTTCATCTTGATAAAATGAATTGAAGAATGGGGATAGCAATGTCGTAGAAATTGTTCATGTTCTCTGTATTGCAGATTTAATTAGATTAAACCAATATATATGTCAATTTAAAATAATTTCATTAGAATAATACCTTATATATGGCCAGTGTGTCAGTGTTGAAAAGAACATAACGACGTGTTTGCTCCCATTCCACACGAGTCAAATGATATATCACACATTTTCCTATTGTACTTCCATCAACATTTCTCACTTCATGATTTAACTTTGACTCGACTGTGAGATATCGTGAGAAAAAGTAAGGCATTCTTCTGCTAAATAACCTTCAGCAATGGAGCCTTCAGGGCAACTCATGTTTCGAACATATCTCTTAAGAGTTTATAAATATCTTTCAATAGGATACACCCACCGATAATGAACAGGTCCCGCAATTTTTGCTTCAGATGCCAAGCGAATAGGCAAATGGATCATTATTGTTAAAAAAGAAGGTGGGAGTATACGTTCAAGATCACATAAAATCTCTGCAATGTCAACTTCCATCTTTGAAAATTCATCTACATCAAGAACTTTGTTGCATAACTTGTTGAAATAGGAGCATAACCTTATTAAAGGCATAGTGACATTTTCTGGTAACAGATTTCGAAGTGTAATTGGAAGTAACTGTTGCATAAGAATATGACAATCATGACTCTTCAATCCAGTCATTTTCTGTTCATTGAAATTATTCTTTCGAGATATATTTGATGAGTAACCATCTGGAACTTTTCTCTCCTTTAAAGTAGTAAAGAATGTATTCTGCTCATTTCTAGACATGTGATAACATGCATATGGTAATAATAATCGATCTCCTGTAATCATTTGTGGCCAAAGATCCTTTCGGATTCCCATCTCTTTCAGATCCAATCGTGCTTGAATATTGTCTTTACTCCTTCCGGTTACTTGCATTATTGTGTTTATAATGTTTTCAAACACATTCTTTTCGATATGCATAATATCCAAATTGTGTTTGATCACGATATACTTCTAATATGGCAATTGGAAGAAAATACTCACTTTTTTCCAAGAATAAGTGAATTCGGTGCCATCTACTGGCATTTATCTCTTGTACGTTTGCCAATGCGTGCAAAGTTTTTACCAAACTTGTTTCTACAATCATGTAGTTGCTCCATGATCTCAAATCCAGATAGAGGTTTTGGTGCATTTCGTAACTCCACATTGCCATCAAAATTCCTTTTGTCGTAACGAAAAGGATGATCCTCTTTTAGAAAGCAACGATGGTAACAGTATGCATGTTTCTTTCCATGCTTTAATCTTGTAGATATTGTGTCCTTATGACAAACAGGACATGCATATCTTCCTTTAGTACTCCAGCCAAATAAGTCTCCGTAGGCAGGAAAATCATTTATTGTCCATAAAATCATAGCACACATAGTAAAATTTCTCTTTGAATGAGCATCATATGTCAGTACTCCAAAATTCCATAGGTGTTTTTACTCTTCTATAAGAGGTTCTAAGTACACATCTATTTCCTTTCCAGGAGACTTTTTTTTAGGAATAAGAAGTGTCATTATGAAATTTGGTTGCTTCATACACAACCAAGGAGGAAGATTATATGGAATAACAATAACTGGCCAAATATTATATGCATTATTCATGTTCCCAAAGGGGTTAAATCCATCACTTGCAAGACCAAGTCTTATATTTCGTGGATCACAAGAAAATTCAGGAAACATATTATCCATTCTTTTCCATGCTTGAGAATCTGCAGGATGCCTTAACAAGTCATCATCTACTCTCTCATCCTTGTGCCACCTGAAAAACGGTAAATGCGAGAGCCGCAAAATAGTGGTCTGACAAATCAGATACACTGTCGCTGGGGCAACTACTCAAGCCTTCACGTTCGTCAACAATTAACCCACACAATTAATTAAACAATCAAGAGCGAGGATCAAAATTTATTATACCCTACTAAAAATGTACAGTGGTAAGCAAGTAGGGGTCGAACACAGGAAACAAGGGTGTAGAGTGTAGACAAAAAGTCAAAGCCTATGTCTAATGAACTACTTAGCCAATATGGATTTTTGTGGGTTTTTAATTTTATATTTTTTTAATTTTTAATTTTATATTTTTGTATTTTGATTTTTAATTTACTGATTTTCTATTTTCTTTTTGTATTTTATATTTTTATATTTTCTTTTTTCAATAATAGATAATATAAGAGAAAGAGGAATAGAGGATTTATAAAAGTAGGGGAAAATGCTCAAAAATCAAGGAATAAAATGCTTTTGGTCTTTTTATATTTTTATAATGTTTTGTAATTTTTCTAGATTTTTATTAAATTTTTTGGTATTTTTAAAGTAAAAATACTATAAACATTGAATAAAGGTTGCTGGCTGAAATTAAAATGGGAAAGAAAAATAGCCAACAGTATCAAAATTTTCCCAAATTAATTTTAAAATAAAGGAAGTAAAATAGGGAAGCTGCAGGAACTGAGTTTGTATTTTTATAGTTTTTATAGAATTTTTTAGATTTTTAGGAGGCTTTTTAGGGTTTTCTAATTTTTAAGGTTTTTGTTTTGAAATTTTTAATGATTTTTGGTCAGTAGTTAAAAGACACTAAATAGACAAAATATGATTTTTTTAGAATTTTTCAAAAAGTTTTGCTAGTTTTTATGGATTTTCTAATCTAGACAGTAGCTAAAATGCATGTTTTTGATTTTCAATAAATAGCAAAATGCAAGAAAAATGCAATGCAAAAATATAGCGTGAATCAACAACTAAACAGGAGCTTAAGTTGATTTTTGTGGAATTTTTGGGTGTTTAGAGATGCATGCAATAATTAAAGACAACAAAAAGAAACTACAAGCCTGGCAAGGGCATTTTTGTAATATTAAAAAGCTACAGGGCAACAATTGCAATTTCACCAAAAAGACACGCGCAAAGCACGTGTTATGGTGTTCACAAGGGTATATTTGCAAATATCAAAAACCGACAGTGTAGGAGTGCAAATAACCCAAAGATATATTATAATCACTACACACAGGGGTAGAAATGCAAATACAGAAAAGTTCGAGGTGCTTGGCGCAAAATACCCAAAATCACGTGTCCCCGTCACGTGAGGTGACGTGGACATGGACTAAAGCGTAAATAAAAGATGTTCGGGGACCCAATTGCAATTATTACAAATATTTTTAAACTACAGATGAAAGTTTTAGGACTAATATGTAAATACAAAAATTGTGGGGGTTGGATGCAAAATACCCCTCGCTGCGCACGATCAGACGGCTGATGACGATCCACTTATCCACGTGTCCTGATCTGGTGGCCCGATGGCGCTTCGCACAGACGTCCAAGATTAGATCCCCGTGACGAGATCCGACGGTGGAGGATGGTGATGATCTGACGACTCCTGTGCGTACTGGATGGCACTCCTGATCCGACGGCGGGGAGAGGCTCACGAAGAACACACTCCCCGGCGAGCTTTGGCGACTGATTCCGGCCGACACACGGCCTCTTCGTCCCTAGGATCAAGGGCAAAATGATCATGGGGCCTCTCCACGTCGAACGGTGGTCTCAGCAGCGGTGGAGACGGCGAGGTGAAGTCGGACGGCGAAGATGACCTGGGGGCTTTGTCCCTGGGCTATCGAGGCTCGATAGAGCCTCCTCTTTGGCTCGGACCTGCAGGGTTAGACGTGCAAAAACCAGGCGAGGCTACTGGGGGTGTTTTGGAGTTAAATGGAGGTGATGCGTGGCTCGGCGTGGAGCTTCGACGTACGGCGGAGATGGGAGCTCGGGTCGCTCGATTTGGGCGAGATTGAGGGTGATGGAAGGGTGGAGCGGAGCGACGGAGTGACGAGGAATGAAATGGAGGTGAAAGCGTCGGCCGTGGATGATGGAGGTGGCTGGAAAGTGGAGGCGGAGCTAAGCTCCGCCGTGGAATGATTCACCAAATCACGGCGAAGGGATGAACGAAAAATAAAACTGCTATAATCCTAACCTAAGCTAACCCTAAGCTACAAGAAAATGGAAAAAGAAGAGGGGAAGGCTCATCAGAGACGACTGAGTGGACTCGCGGCGGAGCTCCGGCAAGGGGCTGGATCTACTTCGATTCGACACCAAATGGCGCAAACCCAAGCTCGACTCGCCTCCTGCTGTCACTAGGAGTGCAATGGACTAGGGGTTTACGGGTGAAAATGGCGGAAGAAGGATCAAATTCAAAATGGATATCGAGGGGGTTTTTTGAAGAACTTGCCCTGGCGTGTGATGAATACCCATTCATCACTCTTTATTCTTTTATTTTAGCTACAAAACCTATGCAAAACACATGTATATTCATGTAAGTAGCAATAATTGTCAAATAGCATGCATTGTGTAAATATGAATATTTAGCATGTTTTTGTGCATAAATAAAAGAATAAAGACATAAAAGAAAAAGAGGAAGATATTTAGAATAAATATTGAGCGACCAAATCCCAAGGGAAGGCTCAGCATGAGCCTGACCGCAAAAGAACCAAGTAGAGAGAGATAAGGAAGCTCATGTATGTACATAAACCTATGTATATAAATAAAAAGTATTTTCCTCTTATTAAAAATAAAAATTGGTGTTTATTTATTTATACATATTTGTAAATATAAAATAAAAATAAAAATGGGGAAAATAAAAGAGAAATAAAAAGAAATAAAATTCCTTCATCATTGTACATAAACCATGTGTATAAAAATATCTTATATATTTATTTTCCTCTTGTAAATAAATAATTAAAATCCCATAAAAATATATTTACATTCCACATTTCATGATGTAAATAAATAAAATAAAAATTAAAAAAATGAAAATAAAATAAAAACCCAAACCCACCTTGTATATATACCATGTATATATGTAAATAAAAGTATTTATTTCACCCTTGTAAATAATTAATAAAAATAAAATAAAAATACATTTTTATTCTAAATTTTATTATATAAATAAATAAAATATAAAATTGGAATAAATGGCATAAAAATAAAAAATTAAAAATCAAAAACCAAAAAATACATATGTATATACCTGTATATAATAATAATATTTTGTAAATACATAAATTATTTTTTAAATAAATAAATAAAAATCACAAAAAAATATCTAAAAATAAATAAATATTTTCATGTTTTGACTTTTTTGAAATAAGGTCATTTATTATTTTAAATTGATTTATCAAATCTTTAATAATTGGCGCGCTCTGATTGGTCCACGGGGGATGTTGACCCCCGGTCAACGCCCCCCGGAACATTTCCCTCGTGGATCTCGCGCGCGACCCGACTTCGATTGATTTCCCAAACCAGATGCGATCACCGTTTACCCAAACCCCAGTCCTAATTATTCCCCACTGATCCGAGATCCATGCCTGAGCATCCGCCTAGGGATCCGTGCTTCACGGAACCCTGCCCGACCTCGTCTTCTCGGACCTGCAGTGGTATTTAGCTGAACCTCCGCCGCACCTTTTCACGCATCCTTGACTGTGCCCTTTGATGAATCTACGATTCATTGCATTATCATTGCCTATTTATCACCTTTTGTGAGCATTAGAGGATCGAGTTTGCATGCTTTATGGTCATATCTTTGTGTCCGTCCGTTTCTGATGTGATCACCGATTTGAGCTTAATTCTTATCATTGGGGTTGGATTTTGCATTCATAATCATGATTATCAAGAATTGTTAGGGCCTTTTCATGAACCCACGTATTCTCGTGGATTTTTTTGCAACAATCCATTATATTTGAAAGTCACGTCATGTCCTAAACCTCTACCAACCCCATGCACGTAGAAAGAGTTCTCTCTCTTGCTCTCTCATCTTGTGATATCACCACCTCACATGTTGTAAATGGCATTCATACCATATTTATTCCCTCGTTGTGGGACAATTAGTCTACTACTCTGCTACGTGCAGTCTAAAGACGTGAATTTCATACAAATTGCTAGACCAAGCCATGCGCATGATGCAACAGTTACCTCATTCTTGCCATACCATTTGGAGCGGGAGCGAGATTAAACATTAAGTGTGATTCTTGCAGTATATGAACGCTAAATCCAATCGCATATGCCTATCTTAAATCTGATCAATAACCCAATAATCAAGGGTACACTAAACGCACATGAGAGAGAGAGAGCAACGATCTTCATTCTTCACGCAAGAATCATGCACACGATGCTAGAATCAAATAATAGGATCTCGCGTGCTCTGTCAATGCCCCAAACTAAAGTTGCGAAATTATATTTCTTGCCAAACAATATGCTTGTGATAGTGTTGCCTTCCTGTTTTGACGTGCAAACTTCTCGCGAGGCCTTCATACCATCCCGAAATCTTCTCATTCACGGATATTTTGGCAATAGCATCGAAAAGGCAATTAGTAATAATGCGGGATGGCAGCCGAAGGTAGGATATAAATATGGAACTCCGTCGACCATGGGGAGTAGCCGGATACGGAGCCGAGAAGAAGTAACCCACTGCGAGCAGGACCCTGTTCTCCCCACCTGTTCCTACGCACGAACATCTGGGTGGTGTTCCCATTCTTTGGGTCGTCATCTCAAATCCTATTCCAAGCTCAAATCCCAGCATTTACATTTATTTGACGACATTTTTTTGTTTGCTTCATGTTATATTCCAGTTTCGTCTCTCATCTTTTTGAAATATACTATTTTATTCTCTGATTGCGTTATCTGTTGCTTGTAGGAAAGCAAGGGAAATAGTGAAAGGGAGAGTGCGACCGAAGCGAAAAGACCAGTACTCCTCATTCAAGGAGGATATGCGATCAATGGAATACGTATGGCAACAGTGGGTTTAACACATATAGAAACTATGTGCACAACAGTTCAACAATTCTGACAAGGACCTACTGGCTATCACAAAGGAGGAGTTCTTACATCTCAAGCAGTGCACCTCGAAGCCAAAATACTCCATGTTCATTTATCGTTCGAAGCCATTGATATTGGCCAAACTTGAACTCATCATTCATATTCGAAATGGTTTACATTATCATGTTTATTTGCAGCCTCTATGGAGCTCGTAAGATATTCATGCACATTTCTCCATCATTTGAATAATCTTAATGATAGGATTTGTTTTTAAGTCAAAAAAATCAATTGTTTCTTTTTCATGGATAATGTTCTTCATCCGCATATCTAGCTCCTTGTTGGAACTTAGTTTTGGTATTCCATCTAATTTGATTCCTGAACACAATCACCACATTGTTTAATTTGTTACATCTCTTGGGCATTAATGTTCTTCGCTCTATAATCGCGATTCTTTTATTAAAAAGTAAGAAAATGTTACACATTAGATCTGCCTCCCTGTGTTCGACCTGAGACTCTCCACTATACAATCACACATTTCATGTGTGCTCTGTTAATTTGAGTTTCGGATATAAATTTTATTATTGATTCGTCCTCTATCTTGTGCACAACGACTCGGTTTTTACATCGATTTACGTACTCTGATTTTCGACGATCACCCTTTCGTCCTAGGAGCTCCACCTTACACCCCAGAGTGACAGCTGCGCGAGGGAGGTGTCGAAGCGAGGAGAGAGAACCTCTAGCTATCAATCCGGCGACATCAGCTGCCGTGCGCCGCCACGAGGTGCGCTGAGCCTCGAAAAGCGACGTTTCCTCAAGGCTAAGACCCCCAGAGCTCGCCGAGCTCTCCCCCAGTCGACTGCATCCGTCAGGTAGACCCGAATCCTTCTGGTTTCCCTTAATTTTCGATTACGCCCAATTCGACCCATCTCCATCTTTCATCGACTACACCCGCTCCGATCATCGTTACACTCATCTGACCCGACCATCACGACCACGAGACCTCTCTTCACCTTCTGCACCCACGCACCCACCTTGGCTCGCCCTGGAGCCAAGGCTCGACTTTCACCACCGTCGCCTCGTCGGAGGTCCTCGTCGCGACCCATCCAGCCACCCACACCACTCCTAACCGGGTCGAGGCAGTTTGCCCTCGACCCAGGAGTCCTATCGTGTCGTTTTGCAGGTCAAAGGGGGCTCATCTGGAGGTCCAAAATTCGAGCACAGAGGCCGAGCTCTGCCTTCGTCGCCGGAGCTCCTCGGAGCATCCCGGCCGCATCGTAGGGGCTCATCAGCTGCGGAGCGCCGAGACAAAGCTATTCCACATCTCAGCAGCAACAGAGGATGACTACAGCACGCACAGGAGGCCGGCGAACTTCGCCGGCGTCGAGTTCTTGGAGATCCTCCAGCCACCGTCCGATCAGCACCTTAGTCCCAGTTTCGATCCTGACTGTTCGTCCACGCGAGTTCTCCATCGTCAAATCTATCAGAGGCTCGATCATGACCGTGGATCCACCGAAGGGGTGCCTTTGCTCCAGCACCGTCAGATCAGCCACGTGGCACGCACCCGTCCCTCCGATAATAAGGGGTAATTTATACTTAGGCCCCTTTCATTTTGATTTTTCCATATAGTCCTATAAATATTTTAATTAGTTGTGTTTAGTTAGGGTAAATTGCACATCAGACCTTTATGTTTCAGATATTTGCATTTTAGTCCTTATTTATGTGGACCACGTGCATCGACACGTGAGGTTGTGATTATTTTGCATATTTCGCCCTGTGGTTTCTATGTGTTCCTGGTTGCATTTTTTTGAAAAAGGAGTTGCAAAGAGGTCCCTCCGTGCCTGATTCACGTGCCCCGCGCGTGATTACTTGGACATTTTACACGAGGGTCCTTGTACTTTCTGGAGTTGTTACTCTTTGGCCCTTGGAACTTACTTTTCTTAGGTCCCTGTGCATTGTGAGCATGTGTTTGATTTAAATAAAATATCAAATTTAACCCAAATTGCGTGAAATTTGGACACGTGGCTCCTGCCACTGTGTAAAATTACCTAATTTTTGAATACATTTTTGAGGTTTTTTAGTATTTTTAAAATTTCAAAAACAGTTGTTTTTGTGTCTGTCCAGATTAGAAAATCATAAAAAATATAAAAACTCTTTAAAAAATTCTAAAAAAATTAGGAGTTGTTAGTTTGTGTATGTTTGATTTTCTATGCATTTTTGGCTATATTTGGATATTAAAAAACCCTAAATATTTAAAAAACCATTAAAAACTTATATAAATTCTAAAAAATTGTAGAAAACTCCAAAAATAATAAACTCTTTTCCTGAATTTTCCTTATTGTTGATATTTTTCGTAAAACTACCTCCAGTCTGTGAAGGATCCATTTGATATTTTTCATGGGACTTTGAAGCCTGGTTGGACAGATTGCTCCTGTTTTTGGCTTCCTTGGATTTTAGAAAATCATATAAAAATTAGAAAATTCCCAAAAATTCACCAAAAATAGTAAAAACCTAAAAAACATAAAAATATTTTTGTTTGAATTTTTGGCTCCTTTTTGAGTGTTTAAATAATTGGTTGAGCTTGCCTTGTATTTGCTTTTTCCTACTTTCTTCCATTATTAAAAATCCAAAAAAAATATAAAAATAATTAAAAAACCACCAAAAATACTTGTTTTTTCTTTGTTTCATTTTTGACTACTTTGTAGGCTGCAAGGCCAGTTTGTGCTCCCTGAGTCCGACCCTGGGTGCTACACCAGGCCAATCTCATAACCAGAGCCACTATTTTTGCTTCTATTGTTTTATCTTATTGATTGGTGGTCTGATCTCTATTTTTCTTATTGAGCTGATTTATCTCCGAGATCCGGGTCGCAACGACCCTAGTTCAATTATATTCACCCGAGTCTTGGTGATTTTTCGGCTCATCAGAATGGCGCCGTTGCCGGGGAGCATGACTTAGTAGTCACTTTCGATTTTTCCGCAGCTTTTGTTTTTCGCGGTTTTTTGTAGATATCTTGTAGATATATTTTATATGATTGTTTATAATAATCCGGTTTGACACTCTGTTTGTTTACTTGTGAGGGCCCGGGGATCGAGGCGGCTTCCTTCTCTACGAAGGCGTAGGAGAGCGCAAGGAACCGAGCAGGAGTGCGGGAGCCGCAGAATAGCCGCGTAGATTAGCCGTAGATTAGGTTTAGTTTAGATTTACTTTCAGTAAAATATTTATAATAATACAGGGATTTGTACAGGACTTGGACACTTGACGGTTTTCGGGGTTTGTTTCGCCGAGCACCGGTGTGCTCGGGGGACCTCACCGGTTTTTCGCAGCTTTTCGACTGATTATTTACTACTTATCTGATTTACGCGGTTTTCAGCCTTAGCTTAGGATTTTACTTGACTGTGACGTAATTAATTAGGATCCAAACACCTTAATATCTGTCTGTACCCATAGTTCGAATAATTGGACCTAATTAATTAATTCACAAGAAAAAACCGGCTTATTAGAGCTCTGGTCCACAAGCCTTGAGGAGTCACATACAGCGCGCGCAGGATCCATTGTGGCAGACACCGAGTGGCTCCCAAGATAGGACTCCGAACGTAGGCTCGAGTACCCGGCTACTGTTCTTTCGTGTAGAAATTGCTCTGCTAGGGACGGTTTTCCGCGTGCATCATATAGGTAGTTTATATTCTGTCTTTTATTTTATGCGCGGATCACCCTACATGTAGACTGTTGGAGTCAGGTACGCATTTCTTACTCTGCATGCATCATTGATTCTCGCGCATCGGCTTTTTCGTCTTCTCCCCCTGTTTTGGACTTAAAATAATCAGGAGAACCGAAAAGTTCGTTAGGAGTTGTTTGTTATTGAAAAATACCTAAAAATTAAAACCTTAAAATTGGGACTGCTAACTCAACTTGACCCTAAAAGACACCCACCATAAAAATTTGTCTTGGGGAGAGCAACCCCCTCATTGTCTGATTTGCATGTGCGAGAGAGTGACCCGCACACTAGGCTAGAGCCATATCCGAGCCCTGATTAGACTATCAGCCTTTTATACGGGACATCTTTTCAGCGGATTGGATTCGCAATAGGTCACGTAACCACTCTGCTATCTTAACTTGATCACCTAATAAAAACTGACAAGATAATTGACTGAACTCTTACGGTCTTCAGCTCGCGTTGAGTAGGTGAATCCGGGGTTTTGTTTTCTCATCACAGTTGTTTCTAGATCCCATCCGCCCGACTCGCCAGATCATGATGATGGGCAAGAGGTCCCTTAGGCAGCCTCTGGCTGCACCGCTTTTCAGCACTCCAACCCATTCATCTAGGTCGGTTCGCGAGAGCCGAGACCCGCTCTCCGAACTCGAGTTGGACTCCACCATGTTCCCCCCTTGACCACCCTTCTACCAGTTCTAAGTTATCCGTGCCAGAGGAGAGACAACAGACAGATTTATCGACACCTGAGTTTGGGTCTTTTGCCTTTGCAGAGACCATGGCCGGCAGTAGTGATGACCGCACCGGAGACCCCAAGGTGAGTAGACATTTATCCTGGACCAAGGTGCGATCAACAACACCCTGATCGCCTCCCTTGAGACAGTGCAGCAGCAGTTGAGGGATCAAAGTGCATTCATGATAGAGATGAGGAGAGAGATTGAGCAGATGAGAGTAGACCGCGAGCAGCACGGCCCAGGAGATGGACCGAGGATACCCGATGATGCGGCAGCCGCTGCAGCAGCAGCAGCAGCCGCAGCAGCAGCAGATCCCCCGAGACCGATGCGGGAGTTGCACAACCCCGGATCGACTTTGACCCATCGTTGGGTCATACTACCAGCTATTGTGGGGGACTTCTAGTTCCCCCCGAACACTCTTCAACTTCTACCCTGGTTCCATGGGCTCGCCACTGAGGAGCCCCATCTTCATCTCCAGGAGTTCGAGATGATCTGCAGCACCGTCTACGACCATCAGGTGGACGAGGATATCATCAAGATGATTGCTTTTCCTTTCTCCCTGGCAGACAGAGCAGCCAACTGGCTGAAGCATTTAAGGAGGTTTGTGTACACCTGGGAGCAGCTCCGCACCGAGTACTTGAACAAGTACTATCCACTCGGGCAGACAAATGCAGCGAGAGCCCTGAATAGCAACTTCTCCATGCTCCCCAACGAGCAGTTTCACGGGGCATGGGAGAGGTTTAGAGAGCTTACCGACAGATGCCCGCACCATGATATCTCAAAGCCTAACCTTGTTGAGATCTTCTTTTGCGGGTTGACACCAGAGCTACAGGGCCTGGTGAACGCTTCATGTGGCGGGTCCTACTTCATCAAGGATCAAGATCAGGTCTGGGCCATCTACGAGGAGATGACCGAGAATTATACAGTGATGTCCCAGACCAGACTCTACACTCAGGGATGCCCCCAGCCACAGTCCGTGCAGTACCAGAGGATAGCACGGGTCAACGCCGGTCCTTCTACTTCGTCAACGGCAGCCGCACAGGCCGAGTCCACAGCCACCGACATGGGCATTATCAACGAGAAGCTAGAATGGTTGGAGATTATAGAGAAGAAGCAGTGCCAGAGCATATCGCAGATGGATCAGATAGCACAGACGCTGAGTGACATGAAGACACAGATCATGTGTCTCCAGGAGGCACATACGGCTTCTCAGCCCCGTCTTCAGTCACGAGGAGATCCAAGTAGCAGTGGCAACTTGTCCCAGCGCTCCAACTCTAATCAGCCTAGACAGGTCCACCTTGTACATGCGGAGCCGTACCATCAGCCGCAACCTTACTACCAGTCACCACCATCCCCAAACACTCAGATGGTGGTTTACCAACCGGATCAGCCTCTGGCAGTACTCCCGTCGCCCTCCTACGAGCCCGAGCCGTTGATGAATGTCAACGGGATTCGGTACGATCGACCCCAGCTAGGTATCCGACAAGACCATCCTGGATTCCGTTGGTCGGCCGGAGGTACTATTTCCCAGCAGCAGCCTTCAGGTCAGGGTGGTCAGTACGATCAACAGCGAGATTACCAGCAGCAACAGCCCCCAGTGTACCACCAGCAGTAGCAGCGGTCATCTCAGTATGGTCCTCGTCCCTATCAGCAGGGACATTCTTGGAGGCGTGATCAGCCTCAGCAGCAGCATCAGCAGTAACCCTCTCACCAGCCACAGCAGTACCCCCACCAGCAGTAGCAGCCTCACTACCAACGAGGCCACCTGTCAGGTTCTCATGGGCCATCCTATGAGAACCATGCCTTGGACGACATAGCCCGCCTCCTGACAGAGCAACAGGCTACCTTCAGACGGGCCGCCAGGAGGTGCGGGAGATTGTGAGAGGGAAGGCCACCATCCCTGCCCAGATTGAGCAGAACCCGAACAACCTGAAGAGGAAGTCTGAGCAGGTAGATTTCACAGAGTATGCCACTCTTAGTGACACATTTGGTGATATGTATGCATATATGTTTGATACTGATTTTGTTACACTTTGGAGCGGTAGGACGCCAGCAGGCGGCACCTCGTCTGAGTGACGTTCTCACGCTACTTCAGGAGCGCCAGGAGAGGAGGAGCACGGTACTGATGCCGCGAGAGATGATGACGGTGGTGTTGAAGCCACCATGGATGTTGATCCACACGACGGTACTGAGGCCATCACTTCACCAGATGGAGGAGGTGGTACTGATGCCACCATTATTGCCGAGTCAGAGCGTAGTGCTGATGCCGCAAGTCGACCTGCCGAGGGTGGTGCTGATGCCACCGTTTCTGCTTCTGCTAGTCCTGTAGTCTTTCCATCTGTTCATGTATCTCAGGACTTATCTGACAATAAAGGAAAGGGTTTATTTTCTTCTGATCCACCTGTGGTGCATGATGATGTATGTGTGGATTCTGTCGTGCTTGAGCAGCCGAGACCCTTTCCTAGTCCTTCATCTGAGAAGAACCCTGTAGTCCCCTTCCCTAGGTGATTAATCCACATTTCATCATCTTTATTCTATCATTTTGGCACCAAAAACCCTAGCAAATGCGTGTAAATAGCACTAAAATCATCATCTTAGCATTCATGCATGTGCATTATATTAGTGTATAAAATACTGTAATTAAGGCCAAAATTATAGAATAAATAAAGAAAAGAAAAAGAATAAAATATTGTAAATATTTTATGACCCGAAACCCCGAGACCTAGGCATCTTGATGAATAGGTCGACAAGGAATAAAGTAGGGGGAGATAAGGTCAAAAACACAGTCCAAATAGCTATACATTTTATTCATTCTTTATTCATTTTGGGACCTATTTTTTGTTCCACTTTTTATACATCAAATAAAGAAACTTTGTACATGAAAGTTGTAGATAATTTAATAAAGAAAAATACAAAATTGATTTCACAGAAAAATAATGTACAGATAAAAAGTTATGGTCCGAATAAAATTCCAGAATCCCAACTTCCCAGACTCGTATCTCACAAACGACAACTCCAAATGCAACATACTCACCTTTAATTGTATATAGAAGAAAATAAGCTAATTATTGGTGGTGGTTTCGCATTTGCCGGAGCTACGGTTTGAAAGTTGAGTTTTGGACCCTCATTGTATAGTTGTACATATTAAAATATTCAATTTATTATTTATTCATTATTTTTATATTTTTATATTTTTATAATTTCATAAATATTACTTATAATAATTATGTGCATTAAAATTAGAATAAAAATGCAAAGAAAATACAAAATAAAATACATACATAGTTGACACATAGGTATTATACATGTACTTATACCTATATAAAATACACTTCTATTTTATTAAATAGACAAAATAAATCAGAAAAATAAAATAAAAATGTATTCGTGTATATAAATGTATCTTATACTTTTATAAAATAATAAATAAAAATAATAAAATAAAATACACAAAATAAAAATCAAATACTTAAATACGTAGGTAATGTACCTATATAAGGCTAAAAAGCTATTTGTAAAAATAAAGTTCATAAAATTAATTAAAAATCACCATAAATTAATTCATAAATTAATAAACATTTTTTATTTTATAATTAAAAATCAATAAAATCGTTTGCTATTTTAAATTGATTTTACAAAAAGTTTTTCCAGGCTTTTTCCTGGTTGGTCCACGTAGTTGACCCGCGGTCAACTCTCTGACCCCAGCCTGGACTGTGTCAGAATATGAGTTTTCTTGATTTTCGCGGATTTTTGGAGACCGCATCTTTCACCGAAGCGGATCGATGTCTTCACGATATTTGTTCCCCTACCATCTCTCTTACTCACCCTAGGATTTTTTCGGGGAGAGCATCATTGCTCTTCCCGTTGCCGCCTCGTTTATCACGCTAATCGATCATCCCTTCAAAAGACCTCCTTCAACCCCCATTTGATTTCGAACTAGATCTGGGTGCCAAAACCCTCCAGGCGGGGTAGAGGGATATCATCCAGTGACAGGGGAATCCTCCCCCATCTCAGGCGAGGTGCGGCGAAGCACCTAGGTCGTGTTCCAACCTCCATCTCTGACCACCGCCGTGAGGTCTTCTTCCTTGTGGTTCCACGCCACTCGAGGGCATTTCTCTTCTTGTTTTATGCTTTTTATTGTTGCTGTTAGTTTTAGGATTAGTTTTCAGCTTTTAGTTTGTTGATCCATCACTTGAAAATCCCCGATTCCAACATCGAGCACCTCGCCGGAGCTAGCTCCGGCGAGCTCCTCCCCCGTCGCTTTTCATCTTCTCTTGCTGCTAGGAGAGGCGAGGCATTTTTCCCTCGCCTCCCTTAACGTCTTGTGCAGGTCCCAGGAGCTCGAGAGACCCCACCTGGGTCGTTTTTGACACGGGCCTGCAACCTGGGGGTTGTCCTCCTTCACCGACGACGCAGCGGCGCCCCGGCCGCTCTCCGGGCATTTTGAGGCCGCCGCCCACTCGAGGACACTCCCAGGAAGCTCGTGTGGCCTTTGGACGCGACCCTTCCGCTCGAGGCATAGAGATTTTGCTGCTCCAAACCCGCCTCGGCCGTGTTCTTCGTCTGCTCCTCCTCCATGCCCCTGAGCCGTCGATCCTACTCCGTTCTTCCAGCGTAGCAGTGACCGTAGGATCGAGCCCGCTATCGGTCGTCAGATCAACCAGCGTTCTCTTAATCTCGGCCGTCAACGGGTGAAGCGGCATCGTGAGCTGTGGTGCTGACGCGTGGCATAAGTAAGGTAGATCAAACCGTCCGCCAGCGCCTTTTGGTTTGGGCATTTTGCGCACTTAGGCCCAGCATTTTTGTATTTAGCAAGTAATTTCGAAACTTTCATTTGCAGGTTTTAACTTTTGTAAAAATTATAACAACCCCCCTGAACTTGCGTGGATTACACATATAGCCTTGCCAGGCGCACGTGCTTAGCACGCGCGCCTTGGGCATTTTGTAGGCTACTCCCCCGGGATTTTTGCTTATTAAAGTTTGATTCCAAAACGTTCAGCTGCAGTATAAAAACTTTTGGACTTTTGCATTCAAACCCTCCATAGTTTTGATAATTGCAAGTAGATCCTCCCCATGCGCATGCATTGCACGCGCGGGATTGGAATCTTGCCGAACAGCCCTTGCGAATTTTGTGATTGCTATTTGGTCTTGAAAATATTTTATTCAGTATTAATTTTGTGTGAAATTTGCGTAAAACCACCTGGAAGGCTGCTTATTTGCAAACTAGTCCTCGCTTAGTTGTGATTTTTTTTGTGTGATTGCATGAATTAATTAGGGTATCATTTTAAGCCCAAAAATTCTCAAATTTTGAACTTAAGCTCCTGTGCACTTATGCTTCCGCCATCAATTTAGTTTTTTATTTTCTTCTATTTTTATATTTATTAAAAATCAAAAACATGCTTTTTATGCACTGTCTAGCTTAGAAAATGCCACAAAAATATTAGAAACTCTCGAAAAATTTCACAAAAATTCCCTAGTGTCTATTTTACTATATTTCAGTGTCAGTCCAAAAATCACTAAAAATCTCAAAAGAAAAACACTAAAAATTTAAAAACACTCTAAAACTTCAAAAAAATATATAAAATCAAAGAAAATTCCAAAAAATACAAACTCAGTTCCTGTTTATTCTTTATTCTGTTATCTTTATTTGAAAAATAGTGTGAAAAATTTTGGTTTCTATTTGCTAATTTTAATTCCCATTTTCCTCACAGCCAGCACATTTTCCACTGTTTTGCTCTATTTCAGTATTTAAAAATACCAAAAACATCTTGAAAAATCTACAAAAATCACAAAAGCAGTAAAAAATTATAAAAATATCAAAAACAATTTATTTCTGAATTTTTGGATATTTTTGCACATTTTTATAAATATTTCATCTTGTCTTTTATTACATTGCTTTTAAATTCCAATATTGAAAAAAAAGTATAAAATATAAAATATAAAAATCAGAAAATTAAAAATCAAAATACAAAATTGAAAATTAAATAAAAAAATTAAAAATTAAAAACCCACAAAAACATCTTTGCTTGCTTGCTTAATGTAGACATCACACACATTCACTCACGCACATTTGTTTGAATTACCCTGTTTGCTCCCTGTGTTCGAACTCTCTGCATACTTGTCACTATACACCATTTGTGCATAGTTAAAAATAAATTTTAACTCCACATTATTTCTAATTTATTGATCTTTAGTGTGGGTTAATTGTTGATTTAGTCAAGATCTTGTGTGGTCAACACATCGACTGTCGACTCGCCTTGTGAGTAGATACGACCGCGCTCAATTTTGACGATATCAAATGGCGCCGTTGCCGGGGAGCAACAGCGCGTAGATCAGTTTTTGTTGTGTGTGATCATTTGTCTGCATTTCGCGGCTTTTATTTCTATTATTTTTGATATATCATTGCTTGACTTGTCTAATCACTCTTCCTGGTTGACTTTGTGCGAGGAACCGCGGATCGAGGGAGGTGCTCCACCTTAGGCGCCTGCGCACCCACGTGAAGGCGGTGGGAGACTTCTGACCTAGCATCAAAGGAGGCAGGAAGGACTTGAGAAGACAGTCACCTTTTTGAGCATTTTGTGCATTTATTTATTGTGTAATTTGAAGTGAGAGAGAGACCTTCTATTATTGTAATAATACAGGCACTCAGGACTGGACTTTCGGGCCCAATTTCCAAGTGATTGTTCACTTGGGGGCTCACCGCGATTTCGTCGGCTTTTTCATCGCATTTTTTATCTTTGTTTTCTCGATTTTGTTTTCCTTACTTTGTGTGATTGAGCCCCTAGTTTTAGGATTGCTTGCGATAGATTAAGGCCAAACACCTAATATATCTTGCATGTACCTATAGTCGCGTTTGGACTTAGTCAAAATTTTAAACAGTCGCATCATCATCTTCGAGCCTACGTGCCGCGAGCCCACCCCATCAAGCGCTACTCCTGAACTCGATTTGTCGAGAAGAGGAGGGGTGAGTCTAGACCGGACTTTCTTGGATTGAGGATTGGTGACCGACTTGTGGTGCTTCACGTTAATAGCAATTTCTGAAACTTAGGGCGATTTCATCGGCTTGCATTTGCATATAGTTAGGTTTCAATTCTGCTGAGCATCCTTGCATGTAGAGTGCTGGAGGCAAGGTGAGCATTTACGCTTTAGCATTCATCATTGTTTGCCGCTTGCATTGCTTTTCCGACTCTCCCTCTGATTTTGCCAACCTAGGATCTTAAAGGAATTGAATCCCCATTAGGATCGTGCATTTTTATTACAAATCCAAAAAAAGTGATAATCAAAAAATTGGGAAAGCTAATATTACTTGACCCTAAAAAAGATTATAAAGAAAAATATTGTCGTGGGGCGAGTAATCCCCTCATTGTCTTCGCTTTTATTTGCTCGCGCACACGCTAAGGATTAGTGCCCAAATCCCATTGAGCCCCTAAGTGTTTGTGCAACTTCTTGACTTTTTCACCTAACTCTAAAACAGACAAGATAAAAAGACCGATTTTTTGGTCTCTACCGAGTTGAGTAGGTGAATTGAGGGTTTGATTGTTTCATTTTTGCTTGTGATTGTTTGGTGTGTATACTCGATCACTCCGCGTATTTGCGCCTTTGTCTCACATCTCTTGACTTGACCGTCGTGTTCTCCCGATCATTTTCTTTTGTTTCGAGATGGATCCCTGCAGCGATTTTTATCTGGATTTTACGGATTCCTCGTACCCTCCAGCCGGTCCACCTCCTTTTTATCAGGAGGACCCTCCTCCTATTTTTTCTGACTTTTGTACATACCCGCCTCAGCCACAATATCAGACCTCGGACTTCTACCCACCTCCACCTCCACCTGTATATTATCCACCTCCACTTTCACATCCACCCGAGTCTGACCTGTTGGAGTCACCTCTCACGGTCTTCATGAGTTTAGTCATGACCCAAATGATAGAGCACATTGATTTGATGAGAGAGAATCTTGCCACTTTGAGAGAATATCGGACTAGTGCTCTTTTCGTCGAGGATACGGCTTTGCTTGTGGGTGATCATGGGAGCTTACAATCGCCAAAAATACAAAAAAATGAGAAAAATTTAAAAACACAAAAAGAGTTTGGGAGTCACATGATCGAGCCATGTTGTGAGGAGAGGGGCCAATTGCCCAATCATTTGACCACACATCCATTCACTTCTTGTCCCACCTTTAAGCCCGAGGATGCCTATGTACAGACTGCTCTGGGCACTCCTCATGTACATGCTGATTCCGATTTCCTCCCTTGTATGAAGGAGGTCCAAAAATTCAAAAAAATGTTGTCTGAACCCGAAGTGGTGGCTACTATTCATGAGATTATCCGTGCCCCACTTCAGCAGGCCATGACCCAATTATCTGCTCCTCTTCCCAAGAAGAGAAAGCGGAGCAGATCTGAGCGTCACATTTTGACCATGGCCACTGCCCTCGCCATCACACACCGTCCCATTCCCAAGAAGAAGAACACAGCTACACCTTTCATCACTTGCACCATCTCTGACTATACATGTGATCGCACTCTCCTAGACGGCGGTGCATCTATTAGCATATTACCCTTCTCACTGGTACAGTCTCTTCACTTAGGGCCTCTCAAGAAAACCAGGATGATCGTTCAGTTTGGTGATGGATCTATTAAGAGGCCGAAGGGTATCCTTGAAAACGCCGTCATTTCTATTCAGGGCACAAGCCACAATGTTGATTTTGTCGTGTTGCCCATGAAGAACTCCACAGGGGAGCCATCTCCAATCATCATGGGACGACCATTCCTCGCCTCTGCGAGGGTCGTTATCGACTATGGATCAGGAGAGATTCGTTTCCGTCCTGTTGACGAGAGCGAAGTGTTGATCACCACACCCACAGTTGACCAGAGACCTGCACCTGATGCACCTTCACCGATTATAGCTAACTCTGAGGCCTGTGACCTACCTGATGCTACTAGATATACTTCCTTAGCGATCCCTAATGAGACCCGACGAATCCCCCGAAAGGGGAGGAAGTCGGAAAGCATGGACCTCACTAATCCTCCTCCTGGTGTGTGGCGATGTGTTGATGAAATCTAGAGTATCTACGTGATTGAACCATTTGAGCAGGGGGCAGATACCAAAATAATTGAGGATATTTATGAAGTTGCCCATTACTTTGAGAGACCTCATAAGGAAACAAATGACCCATGTAAGACTAGACAGGACGAACCTGCTTTGACTACTTCCACTGATGAGTCCGCTCATGTCCATGTAGATTCTGATGGGCCAAAGGCCGAAGTTGATTTGATCGCTTTTCTTCAGAAATTTGGGCCTTTTGATGAGAAAGATGATCCGGTTGAGACTCTTGAGGACGATCTGAGTTCGTATACTTCCACTGATGATTTCGTTCCTTTTGATTTTGACCTGGACGAGGACTCGCAGGATGACTCCGATTACACTTCTTCCGAGGATGATGAGTTTGTCCCATTTCACTTTGACATCTGCGAGACTTCCAAGACCGGACCTAGTCGTACTTCTTCCACTCACCCGTCTGTGCCTTCACACCATAGGACCACCAAGGGAGAACCTAGCCATACCGCTTCCATCGATCAGTTCATCCCTTTCCGTTTTGATTCTGCTGAGGGCCTTCGCCGTGTCGACCATGATCGGCCTCCGTCCACTATGGACCCCGATGTCAACATACACCATATCCGATCTATCCCTCAGCGGTCCCGCAAGAAGGTTTGCTTTCCACCTTCTGATGATCACCCATTTATGTTGTAGATTCTATCCCGTGACTCTCTTTCCATCTCCCGTTTTTGCTCGTCTACCCATTTCTCGTGTTTGCCTTGCTTAGGACGTACTTTGTCCTACGTATAGGAGGGGTAGACGAGTTGAGTGTTCATTCTTCGTTCCGTGTCATCACTCCTGTTGTTGCCTATACTTAGGGCGTCTTTTACCCTAAGTATAGGGGGAGCGATGTGTACATTCTCACGATCTCTCCTCCCATTGTCAGATATCTTTTCTTCTTTTCTTCTTTTCCTTTTTTATCTTCTTTATCTATCAAAAAGGTGCTGCCCTTGTAGACAGTTTTCCATATTTAGGACGTACTTTGTCCTATGTATAGGGGGGGTGTGCACCCCGAGTATTTCCATTCTTTGATCCTCTCCATTGTCTCCTCTTCTTGTCTATACTTAGGGATATCTTACCCTAAGTATAGGGGGAGACAATCTGAGTACGATCTGTTCATTCCTACCCTTGACCCTCCCTGCGTTGTGTACAGTCTGCTATACTTAGGATTATTTGATCCTAAGTATAGGGGGGACAGTCAACTTCTCATTCATTGATTCATTCATTCTTTAGACTTGCCTATACTTAGTACGAGTTATGTCTTCTCTTTTCTCTCCGATCTATGAGGACATAGCTCAAGCTAAGTATAGGGGGGTCGTATATACTACGTATATACTTTAGCCATAACTCGTACTTTCGTATTTTCCTAATAAATATGGCTAATAATTCTATAAAATTCATTATAAATCTTTAATAAGAAGATGTGATTATTCCTCAAATTCTTTTGTGTATTTACTGATTAATAAATCAGGTGAAAATATTTTTTTTGCAAAATGTTTGAAAAATAGTTTGAAAATCTTTGTGAACATCTATTGAAAACTATTTTGAAAATATTTTGTTACATGTTTTCAACCTTTGTAAAAATGTGTGTTTTGTAAAAATTCATTTTCTTTGTGTGAAATAAAAATGTTTGAAAAATGATTTGCAAATGGTTTGAAAAATGGTTGCAAAAATATGTTGAAAAATCTATCTATACTGTTTCGAAAACCTTTGCAAAATGATTTTCAAATGTGTGTACATGTTTGTAAAATATTTGTAAAAATTATTTTGAACAATAGTTTTCAAAAATTGTTTGAAAAACCTTGTGTCAAATAAGTTTGAGGAATACCTACATCACACCAAAATCCACTATAAGTACTTATAAAATTGATCACTTACCCTTGTAAATCCTTAAAAATCCACTTCTTGTATACATAAGAAGCACTCCCGTGTACATATTTTTCACCTAGTTTTTAGCCAAAACTTTTTCTTTTCAAAAATCCCAAAAACATTTGCAAAATTAAAATCCAAAAAAACATCTGAAAAATCTTTTTGAAAAATACAAAAAATGCATATGCATCATCATCATCTTTTCAAGAATCCATAAAAAGTTCAAAATCTTTGAAAATTGCATCACAAAAATATTTTCTGCATTGCATAGCATTCGCATTTTTCGGATTGAGTTTGATAGTTGAACAAGTCTAAGTAAAATCCGGAGATTGGAGCTTGATTGGACCTTAAAATCTACCTAATAACAGGAACCTTATGGGAACTGGGTTTAAGGTACTTCAGGTCTAGTTGACTTAATTCTTTGAGGATCACGAGACTTGGTTCAATGGATTCTTGACTGCCTAAGTAGAGTATTTCGGAGCACACGCACGACTCTTGTTGATAATGACCTAACTTGGACACCTGCACCTTTCACATAGCTCTCCACGGATGAGGTGGTGAGGTGGCAGTTTCCTTTGTCTTGGGGTAGCATATGAGGGTAGTACTTCTAGGCGGAACCTCTCTTCTTCTTCTAGTGAAGGAAGTGCGCCTCAACTTGGTCTAGTGGTGATGAAGGCTAAAGACAGAAGCCGTGGGTTGCAATAAAGCTTCAAAAGAGGGATAGTCTACTGGCTCAAGAAGAAATTTCTTGTATATATGCTGCACCATGTAGATATGCTGTACAGATGCATTTGAAAAAAGAAGAAGAAGAAGAAGAAGGAACTCCAAAAAGTGGTGGGTCGGATTGAAAATTTAATAACCCCACCGGAGAGTATATAGTCCAATAAAGCAAAAGCTTATGGTAGCCATGTTACATCTCATGAAGCTTGCAGCGGGAGACTTAGCTACACTGGTTGAGCTCCCAAAATTCTATACCTCTTATTCCCCTCTTCTTGAGCCGGTTGCACTTGAACTTAGAAGGGAATACCCCGCTTCTCGAGGAAAGAGTTGCTAGACCGAGGCATTAGAGTTACCAGGTTGGGGGAGGTTGTTTCTTTGTTACTTCTGAGGTGGGGAGCTACATATCACTCACACTGTACGAGTCAGAGTCATAGTCGTAAGAGTTTGCGTATGAGTTGAAGTATTTCTGACCTGGCTATTGAGGAGATTTGGACAGAGTTTTGGGATTCTCAAGGGCTGTTGGATTTCAAATTTGGTTCTCATTAAGGTTCTGACCGCACTAAAATTCCTAAGGTCCGACTTAAGCTCCAAACTTTGATTTTGTGAAGACAAGTTTGATGATTGAACTAAATCCAAGTTCTTCTTTTTCTTTTCTTTCTTTTTCTTTTTGCACTTATTGCATAAGTGTTTGCTAGGGACTAGCAAAGGTAAAGTATAGGGGGATGATGAATCCACATTTCATCATCTTTATACTATCATTTTGGCACCAAAAACCCTAACAAATGCCTGTAAATAGCATTAAAATCATCATCTTAGCATTCATGCATGTGCATTATATTAGTGTATAAAATACTGTAATTAAGGCCAAAATTATAGAATAAATAAAGAAAAGAAAAAGAATAAAATATTGTAAATATTTTATGACCCGAAACCCCGAGACCTAAGCATCTTGATGAATAGGTCGACAAGGAATAAAGTAGGGGGAGATAAGGTCAAAAACACAGTCCAAATACCTATACATTTTATTCATTCTTTATTCATTTTGGGACCTATTTTTGGTTCCACTTTTTATACATCAAATAAAGAAACTTTGTACATGAAAGTTGTAGATAATTTAATAAAGAAAAATACAAAATTGATTTCACAGAAAAATAATGTACAGATAAAAAGTTATGGTCTGAATAAAATTCCAGAATCCCAACTTCCCAGACTCGTATCTCACAAACGACAACTCCAAATGCAGCATACTCACCTTTAATTGTATATAGAAGAAAATAACCTAATTATTGGTGGTGGTTTCGCATTTGGTGGAGCTACGGTTTGAAAGTTGAGTTTTGGACCCTCATTGTATAGTTGTACATATTAAAATATTCAATTTATTATTTATTCATTATTTTTATATTTTTATATTTTTATAATTTCATAAATATTACTTATAATAATTATGTGCATTAAAATTAGAATAAAAATGCAAAGAAAATACAAAATAAAATACATACATAGTTGACACATAGGTATTATACCTGTACTTATACCTATATAAAATACACTTCTATTTTATTAAATAGACAAAATAAATCAGAAAAATAAAATAAAAATGTATTCGTGTATATAAATGTATCTTATACTTTTATAAAATAATAAATAAAAATAATAAAATAAAATACACAAAATAAAAATCAAATACTTAAATACGTAGGTATTGTACCTATATAAGGCTAAAAAGCTATTTGTAAAAATAAAGTTCATAAAAATAATTAAAAATCACCATAAATTAATTCATAAATTAATAAACAATTTTTATTTTATAATTAAAAATCAATAAAATCGTTTGCTATTATAAATTGATTTTACAAAAAGTTTTTCCAGGCTTTTTCCTGGTTGGTCCACGTGGACCAACCAGGGGGGGCTAGAGAGTTGACACTTCTATTTAAAATACCTGGACTGTGTCAGAATATGAGTTTTCTTGATTTTCGCGGATTTTTGGAGACCGCATCTTTCACCGAAGCGGATCGATGTCTTCACGAGATTTGTTCCCCTACCATCTCTCTTGCTCGCCCTAGGATTTTTTTCGGGGAGAACATCATTGCTCTTCCCGTTGCCGCCTCGTTTATCACGCCAATCGATCAGCCCTTCAAAAGACCTCCTTCAACCCCCATTTGATTTCGAACTAGATCTGGGCGCCAAAACCCTCCAGGCAAGGTCGAGGGATATCATCCAGTGACAGGGGAATCCTCCCCCATCTCAGGCGAGGTGCGGCGAAGCACCTAGGTCGTGTTCCAACCTCCATCTTCGGCCACCGCCGTGAGGTCTTCTTCCTCGTGGTTCCACGCCACTCGAGGGCGTTTCTCTTCCTGTTTTATGCTTTTTATTGTTGCTGTTAGTTTTAGGATTAGTTTTCAGCTTTTAGTTTGTTGATCCATCACTTGAAAATCACCGATTCCAACATCGAGCACCTCGCCGGAGCTAGCTCCGGCGAGCTCCTCCCCCGTCGCTTTTCATCTTCTCTTGCTGCTAGGAGAGGCGAGGCATTTTGCCCTCACCTCCCTTAAACGTCTTGTGCTGGTCCCAGTAGCTCGAGAGACCCCACCTGGGTCGTTTTTGACACGGGCCTGCAACCTGGGGGGTTGTCCTCCTTCACCGACGACGCAGCGGCGCCCCGGACGCTTTCCGGGCATTTTGAGGCCGCCGCCCACTCGAGGACACTCCCAGGAAGCTCGTGTGGCCATTGGACGCGACCCTTCCGCTCGAGGCATAGAGATTTTGCTGCTCCAAACCTGCCTCGGCCGTGTTCTTCGGCTGCTCCTCCTCCATGCCCCTGAGTCGTCGATCCTACTCCGTTCTTCCAGCGTAGCTGTGACCGTAGGATCGAGCCTGCTATCGATCGTCAGATCAACCAGCGTTCTCTTAATCTCGGCCGTCAACGGGTGAAGCGGCATCGTGAGCTGTGGCGCTGACGCGTGGCATAAGTAAGGTAGATCAAACCGTCCGCCAACGCCTTTTGGTTTGGGCATTTTGCGCACTTAGGCCTAGCATTTTTGTATTTAGCAAGTAATTTCGAAACTTTCATTTGCAGGTTTTAACTTTTGTAAAAATTATAACAACCCCCCTGAACTTGCGTGGATTACACATATAGCCTTGTCAGGCGCCCGTGCTTAGCACGCGCGCCTTGGGCATTTTGTAGGCTACTCCCCCGGGATTTTTGCTTATTAAAGTTTGATTCCAAAACGTTCAGCTGCAGTATAAAAACTTTTGGACTTTTGCATTCAAACCCTCCATAGTTTTGATAATTGCAAGTAGATCCTCCCCAGGCGCATGCATTGCACGCGCGTGGATTGGAATCTTGCCGAACAGCCCTTGCGAATTTTGTGATTGCTATTTGGTCCTGAAAATATTTTATTCAGTATTAATTTTGTGTGAAATTTGCGTAAAACCACCTGGAAGGCTGCTTATTTGCAAACTAGTCCTCGCTTAGCTGTGATTTTTTTTGTGTGCTTGCATGAATTAATTAGGGTATCATTTTAAGCCCAAAAAATCTCAAATTTTGAACTTAAGCTCCTGTGCACTTATGTTTCCACCCATCAATTTAGTTTTTGATTTTCTTCTATTTTTATATTTATTAAAAATAAAAAACATGCTTTTTATGCACTGTCTAGCTTCGAAAATGCCAAAAAAATATTAGAAACTCTCGAAAAAATTCACAAAAATTCCCTAGTGTCTATTTTACTATATTTCAGTGTCAGTCCAAAAATCACTAAAAATCTCAAAAGAAAAACACTAAAAAATTTAAAAAAACTCTAAAACTTCAAAAAAATATATAAAATCCAAGAAAATTCCAAAAAATACAAACTCAGTTCCTGTTTGTTCTTTATTCTGTTCTCTTTATTTGAAAAATAGTGTGAAAAATTTTGGTTGCTGTTTGCTAATTTTAATTCCCATTTTCCTCACAGCTAGCACATTTTCCACTATTTTTCTTTATTTCAGTATTTAAAAATACCAAAACACCTTGAAAAATCTCCAAAAATCACAAAAACAGTAAAAAATTATAAAAATATCAAAAACAATTTATTTCTGAATTTTTGGATATTTTTGCACATTTTTATAAATATTTCATCTTGTCTTTTATTACATTGCTTTTAAATTCCAATATTGAAAAAAAAGTATAAAATATAAAATATAAAAATCAGAAAATTAAAAATCAAAATACAAAATTGAAAATTAAATAAAAAAATTAAAAATTAAAAACCCACAAAAACATCTTTGCTTGCTTGCTTAATGTAGACATCACACACATTCACTCACGCACATTTGTTTGAATTACCCTGTTTGCTCCCTGTGTTCGAACTCTCTGCATACTTGTCACTATACACCATTTGTGCAGAGTTAAAAAATAAATTTTAAATCCACATTATTTCTAATTTATTGATCTTTTAGTGTGGGTTAATTGTTGATTTAGTAAGATCTTGTGTGGTCAACACATCGACTGTCGACTCGCCTTTGTGAGTAGATACGACCGTGCTCAATTTTGACGATATCACTAGGGCACTCCATCTGGGTAAAGGGCAGAAAAAAGAAAATCAGAAAAAGAACCATCAGGTAGAGTTCAGCTAGCAGATGATCGACAGATTCCACATTCAGCTGACTCTCGAAGAGGCCTTGAGCACATCCCTCTACTCTAGAGATCACTCAGAGACTGGACCACAGTTAGGAGGAAGAGGAGGAACCACCAGTCTGAGATCCATGTGCTTACCCGGGCCACGTGTTTCGCGATTCAGAACCGGTCTCCCGGCCAAGAGGCCAGATTCAGGAGCCCCATATGTCAGATGCCATATCCGTGAGCCGCCACATGTGGTAATCACCAGTGCTATCTGCTCTGCGGTCATCCCCCACATGGAGATCTCAATAAGGTTTGTCGGAGAAAGTCCGTGATCCGAAAATCTCCTCAAGAGGTCAAGAAACCTCGGCCATGCCTCGTGCAGTGGCTCTTGGGGGTCAACTGAAAACTCGGTGATCAAGGACCGCATCATCTCTGTTCTACGCTCGGGAAAATATCTCTGTAGAAACTCTTGCCGTAGCTCTCCCCACGTAGCGAATCTTCTCCCCAATCGTCTGTCCCATCTCATGGCTGTGTCATGAAGTGTGAATGGGAAGGTCATCAACATCATCTCCTCTGCAGTGATATTTGAGTAAATCTGTATCCTACAAAACTCCTCGAACTCAGACAAGTGAATATAGGGCTCCTCGTACGCCTCCCTTGAAAATGTCGACAGTCTCTGAAGAAGCTACCGATCCAGGATGAATGGACCTAATGTAGAAGCTTGACTGGGCTCCCTGTCGTATCTGCTCATCCATCATACTGTAATAGGATCTATCTGATAATCGCGTCTGCTCTCTCTGATCATGAACGGAGTGCATTCTCAACTCAACAATGGCATCATCCGGGTCTCGCATATGCTCCATCTGATATCCGCGGACGTCTAGCGCAGCATGCCCAGAGTAGCGAAAGGGATGGGAGGGAGGGAGCGGGAGGTTGGTCGGAGATCCGACCTCCCTCAAAGGTGGACTGGAGTGATGGTCAGAAGATGAAGAAAAAGTCGCAAGAGTCGGCCCGGAGTGAGGGGGATCCATCATCCAGGGATACAGAAGGGGACGGGAAACTGAATGGATGGTGAGAGGTTGAAAGATGGATGGAGAAGATAGAAGGGAAGAAAGCCGAAGGGATCTGGAATCACACAAGATGAGAAAGCAAAACCCCCGATTCACCTACGCATACGAGCTGAAGACCGTAAGAGATCGGTCAATTATCTTGTCAATTTTATTTTAGGTGATCAAATCAGTCTTTCAGAGCGATTACGTGAGCTGATAGGAATCCAATATTCTCAACCAACTGTCCCGAACATGAGGCCAGTAGTCAGTCAAGAAATCGGATGTGGCTCTAGCCTAGGATGCGGGTCACTCTCTCGCTCATCCAAACCAAACAAGGAGGGGGTTACTCTCCCCAAGACAGATTTTGATATGATGTGTCTTCTAAGTCAAGTGTGATTAGCATTCCTGATTTTATTGTTTTTCTTTTTTAGGTATTTTTCAGATAAAAACAACGCCTAACGAATTTTTCGGTTCTCCTGATTATTTTAATCCAAAACAGGGGGGAGAAGACGAAAAAGTCGACGCGTGAGAATCAATGATGCATGCAGAGTAAGAGATGCGTACCTAACTCCAGCAGTCTACATGCAGGATGATCCACGCATAAAATAAATGACAGAATATAAACTACCTACATGATGCACGCGGAAAACCGTCCCTAGCAAAGCAATTTCTACGCGAAAGAACGGTAGCCGGGTACTCGAGCCTAGGTCCGGAGTCCTATCTTGGGGAGCCACTCGGTGTCCGCCACAACGGATCTTGCACGCGCTGTATGTGACTCCTCAAGACACGTGGACCAGAGCTCTAACAAGTGGCTTTTTCTTGTGAATTAATTATTTAGGTCCAATTATTCGAGCTATAGGAACAGGCAAGCAATTAGGTGTTGGGATCCTAAATAATTACATCACAATCAGTCAAAATCCTAAGCTAAGCCGAAAGTCCACGTAAATCAAACAAGTAGTAAATAAACGATCGAAAAACCGTGTGAAAACTGCGAAAAAGCCGGTGGGGTCCCCGAGCACACCGGTGCTCGGCGAAACAGACCTCGATAGTATAAGTGTCTCTGTCCTGTCCCTGTATTATTACAACAGTTCAAATAATCTGACTGAAAAGTAAATCTAAGCTAACCTAAACTACTTCGTGGCTATTTCGCGTCTCCCGCACTCCTGCTGACTCCTTGCGCTCTCCTGCGGCTCCGTGCAGAAGGGAGCCGCCTCCGATTCCCGCGGTTGCGTCGGCTCCTCGAGAGGAGCTGCCTCAGTCCTCGGGCCCTCGCAGGTAAATAAGAAGAGTGTGATCAGACCAAGTTATTATATATAAATAAGTTATATAAAATTTCTACTAAAATATCTACAGAAAGCCGCGAAAAAAGAATGCCGAGGAGAAATCAAAAGCGACTACTAAGCCGTGCTCCCCAGCAACAACGCCATTCTTATGAGCCGAAATGTCGATCAATCCGGATCAGATAAAAATAATCACTCTTGGGTCGTTGCGACCCGGATCGATAGAGATCTCAGCTCAACAAGAAAAATAGAAGAGACCACCAATAAAGCAGATAAAACAAGAAAATCAAATAGTGACCCGGGCTATGAGATTAGCCTGGTGTAACACCTAGGGTCGGACTCAGGGAGCACGAATTGGCCTTGCGGCCTACGAAGTAGTCAAAATGAAATGAAGGAAAAACAAGTATTTTTGGTGGATTTTAATTATTTTTATATTTTTTTGGATTTTTAATAATGAAGAGAAATAATAAAAGGCAAGAAACAAGCACACTCAAGGAATTATTTAATCACTCAAAAATGGTCCAAAAATTCCAACAAAAATATTTTTATGTTTTTAGGTTTTTTACTGTTTTTGGTGAATTTTTGAGATTTTTTTATTTTTATATAATTTTCTAAAAATCAAAGACGGAAGAAATACTATGCTACTGTCCAGATAGGCTTCAAAGACCAATTTAAATTATTAAATGATCCTGTAAAAGCCTGGAGGTATTTTTATGGAGACTACAAGCAACAAAGAAAATTCAGGAAAAGAGTTTATTGTTTTTAGAATTTTCTACCATTTTTAGAATTTTTATAATTTTTAGTGGTTTTTCAATTTTAGGGTTTTTATATATCCAAAAAGCACGAAAATTGCATAGAAAATCAAACACACACAAACTAACAACTCCTAATTTTTTTAGAATTTTTGAAAGAATTTTTTATATTTTTTTATGATTTTCTAATCTGGACAGTAAGAAAAAGAATGACTTTTGAATTTTAAAAATACTAAAAAGCCTAAAAAATGTACCAAATTTTTAGTGAAAGTTTTACACAGTGGTAGGAGCCACTTGTCCAATTTTCACGAAATTTGGACTTAATTTGCTATTTTATTTAATTAAAATAAGGGCTCACAGTGCACAAGGACCTAAATGTAATAAAAGTATCTCTAAAGGCTGAAAAGTAACAAATCCAAGAAGCTGGAGGTCCCTCGTGCAATTTGTCCAAGTCCCCATGCGCGCTGCACGTGGTCTGGGCACAGAGGGGCCTAAATGTAAGGAAACTTACTTCCAAGGGCTTATTAGCAACATGTGCTAAAAGTTGAGGGGAGAAGTTGCAAAATACCCAAAGATTTCAACACATGTTGAATAAAAGTGTTCACAGGGTTAGGGATACAAATAGCAGAAAGTATATTTCATTCAATATCACCTCAAAACATTAGCCCATACAATGCAATTTCACCAAACAAGCACGTGATGAAGCCACGTGTCTACCACAAACAGGGATGAAAATGTAAATATAAAAAGGTTCAGGTCCTAAGTGCAATTATTCCATAATAAAATCAACTGAAATAAATATTTACAGGACTAGAAAGTAAATCCAAAATAGGAGAGGGCCTAAGTATAAATTACCCCACTTATTATCCGAGGACTAGAGGCGCGACACGTATGTGATCGGACGGTGGAGGTGCGCTGCGCCTCTTCGAAGAGCCCTGGTTTGGATCTGACGGACGAAGGCGTGACACGTGTAAGATCGAACGACTCTAGTGCATGCACGCCTCCCAGCTACGATGGACGCTCCAGATGAGCTCATGATCAGAATCTAACGGTTGCGAGCCCCTCGCCAATAGACGGTCATGATGAGAACTGGGCGAAGGAGCTGATCGGACGGTGGTTGAGGATCCTCCAAGAACAGGTGGCTGGCGACGTTCGCCGGCTCGATACTCACGCGGGGGACCTCCGTTGCTGCTGCTGAGATGTGGAAAAGAGTCGCCCAGGCCCTCCGCAGCTAATGGATACCTTCGATGAGGCTGGAGACGTCGGAGACGCTCCGGCGACGACGAGGCTCGGAGATCAGGTGCCCAAATGAGTCGACCTCCCAGATGGGATCCTTTGACCTACACAGTGGCACCAAAGCAATCTCGGGTCGAGGGCAAATTGCCTCGACCCAGTTAGAGGTGAAATGGGTGTCTAAATGGGTCGGGGCGGCACCCTCCGACGAACTGGATTGGATGGAAGGGCGTAGCAGGTGGAGTGGTGAAGGTGATGGTCGGGTCGGGAGGACAAATGGGTGGTCGGAGTGAGTTGAATTAACCGGCGACAATGGCGGAGCGAATTGGGGGAAACGTGAAATTAAGCTAAACTACCAGCTAAAGGAGCTACCTGGCGGGTGGAGTCGACTGTGCTGGAGCTCAGGGAGCTCCGAGGGTCATTGCCTCAAGGGAACGTCGCATCTCGAGGCTGAGCTCGCACAGTGGCGGAGCACGGCGGTGATCGCCGCCGGATCAGAGGTTCCCGGCTGCCCGAGCCTCGCTTCGACTCTCTCTCGCACGGCTGTCACTCAGGTGAGGTGGAGCTCATTGGCAACGAGGGGGAAGGACAAAGATAGAGTGGAATGGCGGCCGGAGGTTCAGTTAAATATGGTGAAGGGTCCGAGAAGACAAGGTCGGGTATGGATCTGTGGAGCTCGGATCCCTAGAACCCACCCCGGGCGTGGGTCTCGGATCTACAGGAAATACATGGAGGCTGGGGTTTTTGGAAATGGTGATCTGATCGAGCGAGGAAAAAGGGCAGAAGTCGGGTCGGTTGCTGGATCCGCGGGGGAGAGTTGACCGGGGTCAACAGTCCCCCGTGGACCAATGGGAGCGCGCCATTTAATAAATATTTGGAAATTCAATTTAAAATAGTAAATGGCATTATTTCAAAAAAAGTTAAAATATGAATAATGTTTCTTTAATTTTAAATTATTTGTTTGTGATATTTATTTATTTTTTGAAATATAATTTAGGTATTTACAAAATATTATTATTATATACAGGTATATACATATGTATTTTTTATTTTTGATTTTTAATTAATTATTTTTGTACATTTTATTCCAATTTTATATTTTATTTATTTATAGAATAAAATTTGGAATAATAGGGTATTTTTATTTTATTTTTATTAATTATTTACAAGGGTGAAATAAATAGTTTTATTTATGTACATGCATGGTATATATACAAGGTGGACTTTGATTTTTATTTTATTTCTTTTTCATTTTATATTTATTTTTATGATTTTTGTTTTATTTATTTACATCATGAAATGTGGAATATCTACATATTTTTAATGAATTTTAGTTATTTATTTACAAGGTGATAATAAATAGATAAGTTATTTATATACATATGGTCTATGTACAATGATGAAGTGAATTTTATTTTTATTTATTTTTATTTTGATTTTATATTTACAAATATATACACATAAATACATATCCTTTTTATTTTGAGTAAGAGGAAAATAAATTTTATTTATTTATTGGTGTATGTACAACACATGAGCTTCCTTATCTCCCTCTACTTGGGTTTTTATGCGGTCAGGCCCATGCTGGGCCCTCCCTTGGGATTAGGTCGCTCAATATTTATTCTAAATATCTCCCTCTTTTTCTTTTATTTGTTTATTCTTTTATTTATGCACAAAACATGCTAATTATTCATTTTTACACAATGCATGCTGAATGGTAATTATTGTTATTTACACTTATCTACATGTGTTTTGCATAGGTTTTGTAGCTAAAATAAAAGAATAAAGAGTGATGAATGGGTATTCATCAGTGGCCATCGCGCCTGAGGACCAGGACAAGACCACCTTCACATGTCTGATAAGCGAGCTGAGCGACTAAGGTAAAGGTACAAAAATGGTTGTTGCGACCTCAACCACTCAGTTAGGCTCGATCAAGAAAAATAGACCACTAAAATAGATAAAATCAATCCAAATACGAAAACGGCCTTGTTATTAATTTAACCTGGTATAGCGACCAGGGTCGAACACAAGGAGCACGGGTTGGCCTTGCGGCCTACGAAGTAGTCAAAAAGGAAAGAGAAAATATTTTTGGTGGTTTTTAAGGGTTTTTATAGTTTTTTGGATTTTTAATATGTTAAGAAAATAATAAAAAGAAAATAATAAAAGCGAAGAAACTACACACTTCAACAATTTATTAAATGCACTAAAAATCAACCAAAAATTCTGATAAAAAATATTTTTATGTGTTTTATAATTTTGAGTGTTTTTGGTGAATTTTTGGGATTTTTTCTGATGTTTATTTAATTTTCTAAAAATGAAACAGTGACTGAAATGAAAGGTACTGTCCAGCCGAGCTAAAAGGGCCTAGATAAAATATCTAAAGTCCCCAAATTAGCTGGGAGGTAATTTTCCTGTAAAGAGGATAAAACAAGGAAAATTTAGGCACCTATATTATTATTTTTGGGTTTTTGGTTTAATTATTAGAATTTTTATAAGATTTTAAGTGTTTTTCAATTTTTAGTGGTTTTCAATAATGAAAAATAGCCAAAATTGGCTAGAAAATCAAACACACATAAGCAAACAGTAGACAATTTTTTGTAATTTTTAGATACTATTTAATATTTTTTTGTGAATTTTAAAGTTAGACAATAGAAAAATTAGATGTTTTTGAATTTTTAAAATATCAAATCATCTCAGAAATGTCTCCAAAAATCCTCTAAAATTTTACACTATGGCAGGAGCCATGTATCCAATTTTCGTTGGATTTGGAGGTAATTTGCTATTTTATTCAAAAATGAAAAGGGGGCACAGTGCATAGGGACCAAAGTGCAAATACCCGGAAGTTTGGGGGGTCTGGTGCAATTAACCCAGCAAAACACGTGCGATGCGCGTGTCTGGGGCACTCAGGGACCCAAATGTAATGAAAATAAGTCCCGAGGGCTATTTGGTAACAGGTACCAAAAGCCCAGGGGCTTATCTGCAAATAACCCAAAAAATCACGCACATGCTCAAATGTTTCACGCACAGGGGTATAAATGCAAATAAACACAAACTTTCATTCATTCCTTAACATCCATAACTATAGGGGTATGATATGCAAATAAGCTAAAAACTCACGTGTCGATGCACGTGTCAGACCATACACAGGGGCATAAATGCAAACTAAGCAGAGTACGGGGTCCTTTATGCAAATATCCCAAAAACTAAACAACTATATTACGTATTTACAGGACTAAATACGAAATGCAATAACCAGAAGGGCCTAAGGGTAGTTTACCCTTTATTAATGGAGCGGCTGGATGGAGGCCACGTGGAACATCTGACGGTGGCGAACAACGGGCGCTCCACAGCTGGGCTCCTCAGGCGAATCCGACGGTGGGGGTTGTTCCACGTGGAGGATCGAACGGTGGTGGCTCTCTGTGGCTAACTCTCGAGCATTGGACGGTCCAGATCTATCCTCCTCAGATCAAATGGTGGCTGCTGCTCCTGAATGGACGGCCCAGATGCAAACTGGAGCTGGAGGTCTGATCGGACGGTGGCTGAAGGTCGAGGAAGATCAGGTGGCCGGCGAAGTTCGCCGGCCCAGTACGTGCGCCCCTGACCTCCCCTGCTGCGCCTGAAGATCGGAGAAGCTCCGACGTGGTGCTCCGCAGCTGCCGGGAGCCTCCGATGGCCCAGCCGAGCTCTGGTGAGCTCGGCGAGGTTGGCGGAGGCGAGGCTCCTGGCCCGAATGACCCAAGCCTTCAGATGGGATGGGTAGTACCTGCAAAGATGACCAGAAGACTCGCGGGTCGAGGGCAAACTGCCTCGACCCGGTTAGGCGGGGTGACGGTGAACTGTGAGGTGATATGGGCAAGCTCCGACGAAGGGGGGATGGTGGAGCTCGAATCCCAGCTCATGTGCGAGCTGGATTGGATGGAACTATAGAGAAGGTGCGCGGGAAGGAGGCGATGACTATGGTGAAGCCCGATGGTCGGATGATGGTCTGAATCGATCGGAATCGGCGGGGGATGGCGGAGCAGCGAATTGGGCGAAATGGAAAATCCAAGAAAAAGAAAGGCCTAAGGGACTACCTGGGTGGACGAGGAGACTGGGGATGAGCTTGCGCAGCTATGGGTCGTCGCCTCGAGGAGCGTCTCCCTCCGAGGCTCGGGCTCCTGCTGGTGGCGGAGCAAGGCGGCGAAGCTTCACCGTATCAGTGGTCTCGCTCCCTCTCCTCGCTTCAACAGCACAGGACGCGAGCTGTCACTGTCACGCACACGCTGGAGCTCACAGGGGGTGGAATCGAATAGCCAAAGATGGAGAAATGAGGTGGCGGAGCTCGGCTTTATACGCTGGAAGGGTCCGGGAAGACAGGCGCGGGTAGGGCGTGGAAGCGTGCGGATCCCGATGGAGGAGCTCCGGCGAGGGTCTCGGGTATGTCGTGGACGGATCTGACCCAGGGTTTAGGTGAGAATCAGTCGGGTTTAGGCGCTAAAAATTGGTGAAATCGGGTCGGGCGCCTAAGCCCGTGAGAAGTGGTCCTGGGGGGGGCGGGGGGTAGTTGACCGGGCGGTCAACATCCCCAGGGCCGATAGGGATCGGCCACGTGGATAAAGTTTGGAAGTGAAATTCAAGGTAGCTAAGGGCCGAATTTGCAAAAAGTTAAAACATGAAATATTTTTATTTTATTTGTTTCTATTTTTTAGTGATTTTTAATTAATTTTTCAAAATAAAAATAAGGTATATACATTATATAGCTATATATAGGTATATGTACACTATATAGGTTTTTGATTTTTAATTTCTTATTTTGTACAATTTTATTCTTATTTTATATTTTATTTATTTATATTATAAAATGAGGAATAAAAAGACATTTTTATTTAATTTTTTATTATTTATATACATAAGTGAAATAAATACATATGTATATATAAATACATGGTATATTTACAATATATTTTTGTGTTTTTAATTTTGTTATTTTTATTTCGTTTTGTTTTAATTGTTTTTATTTTATTTATTTACACTATATAATGTAGAATATTTACAAAAATTTTGGAAATTAATTTTATTTATTTATAAGGCTAAATAAATATAAAGGTGGTTCTATGTACAATGTGAAAGTGATGTTTTTGTTCTTTTTGATTTTTCTATTTTTATCTTGTTTTTATATCTATAAATATGTACAAATATTTACAAACCAATTTGAGTCTATTTTTGTGAGGAAAATACTTTTATTTATTTACATAATCATTTACACACATGAGCCCCTATCTCCCTCTACTTTGGCTTTTATGCGGTCAGGCCCATGCTGAGCCCTCCCTTGGGTTAGGTTGCTCAATATTTAATCTAAATATTTCCCTCTTTTTCTTTTTAATCTTTATTCTTTTATTTTTGCACAAAAACATGGTAATTATATATTTTTACACAATGCATGTTTTTGATAATTATTTGTATTTACATGCATATACATGCATTTGCAAAGGTTTTTGTAGCTAAAATATAAGAATAAAGAGTGATGAATTGGTATTCATCACCCCCTATACTTAACTTTTGCTAGTCCCTTAGCAAACACTTATTTGAAAAAGAAGTGAAAAAGAAAGAAAGAAAAAGAAAAAGAGGGGAATGTACATGGATCAAGGTTGAATATTAAACTTTCCTTCATTAAATTGAAATATGGAGCTCGATCAGATCTTTGGATTATTAATGTGTCGGAACCTTATTTAGACTTAAGCTTAAAACTCAACAGCCTCTAAGTTCCACCAATCTATGGGCAAGACTCCTCAATAAACCAGATCAGAACAAGTCTACATACACAAACTCTAATGACCATGAATCTTTCCATGCAGTGTAAGTGATGTGTAGCTCCCCACCTCAGAGGTAACAAAGAAACAACCTCCCTCAACCTGGTAACTCTAATGCCTCGGTCTAGCAACTCTTTCCTCGAGAAGCGGGGTATTCCCTTCTAAGTTCAAGTGCAACCGACTCAAGAAGAGGGGGAAGAAGTATAGACTTTTGGAAGCTCAGCCAGTGTAGCTAAGTCTCCCGCTGCAAGCTTCATGAGATGTAACATGGATACCATAAGCTTTTGCTTTATTTGACTATATACACTCCGGTGGGGTTATTAAATTTTCAATCCGACCCACCACTTTTTTGGAGTTCTTTTTGCATTTTGCAATTTTTTTTCAAGTGCCTCTGTACAACATATCTACATGGTGCGGCATATATACAAGAAATTTTCCTCTTGAGCCAGTAGACTATCCCTCTTTTGAAGCTTTATTGCAACCCACGGCCTCTGTCTTTAGCCTTCATCACCACTAGACCAAGTTGAGGCGCACTTCCTTCACTAGAAGAAGAAGAGAGGTTCCGCCTAGAAGTACTACCCTCATATGCTACCCCAAGCCAAAGGAAACTGCCTCCTCATTACCTCATCCGTGGAGAGCCATGTGTAAAGTGCTGGTGCAAGTCAAGCCATTGTCTCTAAGAGTCATGCGTGTGTTGTTAAGTGCTCTACTTAGGCTCATCAAGATGACATATGCTCATAGCCTAGTGGACTCAAAGAATTAAGTCCTTATGGACCTGAAAAGCCTTAACCCTAAGCCCTATAAGGTTCCTCTTAGAATTAGGTGGATTAAGATCTTAATCAAGCTCCATTTCTCAATTTAATTCCAGGCTTAGTTTAAATGTCAACTCTCATCCAGGAAAAACTATATACATATATATACAAAGATGCTATTTACAAATATTTACAATCGTGCAAAATTTTTGAAAAATGCTTTGAAATCATGAATGGATGGATGCATGAAGTGCAAGTTTTGCAAAAGTATTTACAAATATTTACACAAGATTTTTGCAAACTTTTGATTTTCAAAACATTTTGGAAAAATGTTGTACTATATACATAGTTTTGATAAGAAAATATTTACACAAACTTTACACAAAAGATTTTTGAAAACATTTTTACAAAAATAATTTTGTACACTAGCTATGGATGTGCAATAAAAGAATGATTATTTACAGGAAAAATTTTTTAATTTTTGTGATTTTTTTGGGGTTTTTAGCCATTTTATTTATTAACACACTCACACAAAGTACGAGTTATGGCTAAAGTATATATGAAATATATACACCCCCCCTATACTTAGCTCGAACGATGTCCTCAGAGTGATAAGAGCGATGAAGAAGACATAACTCGTGCTTAGTAAAAGGGAAGTGAAAAGGAATGGCTAAGTACAGGAATGAATGAATGAATGGAATGTGGAGAACTCGGTGGTTTCCCCCTATACTTAGGATTAACTAATCATAAGTATAGCAAGTTGTACATGAAGGGAAGTCCGAGTGAAGAATGAACAGAGTCTGCCCCCCCCCCCATACTTAGGGTAAAATATCCCTAAGTATAGGCAGCAAAACAAGGGTAGAAAGAATGAAAAGAATACCCGCAGGTCCTACATCCCCCTATACTTAGGGTAAAGTACACCCTAAGTATAGCATAATCATAAGATGAGAAAAGGGATGTGGGACTAAAGAATAGTGTGATATAGACAACTGGATCTATACAAGTCGGAAGAACAGTGATAATCAAGCGTGAGATGCAATAGATGTCAGTCAAGAGACCACATCTCACGCAAAGTGAATAGGGGCAACATCAACGACCCACGGCTCATGATCTAGAAATGGCTTGAGCCACTGGCCGTTCACTCGAAAGGTACTCTCAGAAGACAACTCGGATATATCAATGCTACAGTTGTCGTGTACCTTTCTCACAAGATAAGGACCCTTCCACTTGCTCTGTAGCTTCCCTGGAAACAAACGAAGCCTCGCATCAAACAACCATACTCTCTGTCCAATCTCAAAATACTTGTGGCTGATGTGAGAATCATGCCACTCCTTCACTTTCTCCTTATAATGTAGGTTGTTTGAGAAAGCTGTATCTCTCAACTCCTCCAGGGCTGCTAACTCTGCCCTCCTCTGGTCTCCTACACCATCTGGATCCATAAGAATATCTGTAACTGCCCATAGTGACATGTGCCTCAACTCAACAGGAAAATGGCACGGCTTGCCATAAACGAGGCGAAAGGGAGATGTGCCCAATGGTGTCTTGAAAGACGTCCTATATGCCCACAAGACCGAGTCCAAAAGTTGTGACCAATCCTTTCGGTCAGGGCAGACGACTTTCTGCAGTATAGTCTTGATCTCCCTATTCGACACCTCGGCTAGACCATTCGTCTGTGGATGGTAAGGTGTAGCAACACGATGGTCTATACCGAACTCGCTAGCAAGGGCCTTCACCTGGTCGTTGATGAAATAAGACCCCCCATCAGAAATCAGAACTCGTGGAACCCCGAACCACGTGATGATGTGCTTCCTCAAAAATCCGCATACTGTCCTCGCATCAGCGGCTCGGGCGGGGATAGCCTCAACCCAACGACTAACATAATCCACGGCCAACAGAATGTACTCAAATCTCTGACTCTTAGGGAATGAACCCATGAAATCGATGCCCCATGCGTCAAAAACCTCACAGAAGTGAATGGGCTGCATCGGCATCATATCACGCTGTCCACAAGTGCCCATCCTCTGACAGTCAGTACACCTCTTCACGAACTCATCAGAGTCCTTGAAGAGGGTAGGCCACCACAAGCCGGATTGGAGCACTTTCTGTGCCGTTCTCCTCCCAGAATGATGTCCTCCTGCCTCAAGCTTGTGGCAGTAAGTGAGGACGCTATGGTGTTCCTCCTGAGGAATGCACCGACGCCAGACGCTATCTCCTCCTTCGTGGTAAAGGTTGGGATCCTCCCAGTGGTAGGACTTGGCCTTCGCAAGGAAGGTCTCAAGCCTCTGCCTGGGCCAATCTTGTGGGACTTTCCCAACAACGAGAAAGTTCACAATATCAGCATACCACGGGAGTGAGGCAATAGCAAGGATCGCCTCATCTGGGAAGGTCTCACAAATGGGATCTATCTGCTCAGACTCCTCAGGCTGCTCTATACGGGAGAGGTGATCCGCCACCACATTCTTGACTCCAGGCTTATCTGTGATCTCAATGTAGAACCCCTGGAATAGAAGGATCCATCTAGTAAGTCTGGCCTTGGCATCCTTCTTTGCCATGAGGTACCTGATGGCGGTGTGATCTGTGTACAGGGTCACTCTAGATCCAATGATATAAGATCGAAACTTATCTAGGGCGAACACTACGGCTAGCATCTCCTTCTCTGTGACCGTGTAATTCCGCTGGGCGAAATCCAATGTGCGGCTAGCGTAGTGGATAGCAAATAGAACTCCATCACTCCTCTGTCCCAGCACTGCCCCTACGGCAAAATCGGAGGCATCCGTCATGATCTCGAATGGGATAGACCAATCAGGCGGCTGGAGGACAGGAGCCTCAATAACACACTACTGGAGAGTCGCAAAGGACGAAAGACACTTGTCATCGACAAGAAACTCGGTGTCTTTCGTCAAGAGGTCAGTCAACGGCCGGGCAATCCTGCCGAAATCCTGAATAAATCTCCTATAAAATCCAACGTGCCCCAAGAATGACCGTAGCTGCCTCAAATTGGACGGCGGTGCGAGTTTTCTAATGACATCAACCTTGGCCGGATCAACCTCCATGCCCCTGTTGGAGATGATATGGCCAATCACCGTCCCTTGAGTCACCATGAAGTGACTCTTCTCCCAAGATAGAACCAAATGGTACTCAATACATCGCTGGAGTACTCGGTCTAGGCAGTCAAGACAGGAGTCGAATCCGTCGCCGTAGACCGAGAAATCGTCCATGAAGACCTCCAAACACTCCCCTACCATGTCCGAAAAGATCGACAGCATGCACCTCTGAAAAGTCGCAGGGGCATTGCATAGCCCAAATGGCATGCGTCGAAAGGCATATGTACCAAAGGGACAGGTAAAGGTGGTCTTCTCCTGATCCTCAGGAGCGATGGCCACCTGGTTGTAGCCCGAGTACCCATCCAGGAAGCAATAATGGCTCTTCCCTGCCAGTCTCTCAATGATCTGGTCAATAAAAGGCAGGGGGAAATGGTCCTTCTTGGTGGCCTGGTTGAGTCTCCTGTAGTCAACACAGACCCTCCAAGAGGTGGGTACTCGTGTAGCAATCTCCTCTCCCGACTCACTGATCACAGTCGTGATGCCCGTCTTCTTGGGCACCACATGCAAGGGGCTGACCCACTTGGAGTCGGAAATGGGATAAATAAAATCTGCACTCCACCATTTTGATATTTCCTTCATCACGACCTCTCTCAGGTTGGGGTTCAGCCGCCGCTGGAACTCACGCGATGGCTTCGCCCCCTCCTCGAGATAAATATGGTGGGAGCACACTAATGGACTAATCCCATGGAGATCTGCTACGCTCCATCCGATTGCCTTGCGGTTCTTTTCAAGAACCCCCATCAAACGAGATTCTTGCTCTCCAGTCAGATCGGCGGAGATGATGACTGGGTACATCTCAGGTTCACCCGCAAGGAACCGATACTTCAACGAAGTAGGGAGCGGCTTCAGCTCTGGACAGCTGGGTGCTGGCAAATCTGGCCTCAGAAGAAGGTTCGTGAATGCTGCTAAATCTGCCAAATCTGCCTGGGAGAAAGAATACGAGCTCTCGCAAACTGGATCTGGAGAAGGCTGCTCAACTGTGCTGTCTCTGATCTGCTCTGCCTCTTACTCCTCCTCATCTGTAGGCTCTGGTGGACTCAGGTCTGGCATCTGATCATCACAATCTGCCCAATCAGACTCTGAATCCGAGGGATCTGCATCAACCAAGGTGGCATCAGTACCACCATCACACAAGGTGGCCTCAGTACCACCATCACTAAGAACCGTGTCGCGGTCGAGAACCGGCTCTGTTGCCTCTGTAGTATCCTGGACCAGGGATGTGCTCTCCAAGCTCTCCTCTGCTGTCATCTCTGCATCAGTGGTGTCCGGAAATGAGAGGATGGCCTGTGCGGAAGGGTCTGCCCATGCTGCCTCATCATCTGTGATCACAAAATCACAGTCCTGGTGGATGTCTAGCCCAGCGTCTGTCATCTGCTCTGTATCTGTGCTGGTCTCTGAGCATGCTCTCTCTGGCTCTTTAGTCCTCGACCGTCTCTATTTGTACACTCTCGCCCTCGACGCGAAAGTATACCTTCCCGCTATCATGATCAGTCACCACCTTGGCTGTGGCCAAGAACGGACGACCGAGGATGATGGGGGTATCGGCCACTGAATCAGGGATCTCCATGTCCAACACTACGAAGTCCACGTGGAATTGCAGGCCCTGAATCGTGACGATAACATCTCGCAACAACCCCTTCAGCCTCTTGACAGATCGATCAGCAAACTGAAGGACTGTCCTGCTCTGTCGAAGAGTGCCCAACTCGAAGCGGTTGAGAAGGGCTGCCGGAAGGAGGTTGATAGAAGATCCACTATCCAATAGAGTCCGGTCGAACCTCTGCTCACTAATCTGACATCTGACATACGAGGCTCCTGAATCTGGCCTCTTGGCCGGCAGATGGTTCTGGATCACGAAGCACGTGGCTTTCGTCAGCACATGAATCTCTGAAGTGTGGTTCCTCCTCCTCCTCCTCCTGACTGTGGTCCTATCTCTCAAAGATCGCTGAAGAAGGGGGATGTGCTGCAAAGCCTCCTGAAGGGTCAGCTGTATGTGAAATCTGTCGATCATGCTTTGGCTGAACTCCTCCTGCTCTCTCTTTGTTGGGTCTTTTTCTCTTTTCTTCCCCATCTGAAGGGCTCTAGGGAAGGGGATCACAGGGTCCTTCTCAGATGAAGGACTAGGAAAAGGCCTAGACGGCTCGACGGCCGGATCCGCACATACATCAATCACCACAGTGGGACCAGAAGAAACTAAACCTTTTCCTTTATTCAAAACAGTGTTCTGAGATACATCAGCATGAGGAAAAACAACTGCTCTCTCTACAAAAACACCGGTGGCCTCAGTACCACCACGGGATGGCTCGGCTAGACGTCTCGCGGCCTCAGTACCGCGTGCTGGCTCGGCTACTCTGGTGGCGTCAGTACCACCTCCTCGAACTGGTGAAGCGACAGCCTCAGTACTGCCGGTGGAATCAGCATCCTTGGTGGCATCAGTACCACCGTCATCGTCATGAGCGGCCTCAGTACCGCTCTCCTCCTCCTCATCTGGAACCCTGGGTGGATCCTCGAGTCGTCGCTCAGATGAGGCGCCGCCTGCTGGTGCTCTACCGCTCCTAAGTGTAACAAAATCAGCATCAAACAGATCTGAAGACATATCATCAAATGGATCACTAAGAGTGGCATGCTCAGTGTAAACTACCTGCTCAGACTTCCTCTTGAGGCTATTGGGATTCGGCTCTATCTGTGCAGGGATTGCGGCCTTCCCTCTCATCAGGTCCCGCATCTCCTGGCGGAACTCGTCCATCTCCCGTCTAAAGGTAGCCTGCTGGTCCGTAAGGAGGCGAGCTATGTCATCCAAGGCGGGGCTCTCATGGGAGCCCGACGGGTAGCCTCTCTAGGGCTGAGGCTGCTGGAACTGGTGCTGCTGAGAGGGGTAGGAGGGAGAGTGCTGCTGCTGGTGTGGCTGGTGAGCCTGCTGCTCACGTCTCCAAGACTGTCCCTGCTGCTGATAGGGACGAGGAACGAAGGACGACTACTGGTATGGCTGGTGGGCTGGGGGCTGCTGCTGCTGGTGATCCCTCGGCTGGCTATACTGCCCTCCTTGACCGGATGACTGCTGCTGGGGCTGGGTACCTCCACTCCCCCACCTGAATCCGGGATGGTCTCGTCGGATCCCAGGCTGAGGGCAGTCATACCAAATCCCGTTGACATCCAACAACGGCTCTGCATCGTACTGGGCTGGCGGGAGTACTGCCAGAGGCTGATCCGGCTGGTATACCACCATCTGCATGTCTGGAGATGGTGGGGACTGGTAAGAGAGCTGCTGCTGGTACGGCTCCGCTTGTACAAGGTGAACCTGTCTAGGCTGCTGAAAGGAGCTGGAGCGCTGGGACGAGCTGTTGCTGCCGCCGGTATCGCCTCGCGACTGAAGACGGGGCTGTGAAGCCGTCTGTGCCTCCTGGAGACACATGAGCTGGGTCTTCATGTCGCTCAGAGTCTGTGCCATCTGCCCCATCTGCGTGATGCCATGGCACTGCTTCTTCTCGATCAGCTCCATCCGGTCCAACTTCTCGCTAATGATGCCCATATCCGCAGCGGACGACTCTGCCTGTGCTGCTGCAACTGCGGATGAACTGGATGGACCGGCATCGACCCGTGCTATCCTATGGTACTGCACCGGTCCTGGCTATTGCTGGGGTCTCCCCTGAGTGTACAACCGGGTCTGGGACATCACCATATAGTTCTCGGCCATCTCCTCGTAGATGGCCCAGACCTGGTCGTGATCCTTGGCGAAATAGGACCTGCCACAAGAAGCATTCACTAAGCCCTGGAGCTCTGGTGTCAGCCCGCTGAAGAAGCTCTGCACAAGGTTCGACTTCGAGATATCATGGTGCGGGCATCGGTAAGTAAGCTCACGAAACCTCTCCAATGCCTCATGGAATTGCTCGTTGGGGAGCATGGAGAAGTTGCTGATCAGGGCCCTCGCTGCATTGGTCCGCCCGAGTGGATAATACTTGTTCAAGTACTCGGTGCGGAGCTGCTCCCAGGTGTAAACAAACTTCCCCAAATGCTTCAGCCAGGTGGCTGCTCTGTCTGCTAGGGAGAAGGGGAAGGCCTAATCGTATCCTGGTCCACCTGACGGTCGTGGACAGTGCTACAAATCATCAGAAACTCCTGGAGGTGGAGATGGGGCTCCTCAGTCGCGAGCCCATGGAAGCGGGGGAGTAGCTGCAAGGTGTTCGGGGGGAACTTGAAGTCCCCCACGATGGCTGGAAGTACGACCCAGTGGTGTGTCAGCGTCGATCCGAGGATGTGCAACTCCCGCATTGGTTTAGGTGGTCCTCCGGCCGCGGCTGCAGCGGCTGCTGCAGCTGCTGCTGCGGCTGCTGCTGCGGCTGCTGCATCTGCATCCTCTGGAATCCTCGGTCCCTGTCTGCGCTCCTCGCGCTCTGCTCGCATCTGCTCCATCTCTCTCCTCATGTCGAGCATGAAAGCTCCCTGATCTCTCAACTGCTGCTGGACGGTCTCTAAAGAGGCGATCATGGTGGAGTTGATCGCTCCCTGATCCAATACGAAGTGCTCAGGCTGACGGGAGCGATCCTCAGAACTGCCGGCCATGGCGTCTGCAAAATCAAACGAGCCAAACTCAGGTGCTGTCAAATCTGTGAGTCTCTCCTCTGGCTCATATCTCTCAGAACCGAAAGAAAGGGGGTCGAGGGGGAACAGGGCGGAATCATACTCGGGCTCGGAGAACTGGTCTCGGCTCTCGCGGGCCAACCTAGATGACTGGGTAGACGTGCTCGAAAGCGGTGCAGCCAGAGGCTGCCTAAGAGAGCGTCTACCCATCATCGTGATCTGGTCGAGTAGTGCGGATGGGATCTGGAGAAACTATGATCAAAATGCAAACCCCTCTGTTCACCAACGCAACACGAGCTGAAGACCGTGAAGGCTCGGTCAAATTATCTTGTCAGTTTTTATTAGGTGAACAAACAGTCTATCAGAGCACTTACGTGACCTGTTGGGATACCCGATGCTACTCCAACCGACTGGCCCGCACGGAAGAGTCGGTAGTCAGCTAGAAATGGCACCGGAGGGCTCTACCTAGGGTGCGGGTCACTCTCTCGCGCAAGCGAACCAAACAATGAGGGGGTTGCTCTCCCCAAGACAAATTTTTAAGGTGAGTGTCTTTTAGGGTCAATAGTCTTAGCCAGTCCCAATTTTATGGTTTTTCTTTTTTTTAATTTTTTTTCAATAAAAACAAAGGCCTAACGAATTTTTCGGTTCTCCTGGTTATTAAGTCCAAAACAGGGGGGAGAAGACGAAAAAGCCGATGCGCGAGAAATCAATGATGCATGCAGAGATAGAAATGTGTACCTGACTCCAGCAGTCTACATGCAAGATGATCCGCACAGAATTGAAATACAGGAACTAAACTACCTAAATGGTGCAGCGGTGAAAACCGAGTCCTAAACAGGCAATTTCTACTCGATAGAACCGTCTAGCCTAGTCACTCGCCCTCGATCCAAAGAGTCCGGTCTAGACCCACCCTTCCTCTTCTCGACAGGTCGAGTTCAGGAGTAGCGCCTGACGGGGCAGGCTCGCGGCGCGTAGGCTCTCAAGAAAGCGACTAAACTATTTTTATTATTGATTTATTAGTAGGTCCAATTATCGCTCTATAGGAACAGGCAGTCAATTAAGTGTGGGGATCCTACTAATTACGGCATAGTCAAGCAGAAAATCCTAAATCTAGGGGCTCGAGAAAAACCGTGAAAAACCGTAAAAGGCAGCTAAAAAGCTAAAACCGCGAAAAATCTAAATGGGTCCCCCGAGCACACCGGTGCTCGGCGAAACAGACCCGAGAGTCCCAGTGTCTGTCCGAATGTACCTGTATTATTACAATAGTTCAAATATACGGGAAATAAATCCTAATCTAGACTATGCTAATCCGCGGCTATTCCGCAGCTCCCGCACTCCTGCCCGCTCTCCTGCGCTCTCCTGCGGCTCTGTAAAGAAGAGAGCCGCCTCCGACTCTCGCGGTTGCGTCGGCTTCCGAAGAAGCCGCCTCGATCCTCGGGCCCTTGCAAGAAAACAAGCAAGAATGTCAGACCAAATGAATATATAAACAGATCAAATGTATATACAAGAATATGTACAGAAAACCGCGTAAAAGAAAACCGCGGAAAAACAACTACTAAGCCATGCTCCTCGGCAACGGCGCCATTCTGATAAGCGAGCTGAGCGACTAAGGTAAAGGTACAAAAATGGTCGTTGCGACCTCAACCACTCAGCTAGGCTCGATCAAGAAAAATAGACCACTAAAATAGATAAAATCAATCCAAATACGAAAGCGGCCTTGCTATTAATTTAACCTGGTATAGCGACCAGGGTCGAACACAAGGAGCACGGGTTGACTTGCGGCCTACGAAGTAGTCAAAAAGGAAAGAGAAGATATTTTTGGTGGTTTTTAAGGGTTTTTATATTTTTTTGGATTTTTAATATGTTAAGAAAATAATAAAAGCAAAGAAACTACACACTTCAACAATTTTTAAATGCACTAAAAATCAACCAAAAAATCTGACAAAAATATTTTTATGTGTTTTTTATAATTTTTAGTGTTTTTGGTGAATTTTTGGGATTTTTTCTGATGTTTATTTAATTTTCTAAAAATGAAACAGTGACTGAAATGAAAGGTATTGTCCAGCCGAGCTAAAAGGGCCTAGATAAAATATCTACAGGCCCCAAATTAGCTGGGAGGTAATTTTCCTGTAAAGAGGATAAAACAAAGAAAATTTAGGCACCTATATTATTATTTTTGGGTTTTTGGTTTACTTATTAGAATTTTTATAAGTTTTTAAGTGTTTTTCAATTTTTAGTGGTTTTCAGTAATGAAAAATAGCCAAAATTGGCTAGAAAATCAAACACACATAAACAAACAGTAGACAATTTTTTGTAGTTTTTAGATACTATTTAATATTGTTTGTGAATTTTAAAGTTGGACAGTAGCAAAATTAGATGTTTTTGAATTTTTAAAAATATCAAATCAACTCAGAAATGTCTCCAAAAATCCTCTAAAATTTTACACTATGGCAGGAGCCATGTGTCCAATTTTAGTTGGATTTGGAGGTGATTTGCTATTTTATTCAAAAATGGAAAAGGGGCACAGTGCATAGGGACCAAAGTGCAAATACCCGGAAGTTTGGGGGGTCTGGTTCAATTAACCCAGCAAAACACGTGCGATACGCATGTATGGGGCACTCAGGGACCCAAATGTAATGAAAATAAGTCCCGAGGGCTATTTGGTAACAGGTACCAAAAGCCCAGGGGCTTATCTGCAAATAACCCAAAAAATCACGCACATGCTCAAATGTTTCACGCACAGGGGTATAAATGCAAATAAACACAAACTTTCATTCATTCCTTAGCATCCAGAACTACAGGGGTATGATATGCAAATAAGCCAAAAACTCACGTGTCGATGCACGTGTCAGACCATACACAGGGGCATAAATGCAAACTAAGCAGAGTACGGGGTCCTCTATGCAAATATCCCAAAAACTAAACAACTATATTACGTATTTACAGGACTAAATACGAAATGCAATAAACAGAAGGGCCTAAGGGTAGTTTACCCTTTATTAATGGAGCGGCTGGATGGAGGCCATGTGGAACATCTGACGGTGGCGAACAACGGGCGCTCCACAGCTGGGCTCCTCGGGCGAATCCGACGGCGGGGGTTGTTCCACGTGGAGGACCGAACGGTGGTGGCTCTCTGTGGCTAACTCTCGAGCATCGGATGGTCCAGATCTATCCTCCTCAGATCAAACGGTGGCTGCTGCTCCTGAACGGACGGCCCAGATGCAAACTGGAGCTGGAGGTCTGATCGGATGGTGGCTGAAGGTCGAGGAAGAACAGGTGGCCAGCGAAGTTCGCCGGCCCATTACGTGCGCTCATGACCTCCCCTGCTGCGCCTGAAGATCGGAGAAGCTCCGACGTGGTGCTCCGCAGCTGCCGGTGGCCTCCGATGGCCCAGCCGAGCTCTGGTGAGCTCCGACGAGGTCGGCGGAGGCGAGGCTCCTGGCCCAAATGACCCAAGCCCTCAGATGGGCTGGGTAGTACCTGCAAAGATGACCAGAAGACTCGCGAGTCGAGGGCAAACTGCCTCGACCCGGTTAGGCGGGGTGACGGTGAACTGTGAGGCGATATGGGCGAGCTCCGGCAAAGGGGGGAGGGTGGAGCTCGAATCCCAGCTCCTGTGCGAGCTGGGTTGGATGGAACTATGGAGAAGGTGCGCGGGAAGGAGGCGATGGCTATGGTGAAGCCCGATGGTCGGATGATGGTCTGAATGGATCGGAATCGGCGGGGGACGGCGGAGCAGCGAATTGGGCAAAATGGAAAATCCAAGAAAAAGAAAGGCCTAAGGGACTACCTGGGTGGACGAGGAGACTGGGGATGAGCTTGCGCAGCTCTGGGTCGTCGCCTCGAGGAGCGTCTCCCTCCGAGGCTCGAGCTCCTGCTGGTGGCGGAGCAAGGCGGCGAAGCTTCGCCGGATCAGTGGTCTCGCTCCCTCTCCTCGCTTCAACAGCACAGGACGCGAGCTGTCACTCTCACGCACATGCTGGAGCTCACAGGGGGTGGAATCGAATGGCCAAAGATGGAGAAATGAGGTGGCGGAGCTCGGCTTTATACGCTGGAAGGGTCCGGGAAGACAGGCGCGGGTAGGGCGTGGAAGCGCGCGGATCCGGATGCAGGAGCTCCGACGAGGGTCTCGGGTATGTCGTGGACAGATCTGACCCGGGGTTTAGGTGGGAATCAGTCGGGTTTAGGCGCTAAAAATTGGTGAAATCGGGTCGGGCGCCTAAGCCCGTGAGAAGTGGTCCTGGGGGGGGGGGCAGTTGATCGGGCGGTCAACATCCCCAGGGCCGATAGGGATCGGCCACGTGGATAAAGTTTGGAAGTGAAATTCAAGGTAGCTAAGGGCCGAATTTGCAACAAGTTAAAACATGAAATATTTTTATTTTATTTTTTTTCTATTTTTTAATGATTTTTAATTAATTTTTCAAAATAAAAATAAGGTATATACATTATATAGCTATATATAGGTATATGTACACTATATAGGTTTTTGATTTTTGATTTTTAATTTCTTATTTTGTATAATTTTATTCCTATTTTATATTTTATTTATTTATATTATAAAATGAGGAATAAAAAGACATTTTTATTTAATTTTTTATTATTTATATACATAAGTGAAATAAATACATATGTATATATAAATACATGGTATATTTACAATATATTTTTGTGTTTTTAATTTTGTTATTTTTATTTCGTTTTTGTTTTAATTGTTTTTATTTTATTTATTTACACTATATAATGTAGAATATTTACAAAAATTTTGGAAATTAATTTTATTTATTTATAAGGCTAAATAAATATAAAGGTGGTTCTATGTACAATGTGAAAGTGATGTTTTTGTTCTTTTTGATTTTTCTATTTTTATCTTGTTTTTATATCTATAAATATGTACAAATATTTACAAACCAATTTGAGTCTATTTTTGTGAGGAAATACTTTTATTTATTTACATAATCATTTACACACATGAGCCCCTATCTCCCTCTACTTTGGCTTTTATGCGGTCAGGCCCATGCTGAGCCCTCCCTTGGGTTAGGTTGCTCAATATTTATTCTAAATATTTCCCTCTTTTTCTTTTTAATCTTTATTCTTTTATTTTTGCACAAAAACATGCTAATTATATATTTTTACACAATGCATGATTTTGATAATTATTTGTACTTACATGCATATACATGCATTTGCAAAGGTTTTTGTAGCTAAAATATAAGAATAAAGAGTCATGAATGGGTATTCATCAATGTCCTTTTGGGGCATATGCCTTTAGACGCATGCCATTTGGGCTATGCAACGCCCCTGCGACATTTCAGAGATGCATGTTGTCTATCTTTTCGGACATGGTGGAGGAGTGCTTGGAGGTATTCATGGATGACTTCTCGGTCTACGGCGACGGATTCGACTCCTGTACTGACTTCCTAGACCAATTCCTTCAGCGATGCATTGAGGTTCACCTTGTGTTGACTTGGGAGAAGAGTCACTTCATGCTGACTCAAGGGACGGTGCTTGGCCACATCATCTCCAACAGGGGCATGGAGGTTGATCCGGCCAAGGTGGATGTCATTAGAAAACTCGATCCACCGTCCAACTTGCGGCAGTTACGGTCTTTTCTGGGGCACGTCGGTTTCTACCGATGATTCATTCATGATTTCAGCAGGATTGCCCGACGTTGACTGATCTGCTGACGAAAGACACCGAGTTCCTTGTAGATGATAAGTGTCTATCTTCATTTGAGACTCTCAAGAGCTGTTTCATAGAGGCTCCTGTTCTCCAGCCACCCGATTGGTCTCTCCCATTGGAGATCATGACGGACGCCTTCGATTTTGCCGTGGGGGCCATGCTGGGACAGAGGAGGGATGGAGTACCATTTGCTATTCATTACGCTAGGCGTACATTGGATGTCGCGTAGCGGAACTACACTGTCACTGAGAAGGAGATGCTAGCCATAGTTTTTGCCTTAGATAAGTTCAGACTAGAGTGACCATTTACACTGATCATACCACCATCAGGTACCTAATGGCAAAGAAGGATGCCAAAGCTAGATTGACCAGATGGATCCTTCTACTCCAGGAGTTTGACATAGAGATTAAGGATAAGCCTGGAGTCAAGAATGTGGTGGCGGATCATCTCTCCCGATTGAATTATCTTGAGGATTCTGAGCAGATTGACCCTATTTGTGAGACCTTCCCAGATGAGGCGATCCTTGCTATCGCCTCGTTCCCATGGTATGCTGATATTGTGAACTATCTTGTCGCCAAGAAAGTTCCACAAGATTGGCCCAGGCAGAAACTTGAGACCTTCCTCGCGAAGTCCAAGTTTTACCATTGGGAGGATCCCGTACTTTACCATGAGGGAGGGGATAGTATCTGGCGTCGGTGCATTCCTCAGGAGGAGCACCACAGCGTCCTTACTTACTGCCACAAGCTTGAGACAGGAGGACATCACTCAGGGAGGAGAACGGCACAGAAAATGCTCTAATCCGGCCTATGGTGGCCTACTCTCTTCAAGGACTCTGATGACTTAGTGAAGAGGTGTACTGACTGTCAGAGGATGGGCACTTGTGGACAGCGTGATATGATGTCGATGCAGCCCATTCACTTCTGTGAGGTTTTTGACGCATGGGGCATCGATTTCATGGGTACATTCCCTAGGAGTCAGGGATTTGAGTACATTATGTTGGTCGTTGATTATGTGAGTCGTTGGGTTGAGGCCATCCCCGCCCGAACTGCAGATGCTAGGAATGTTTGCATATTTTTGAGGAAGAATATCATTTCAAGGTTCGGGGTACCTCGAGTGTTGATATCAGACGGGGGGTCTCATTTCGTCAATGACAAGGTAAAGGCCCTTGCTAGCGAGTTCAGTATAGACCATTGAGTTGCCACTCCATACCACCCTCAGACGAATGGTCTTGTAGAAGTGTCAAACAGGGAGATCAAGACTGTATTGCAGAAAGTCATCCGCCCTTACCGAAAGGATTGGTCACTGCTTTTGGACTCGGTCTTGTGGGCATATCGGACGTCTTTCAAGACTCCTTTGGGTACATCTCCCTTTCGCCTCGTTTATGGCAAGCCGTGCCATTTACCTGTTGAGCTGAGACATAGGTCACTTTGGGCAGTCACTGATATACTTTTGGATCCAGATAGTGTAGGAGATCAGAGGAGGGCAGAGTTAGCAGCCTTGGAGGAGATTCGTGATACCGCCTTTTCAAACAGCCTGCATTATAAAGAGAGAGTGAAGGAGTGGCATGATTCTCATATTAGCCACAAGAAGTTTGAGCCAGGACAGAGAGTATGGTTGTTTGATGCTAGGCTTAGATTATTTCCAGGGAAGCTGCAGAGCAAATGGAAGGGACCTTATCTGGTTAGAAAGGTGCATGACAATGGGAGTATTGATATATCTGAGTTGTCTTCCTTTTGAGTGAACGGCCAGCGGCTCAAGCCATATCTAGATCACGAGCCGCGGGTCGTTGATGTTGCCCCTATTCACTTTGCATGAGATGTGGTCTCTTGACTCACATTCATTGCATCTCACGCCTGATTATCACTATTCTTCCGACCTGTATAGATCCAGTTGTCCATATCATTCTATTCTTTAGTCCCACATCCCGTCTCTCATCTTATGATTATGCTATACTTAGGTTGTACTTTACCCTAAGTATAGGGGGGATGTAGGACTCTCGGCTATTCTTTTGATTCTTTCTACCCCTGTTTTGCTGCCTATACGTAGGGATATTTTCACCCTAAGTATAGGGGGGTAGACCATGTACATTCTTCACTCGGATTTCCCTTTCTGTACAGCTTGCTATACTTAGGATTACTTGATCCTAAGTATAGGGGGAAACACTGAGTTCTCTTCATTCTATTCTTTGATTCATCTTTGTATATAGCCATTCCTTTTCACTTCCCTATACTAAGCACGAGTTATGTCTTCTTCATCGCTCTTGATCACTCTGAGCACATCGTTCGAGCTAAGTATAGGGGGTGTATATATATTTCATATATACTTTAGCCATAACTCGTACTTTGTGTGAGTGTGTTAATAAATAAAAATGGCTAAAATCCAAAAAAATCCATAAAAAATTAAAAAAATTTCCCTTGTAAATATAAAATTCATTTTGCACATACCTATTTATTTATCAAATTATTTTTGTATAAATGATTGTAAAATCTTTTTTTGTAAATAGCTTGTAAATATTTTCATATCAAAACTATGTATATACTACAAAATTTTTGTAAAATGTTTTGAAAACAAAAAGTTTGCAAAAAGCTTGTGTAAATCTTTGTGAAATATTTTGCAAAACTTCGCATTCATGCATACATCCATGTTTTCAAACATTTTTCAAAAATTTTGCACAATTGTAAACATTTGTAAATTGCATATTTGTAAAATAGCATCTTTGTAAATATTTGCACAGTTTTTTCCAAATCATAGTTGACATTTAAACTGGCCGGGAATTAAATTGACAAATGGAGTTTGGTTAGGACCTTAATCCACCTAACAATAAGAGGAACCTTATAGGGCTTAGGATTAAGATTTTTCAGGTCCATTGGAACTTAATTCTTTGAGTCCACTAGGCTATGAGCATATGTCATCTTGATGAGCCTAAGTAGAGCACTTAACAACACATGCATGACTCTCAGAGACAATGGCTTTACTTGCACCAGCACCTTACACATAGCTCTCCACGGATGAGGTGGTGAGGAGGCAGTTTCCTTTGGCTTGGGGTAGCATATGAGGGTAGTACTTCTAGGCAGAACCTCTCTTCTTCTTCTAGTGAAGGAAGTGCATCTCAACTTGGTCTGGTGGTTATGAAGTCTAAAGACAGAAGCCGTGGGTTGCAATAAAGTTTCAAAAGAGGGATAGTCTACTGGCTGAAGAGGAAAAACTCCTTGTATATATGTTGCACCATGTAGATATGTTGTACAGATGCACACGAAAAAATGTGCAAAAAGAGAAGAACTCCAAAAAAGTGGTGGGTCGGATTGAAAATTTAATAATCCCACCGGAGTGTATATAGTCAAATAAATCAAAGCTTGATATACATGTTCCATCTCAAGAAGCTTGCAGCTGGAGACTCAGCTACACTGGTTAGAGCTCCCAAGGATACATGGCTACACTGGCCATGGTCCATTCTCTTCTTCCCCCTCTTCTTGAGCCGGTTGCACTTGAACTTAGAAGGGAATACCCCGCTTCTGGAGGAAAGAGTTGCGAGACCGAGGCATTAGAGTTACCAGCTTGAGGGTCGTTGTTTCTTTGTTACTTCTGAGGTGGGGAGCTACATATCACTTACATCGTACAAGGAAAGATTCATGGTCATTAGAGTTTGTGTATGTAGACTTGTTCTGATCTGGTTTATTGAGGAGTCTTGCCCATAGATTGGTGGAACATAGAGGCTGTTAAGTTTTAAGCTTAAGTCCAAATAAGGTTCCGACAAATTAATAATCCAAAGGTCTGACTGAGCTTCATATTTCAATTTAATGAAGGAAAGTTTAATAATCAACCTTGATTTCTCCTCTTTTTCTTTTTCTTTCTCTTTTGCACTTCTTTTTTCAAATAAGTGTTTGCTAAGGGACTAGCAAAGTTAAGTATAGGGGGTGATGAATACCCATTCATCACTCTGTATTCTTTTATTTTAGCTACAAAACCTATGCAAAACACATGTATATACATGTAAATAGCAATAATAGTCAAATATCATGCATTGTGTAAATATGAATATTTAGCATTTTTTGTGCATAAATAAAAGAATAAAGACATAAAAGAAAAAGAGGGAGATATTTAGATTAAATATTGAGCAATCTAATCCCAAGGGAAGGCTCAGCATGGGCCTGACCGTAAAAGAACCAAGTAGAGAGAGATAAGGAAGCTCATGTATATACATAAACCTATGTATATAAATAAAAAGTATTTTCCTCTTATTAAAAATAAAAATTGGTGTTTATTTATTTGTACATATTTGTAAATATAAAATAAAAATAAAAATGGGAAAAATAAAAAATAAATAAAAATAAATAGAATTCCTTCATCATTGTACATAAACATGTGTATAAAAATATCTTATCTATTTATTTTCCTCTTGTAAATAAATAATTAAAATCCCATAAAAATATATTTGCATTCCACATCTCATGATGTAAATAAATTAGAAAAATGAAAATAAAATAAAAAGAAATAAAATAAAAACCCAAACCCACCTTGTATATATACCATGTATATATGTAAATAAAAGTATTTATTTCACCCTTGTAAATAATTAATAAAAATAAAATAACTAAAAACTTTTATTCCAAATTTTATTCTATAAATAAATAAAATATAAAATTGGAATAAATAGTATAAAATTAAATAATTAAAAATCAAAAACCAAAAAATATATATGTATATACCTGTATATAATAATAATATTTTGTAAATACATAAATTATTTTTTAAAAAAATAAATAAAAATCACAAAAAAATTAATTTAAAAATAAATAAATATTTTTCATGTTTTGACTTTTTTGAAATAAGGCCATTTATTATTTTAAATTGAATTATCAAATCTTTAATAATTAGCGCGCTCTGATTGGTTCACGGGGGGTGTTGACCCCCGGTCAACCCCCCCCGGACCATTTCCCCCGCGGATCTCGCGCTCGAACCGACTTCGATTGATTTCCCAAACCAGATTCGATCACCGTTTACCTAAACCCCAGGTCCTAATTATTCCCCACTGATCCGAGTTCCACGCCTGAGCATCCGCCTAGGGATCTGTGCTTCACGGAACCCTGCCCGACCTCGTCATCTTGGACCTGCAGTGGTATTTAGTTGAACCTCCGCCGCACCTTTTCACGCATCCTTGGTTGTGCCCTTTCGTCTCAGGAGCTCCACCTTACTCACCAGAGTGACAGCTGCGCAAGGGAGGTGTCGAAGCGAGGAGAGAGAGAGACTCCAGCTATCGATCCGGCGACATCAGCCGCCGTGCACCGTCGCGAGGTGCGCTGAACCTCGGAAAGTGACGTTTCCTCGAGGCTAAGACCCCCAGAGCTCGCCGAGCTCGCCCCCAATCGACTGCATCCTTCAGGTAGACCCGAATCCTTCTGGTTTCCCTTAATTTTCGATTACGCCCAATTCGACCCATCTCTATCTTTCATCGATTACACCCGCTCCGATCATCGTTACACTCATCTGACCCGACCATCACGACCACGAGACCTCTCTTCACCTTCTGCACCCACGCACCTACCTTGGCTCGCCCCGGAGCCAAGGCCCGACCTCCACCACCATTGCCTCGTCGGAGGTCCTCGCCGCGACCCATCCTGCCACCCACACCACCCCTAACCGAGTCGAGGCAGTTTGACCTCGACCCAGGAGTCCTCTCGTGTCGTTTTGCAGGTCAAAGGGGCCTCATCTGGAGGTCCAAGGTTCGAGCACAGAGGCCGAGCTCTGCCTTCGTCGCCGGAGCTCCTCGGAGATTCCCAGCCTCATCGCAGGGGCTCATCAGCTGCGGAGCGCCGAGACGAAGCTATTCTACATCTCAGCAGCAGCAGAGGAGGACAACAGCGTGCACAGGAGGCCGGTGAACTTCCCCGGCGTCGAGTTCTTGGAGATCCTCCAGCCACCGTCCGATCAGCACCTCAGTCCCAGTTTCGATCCTGACCGTTTGTCCACGCGAGTTCTCCATCGTCGGATCTATCAGAGGCTCGATCTTGACCGTGGATCCACCGAAGGGGTGCCCTTGCTCCAGCACTGTCAGATCAGCCACGTGGCATGCCCCCGTCCCTGATAATAAGGGGTAATTTATACTTAGGCCCCTGTCATTTTGTTTTTGCCATATAGTCCTGTAAATATTTTAATTAGTTATGTTTAGTTAGGGTAAATTGCACATCAAACCTTTATGTTTCAGACATTTGCATTTTAGTCGTTATTTATGTGGACCACGTGCATCGACACGTGAGGTTGTGATTATTTTGCATATTTCGGCCTGTGGTTTCTATGTGCTCCTGGTTGCATTTTTTGAAATAGGAATTGCAAAGAGGTCCCTGCGTGCCTGATTCACATGCCCCGCGCGTGATTACTTGTACATTTTGCATGAGGGCCCTTGTACTTTCTGAAGTTGTTACTCTTTGGCCCTTGGAACTTACTTTTCTTACATTTAGGTCCCTATGCATTGTGAGCCTTTGTTTGATTTAAATAAAATATCAAATTTAACCCAAATTGCGTGAAATTTGGATACGTGGCTCCTGCCACTGTGTAAAAATTTTCCTAATTTTTGGGTACATTTTTTAGGCTTTCTAGTCTTTTTAAAAATTCAAAAACAGTTGTTTTTGTGTTTGTCCAGATTAGAAAATCATAAAAAAAATAAAAACTCTTTCAAAAATTCTAAAAAAATTAGGAGTTGTTAGTTTGTGTGTGTTTGATTTTCTTTGCATTTTTGGTTATTTTTGGACATATAAAAACCCTAAAAATTGAAAAAACCATTAAAAACTTATAAAAATTCAAAAAAAATGTAGAAAACTCCAAAAATAATAAACTCCAAAAATAATAATAATACTGGGTGGATCATGTGGCCCAGAATCTCCCCTCTCATGCTCTCACAACTTTTTGCTCTCATAAGATCACTCCTCTATATCCATATATGAATCAATTTTGAAATAAATACAAACATAGATATAACTTTATTATCCATAAATGTCAACATATGTAACTGCTATTATTTTTACCTGATTTATACATGCATTTTTTAAGGATAGTTGAACACGAGTTTCATATTCGTCGGTATATGTATCTACATTTGTATTAAAAATTAGATGAAAGGATACATTAGTTCCTACTATCCGTAACATAAGGGACAATATAACATAATATCTGTCTTTCATGATTCAGATTTCGTGACTCAATGTCATATTAGGTATTTTGGGAATTGAATTATATATCCGAAACATCAACATTTAATAAATTGTATCAGATATGTGATTGATTTTGAGTAGCAAATTTCATTGTATGAAAGACACCTATTTCGGAAGAAATGCAACTACAAAATTAAGGACGGTCGAATTTTTTGTCATCAAAGAACATAACAATGATGATTTGGTAGCCATATTCAGTTGTACTTTCTTTGTATTTTACCTACAAAATAAGCGTAGATCGCCCTATATTTAGTATGTAATGATATTTTGTAGCAAAAAGTTTGTAGCCTCGATGTCTTTTTTGTTGTAGGGAGAGTTCATTAGGATCATAATGAACGTCCTTATTTTTACATGTATATATAATTATTTTGAGCGAAATATTTTTTGTTTTACAAATTTTGTATAATATTCTTACTGGTTCGTTTGGTTGTAGGGTTGGGCAGGGTTGAGTTGGGTTGGCGTACCCCTGTGAATAGTAAACTGTGAGGAGGATTGGGATGTTTGGAAGGAAGGATACCCCGGGTTGGGCCAACCCAACCCTGCCCAACCTTGCAACCAAACAGAGTCTGGTCAGTTTGGTTGCTATGTTGAGTTGGGTTGGGGTATCCCTGTGAATAGTAAATTGTAAGGAGGGTTGGGAGGGTTGGAAGGAGGGGTACATCGGTGTACCCCAACCCAACCCTGCAACCAAACGAAGCCCTAGTGTTCATCTTCACAAAAAAAAGCAAACTTTAAAGTAATATGTAATGATTATTTTAAAAAATTAAAAGACGTCTAAAATACGAACAAAAAAGACAATTGTAATATGAATAAAGATACAATTATTTCATTTTAATTTAAGGTATGCTTTTTTGTGAAAAGATAGCTAATTAAATCGGTAATTATTTCAAGTGACCGATATGATCCTATGAGAGCAAAAAGTTGAGAGCATGAGAGGGATGATTCTGGACCACATGATTCTGTTTTCTCTCTCCTAGTCCTCTATGGATATATATATATATAGAGAGAGAGAGAGAGAGAGGAGTGATCCCATGAGAGCAAAACATTGTGAGAGCATGAGAGTGATGATTCTGAACCACATGATTCTGTTTTCTCTCTCATGGTCTTCTCTCTCCTAGGTGAATCAAGTGGTCCAGAATCATACCTCTCATGCTCTCACAAATTTTTGCTCTCATCGGATCACTCCTCTCTCTCTCTCTCTCTCTCTCTATATATATATATATATATATATATATATAGAGGGCCCTTCCAATGAGGTGCACCTTTCCTTGGTGCTTGGAAAGCCACTCATAATGACCATAAGATGGGGATCTAATGGATGAGATTAAAACCACCAAGGAAAAGGTAGGAGTGGTATTCGAACTAACTAATTAGCTAAGATTAAGGAGGACAAATAGCGTTTAACATAAAATTAAATATTTTGAAATATTTTGAAATCTAAACAGTTCTACAATTAATTCGAATTTCAAATATAAAACATACCTAAAATAAATTATAACCTTATCAAAAACGTACGACCTGTATACATAATCGCATCTGTTATTATCGTTCTGTGTACATTAAATTTCTAAGATTTACAAATTAATAACACACAATACAAAACCCTGCAAAATAATACAACAAAAATCCAAGACTTTGTGAAATTGTTGCCAGTTATAACGAAATTGTAAACAAATTTATGATATAAAACACTTCCAATTATAATATAACAATCCACAACACATTTTCTGCATTTACAATCTCAACTCTTACTACCAAAACCAATTGAAAAATTCCTAAAACATAGCTTCACACTATAAGTAAAATCTACCTTAAACCTACGACTTGTAATCTGATAAGCTCAATTTGTTACTTTAAATTACAAATAATTACAATAATATGTACTACAATACAAAACACTGCAAAGGAATACAAAATGAATATTCACATATATGCAATACTTGTCATTTAATTGATATTTTTTATCACTCTAATGCGATATGTCTCCGAAAGATACTATATGAGAATGCATAACATAATATGTGCATACAAGAGCTCTACCTTTGTAAACAAGTTTGAAAGAGAAATATTTCTATAAAAAAACTTAACAGTATTACTCGAACTTGATTAAAAATTTGAATTCACAAGTGAAAATAGCGTTGCGATTGCTTTAATTTACATAGATTTACAAATTATAACAATACAATACATTAGAGATCATTAAAATATAAACTATTACAAAACGAACCAGTAAATTATATCCAGTACATTACTATTTTTAACTTTGAAATACAAAGTTGAACGACCAAATACATTTTATAACGTAAAAAATACAATATCAAAATAAATTTTAATGTTAGGAATCCTAAGATAATTAGAGGATGAAAATTACTATATAATAAATCATGAACTTGTTAAATAAATGAATTACTTTAAAAATATTAATTATTTTTTATTAAAAATACATTATCTAATATAAAATAAAACGATTCCTTAACATGGGTTCAAATTAATAGATAACATCTTCTGGTATATAAGAAATTTTGAAAAACATTCAATTAGCATGATATAAGACAAATTGATCTTACGAAAATTAACTAATAAATATATTTTTGAATGAACCAATGAATACTATGTACTAACAACGATGCAAAAAAAAATTCTTCTAAATTTTTATAAAGAATAGCATTGAAAAATTGAAAGAAGGATGAAAGAATTCGTACCTGGAAACGTGAAGAAGCTAAAGACGTTGTGGAATGAACATTGACGGCAAAAATTTTGAAATTTGAGAGTATAGGATTATTTAAGAATAATAAGTTTCTATTTTTAGCTAATACAAACATCTATTAAATACTGATTATACAGCTACATAATTAATTTGACTTAAATAACTTAAAGTAATATATAGGAAGACTTTATCACCGAGATTTCCGCCTTCAGTTACAAGTTGACAGAAACAAAGTTGCCTCCCTCTCCGAACGACTTTGGCGACTCAAGAACCCTAAGGGTTTTGTCACCTTCGATCCACGGCGGCAAAGGCACGAAGAGGACGAAATTAAGAAGAAGACAACCAGGTCAGAAAAAATGCTATTTCTATTATACTTTAACCATCTGATTATCTGTAAATTGCATAGAATGGAATTTTAAATCATCATATTACTCATATCTCGTTACAATGATCTTTGCAAAGTTACGACAGAAAAAAACATGTAAACAATAACACTTAGTTGAACTGCTGCGCTAAAGCAAAAGAAAAAATGATACCAACAACATTCATGTCTGCTGTGTAATATTAAAATTACAGTTGCATATTTTATACTTTTATTCATGGTGTTTTAACATATGTGAAATCATAATGTAAATATTGTAGAGATGAGCTGCAGTGAATCTGATTTTGATGAGATAAGGGGACCAAGAAAAATGAATGAAAAATTATGCGGAAATTCTTCTGATGATGACAATGTGAAGGAAGCTTCTGATTCAAACCGCACAGTTTCATTGGTGATGAAAGGTACATGAAATTAATTAAAAACTAAATCGTTACGTGTCTTCTAAAAAAATTACGTATTTATTATCTGTGAATTACAGGGAAGGGTAAAGGCATGAGTAAAAACCCTGACATAGAAGATGCAGCTATTGAAGAATGCATGACAGAAAAATATGGCAGTAAGATAAAAATTACATATCCCTATAGATAATTTTCTAAATTCTTATTGTTTAATCTGTTATATGTGTTTTATAAACAATTACTATAAGAATGTGTTTACTTCTTTAAAGGTAAGGGATACATACAACACAGATGCTTTGTGGAGCATTTTGTTCAATTTATAGATGCTCATAGACCAACAACAAAGCAACAATGTCTGATAAATAAGACTGCATTCTCGAAATTAATAAACATCAAGAAGGTTGATATCCAAAGGAGGATTCTGCAATGGATTGTTAAACAATATCAAGGAGGACGCCAATTCAAATTTGGGAACCGGGTTCTTAACTTCACGGACGAAGACATAGGAGCAATATTAGGCATTCCTAGCACAGGCTTTGCAGTGACTGTGAAGGGCAGACACCTACAATGGAAGAGCTTTATTTCAGAAGAGATATTTGATTCTGGAATGATTTTCAACCGGAAGAAATTAGTCAATATTTTGATAGATTTCTACGATAGAGATGATGATGACTCGGTGTCTGTTTACGTTACTTGCTTGATATTGTTCATGTTTTCCACGTTCTTGTTCCCAGATTGTGGATACTCTTTCCCAAGAGACTTACTCCATTATGTAGAATCTTTGGAAGATACTCGATTTTTTAACTGGTCAGACGCTGTAGCAAAAATGATTTTGTTCAACATGGAAGATGTATTGCATAGAATACATCAGAGGAGGCAAGGATCGTCCAGAACAACACTTGGATATCTTACGGGTTGTGTAGCATGCCTATACGTAAGTAAACATGTTACTGTATAATATTTTATAAATTCATAATTAATCAGATATTTTTGAAAATTATAATAGGTCTGGATGTTAGAATACTGTTGCAAAGATCTTGTCGTCAACAGAGATCTACGTCCAAGGATACGGAAATGGGCAGGCTCAATAAAAGGTTTGTCAAGGAGAATCGCTTCACTCACCAATGAACAGGTATGAAATAGTATATGCACATAAATAATACTGTATATGACTGAATGCTGAAATTGATAGTAATTTAAAGTTGACATACCTTTTTTTGTAAACTACAAATGTATCAGATTGTAAGAGGTTTGAATCCACAAAAAAATGAAATATTTAAAATAGGAGCAGATGAATATGTTTTCCCGTATGAAAGATTCATTCAATACGGGTTCTCATTGAGAAGGCCACAGATAAACCTCCAATCCCGAATAAAAGTGCCTGAGGATGGACCTGAAAGGAGAGGGAGATACAAGAGGACAGAATTTCAAATTGTAAAAAAGATAAATCAAGAAACTAACATTCGTGCTGTAAAAGGGACTGACAAGCAATGCATGTGTGATGAATTTTCAAAAGAAATAGACGGGTTGCATAAGCTAATAGAAGAGCTGAATGATAAAAATCAAGATAAGGATACCAAAATCAAAGCTTATGAAATTCAGATAAGATTGTTGGAAATCGACAATGAAGAACTGAGAGGGAAACTGGAAAAGGCAACTCCAGTTGAAGTGAACAATGAAATCAATGAGAAAATGATGATGGAAGGAGAGAACAAACTGACTGAGTTTGAAGATCCGAAAAATACACTTGTGGTGGAAAGCAATTCTGAAATTGTAACCAAGATGGATTCAGGACAAGAAGGAGAAATTAATTTATCCAAAAAAGGGTGTATTCCATGTTTTGATCTTGGAATTGTGGAGCATGAGTCCGTTGTCACAGATAAAAATAAGATGGCACAAAGGAAGAAAAGAAAGGAGAGATCAGAAGTGCATCCTAGCTCTTTGACAAAGAGAGTCAAAGAGAGGAATGCAGCAAAAAGAGATGCAAGGGAAACAAGAGAAAATATCACAACTGAAACAGAACACGAGGTGTGTATTTGAACTAGATTATTAATCATACAATGATTTATAGTTCATCCAGATAATATATATGACATATTTACATTTTTAATGATTAATCTTCTAAAAATGATATTTATATAAACATTACAGTATCTCTGTGATCCTGCAACTGACTTTATCGGATATGCTAACATAACCGATGAACAAAGGAGACTGATTCAGGATTTCCTAAGAGACCCGGCGGACAAGTAAGTTGTGATTCATGACAAGAACTTATGTTTAATTGAAATTTGTAATTACAATTTAATGATATTCTGCTCAAAACTGCAGGTTCAACGCCACGTACTTCACAACTCTTGGAATTTTTTGCAAGGGAAAAGAGATACATCATTTCTTATATGAGAAAATGATTGAAGATAGCATAATCACATAATTTCAAATCATATTTCTATATAAACCATTAAATACTCTGATGATTTATTTACTTGTACTGCAGATTTTGGAAATGTTCAATGATGTTCTGTGATGAATACCCATTCATCACTCTTTATTCTTATATTTTAGCTACAAAAACCTTTGCAAATACATGTAGATATGTGTAAATACAAATAATTACCAAAAGCATGCATTGTGTAAAAACCAGTAATTAGCATGTTTTTGTGCAAAAATAAAAGAATAAAGAGTAAAAAGAAAAAGAGGGAAATATTTAGAATAAATATTGAGCAACTTGACCCAAGGGAGGGCTCAGCATGGGCCTGACCGCATAAAAGACAAAGTAGAGGGAGATAGGGGCTCATGTGTATATATATTTATGTAAATAAATAAACAATATTTTCCTCAACCAAAAAAAATATATTTGTACATATTTTGTATATATAGAAACTATGGAAAACAAAACAAAAATTAAAAATCAAAAATTCAAAAAGAACCCTTCATCATGTACATAGCTCATCATCTCTCTATTTATTTCACCTTGTAAATAAAGCTATTTATTTTCAAAACTTTGTGTAAATATTTCTTCTTATGTTTTGTAAATAAAATAAATAAAGAAAATTAAAACAAAAATCAAATAAAAATTACAAAATTAAAAATACAAAAATATTCTTTTATATACACCATGTACATAATTGTGCATAAATAATTATTTCCCCTCTGTATATAAACAATAAAAATAAAATAAAAATGGCCTTTTATTCCTCATTTTATCTTATAAATAAATAAAATATAAAATGGGAATAAAAATGTATAAAAAAACTTATCAAAAATCAAAAAAATTAATATAGTGTATATATACCTATGTATAGCTACTATGTAAATACCTTATTTTAATTTCCAAAAATTAATTAAAAATCACAAAAAAATAGAAAAAATTAAAACAAACATTTTTTATGTTTTGAGTTTTCAAAAATTCGGCCTTTAAAAGCCCCAAAAAAATCAGATAAAAATACAATAATTGGCGCATCCTGATTGGTCCACGGGGGATTGTTGACCCCGGTCAACTCCCCCGCGGACTCCTTCCTTTTCAGGAAGATGCGCGCCGCCCCACCTTCACCGATTTTTCCACGCGTCTCCAGGCTGTCACCCACGCAAACCCCGTGCCCGGATTCTCCGCCGGTCATCCCTCTCCCTCGCCGGATCTTTCGCCATGAAATCCCCGCCTTCCTTAGCCGTCATCGCCTAACCCTAATCGGCCCTGTCTCCATATATACCCCGACCTCCGCCGCCTCCGCGCCTCATCTTTGGCTCCCTACCTTCACTCCCGTGACCTCCATTGGAACCACCGAGGTGACAGCTCGCGTTGGCCTTTGTTGCAGTGAGGAGGAGGTGCGTGGACCATCGATCCGGCTGCCTTGCGTCGCCGTGCTCCGACGTCTGACCGGAGCTCGAGCCTCAGGCCTTGACGCCCTTCGAGGCTACGACCGGGAGTTAGCCACACTCCAGCATAGTCTTCCGCTCCACCCAGGTAGTCGATTAGCTCTTTTATTTCGTTTAATTTTAGGTTTCCCCCAAATCACATCTCCGACGAGTTCCTCTGATTCCGGTCATCTTGCGTATCTTCTCGATCATCGGAACCTACGCTCACCTTCGCCATTCCCTCACGCACCTTCTACGCCCTTTCACTCAACCCAGATCGCACAGGATCTGGGAATCGAGCTCCACCGTCTCCGCCTCGCCGGAGCTCGTTCGCCCCACCGCACAGACCACCTTCACCCCGCTTCCTTGGGTCGAGGCATTTTGCCCTCGACCCGCGAAGCATTCTGGTTGCTTTGCAGGTTCAAAGGGAGGCATCTGAGCCCCCCTTATAGTTCAGACCGGAGCTTCGCGCCGCCAGCCTCGCCGGAGCCCCTCCCGGGCTCGGCTGGGCCATCTGCTACCACCATCAGCTGCGGGGCTGCACCAGGAACGTGTTCCGAGCTTTAGCAGCAGGTGAGGAGGACCGGAGTTCACGCAGGAGGCCGGCGAAGTTCGCCGGCGTCGAGTTCTTCCTCCATCATCCAGAGCCGTTCGATGACGCCTCAGCTCCAGTTCTGATCGTGAGCGTCCATCTTTCGAGGAGCAGTAGCCGTCGATCCATCTGAGGAGTGCATCCGGACCGTTGATAGCAGAGGAGAGAAGCACCAGAGTCTCGGACGTTAGATCATCTACGTGGCTTCGTCTCCACCGTCGATCGAGCCCAAGAAGAGAAGAGAAGGAGAGCGCCATCCAATCTCAGCCGTTGGATCTTCCACGTGGCGCCTATCGAGCCGTCGATGATAACAAAAGGGGTAAATTCATCTTAGGCCCCTCTGTTTGTTTTATTTCAATTTAGTCCTGTAATTTTTAAATTACGTTGTTTATTTTCTGGGATACTTGCAATAAGGACCTCGTACTTATTTTATTTGCACTTATACCCCTGTCTACGTGGACCACGTGCTTCGTCACGTGAACTTTATTGGGATAATTGCAATATCAGCCCTGTAGTTCTGGATGTTACGGATTGAATAAAATCTTTTACTTATTTGCATTTATGCCCCTGTGCGTGATTTAATTTCCACATGTGCGATATTTTTTGGGTTATTTGCAGATAAGCCCCTGGACTTTTGGTACTTGTTACCAATAAGTCCTCGGAACTTATTTTTATTACATTCAGGTCCTTGAGTGCCCCAGGCACGCGCCTCGCGCGTGTTTTGCTGGGTATTTTGCACCAAGACCCCCAGAACTTTGGGTATTTGCACTTTGGTCCCTGTGCACAGTGCCCCTCCTTTGTTTTTGAATAAAATATCAAATCACCTCCAAATCCAATGAGATTTTGACACATGGCTCCTGCCATGGTGTAGAAATTTTAGGGATTTTTGATGACATTTTTGCTTCCATTTATTATTTTTAAAAATCCAAAAACATCTATTTCAGCTACTGTTCATCTTTGAAAATCATAAAAAAATATAAAAACCCCACCAAAAATTCTAAAAAAAAATTAGATACTGTTGTTTGCTTGTGGTTTGATTTTCTAGCCAATTTTGGCTATTTTTCATCACTTAAAAAACTTTAAAAATTGCAAAACCCTCAAAAACTCATAAAAATTCTAATAATTAATTTAAAAATCCAAAAACAATAATTAAGGTGCCCAAATTTTCCTTATTCTTCATAGATTATAGGAAAATTACCTCCAGGGCTTAGTAAGACTCTTAGATATTTTATTTTTGAGTCTCAAGCCTTGCTGGACAGTACCTCTCCTGTTTTGCATTGTTTGATTTTTACAAAATAATCTACCCGTCAGAAAAATATCAAAAATTAACCAAAAACACTTAAAAACATAAAAAACACAAAAACAATTTTTCCTTAATTTTTGCTTGAGTTTTGATGCATTAAATAAATTGCTCAAGTGTGCTTGGTCTTGTTTTTCTCATTTTCTTCACATATTAAAAATTTCCAAAAAAAATCTAAAAATCATTAAAAATCACTAAAAATACTTTCTCTGTATTTTCTCTCATTCTGACTACATCGTAGGCTATTTAGCCAACCCGTGCTCCTTGTGATCGACCCTGGAGGCTATACGAGGTTAAACTCATAGCAGGACCGCTTTGTTTTACTTTCCGCATTTTTCGAGTGGTTCATTTTCTTGATATTCTCCGTTTTTGTGATTGAGGTCGCAACGACCATTTTCCGACCTTTACCTCGATCGCATACTCGGGATATCAGAATGGCGCCGTTGCCGGGGAGCACGGCTTTGTAGTCATTTTTCTATTTTTGTCTCTCTCTATATTATTATTGTTTTCTGACCTTCTCTCTTTGATTTTTGTGCGAGGTACTTCTTGGACGACTTGGAGGTTCTTTTTAGAGGACCCGTGCAGGAGGAAGAGAGAGAGAAGAAGGAATTTTTATTTCTGAGAGAGAGAGAGAACAATATTTGTTGTAATAACTTAGACTTTGGACTTGTGGACACTTGTAACTTAGCGGGTCTGTTTCGCCGAGTACCGGTGTACTCGGGGGACCCATTTGGATTTTTGCGGCTTTTCTTGCGGTTTTGATAGCTAGCTGCCTTTTCCGGTGTTTACGCAGTTTTTCTCGAGCCCCTAGATTTAGGAATTTCTCTTGCTTGTGCCGTAATTAGTAGGATCCCCACACCTAATTGCTGATCTGTTCCTATAGATCGTTAATTGGACCTACTAAGAATAAATAATAAAAATAACTCAGTCACTTTCCTGAGAGCCTACGTGCCGCGAGCCTACCCCACAAGCGCTACTCCTGAACTCGACCTGTCGAGAAGAGGAGGGGTAAGCCAAGACCGGACTCTTTGGATCGAAGGCAAGTAACTGAGTTAGACGGTTCTGCGATAGAAGTTGCTCATCTAGGACTCGGTTTTTCCCGTTGCATCATGTAGGTAGTTTTATTTCTGTCTTTAAATTCTGCGCGGATCACTTGCATGTAGAGTGCTGGAGACAAGGTACGCATTTCTATCTCTGCATGCATCATTGATTTCTTCGCGCATCGGTTTTTCTCGTCTTCTCCCTCTGTTTTTGGCTTAATCATCAGGAGAATCGGAAAAATTGTTAGGCCGCTTGTATTTATTTTGAAAAAAAAATTAAAAAGAAAAACAAAAAAATTGGGACTGGATAACATTATTGACCCTAAAAGACACTGACATTAAAAATTTGTCTTGGGGAGAGCAACCCCCTCCTTGTATGGTTTGGATGCGCGAGAGAGTGACCCGTACCCTAGGTAGAACCCTCCGGTGCTATTTCTAGCTGACTACCGACTCTTCCGTGCGGGCCAGTCGGTTGGAGTAGCATCGGGTATCCTAACAGGTCACGTAAGCGCTCTGATATCCTGTGTGTTCACCAAATAAAATTGACAAGATAAATTGACCGATCTTTCACGGTCTTCAGATTGTGTTGCGTTGGTGAACCGGGGGTTTGCTTTGCGATCATATTTTCTCCAGATCCCATCCGCCCAACTCGCCAGATCAAGATGATGGGTAGACGATCTCTTAGGCAGCCTCTGGCTGCACCGCTTTCAGGCGCGTCTACTCCATCATCTAGGTTGGCCCGTGAGAGTCGAGACCAGCTCTCCGGGCCCGAGTTCGATTCCACCCTGTTCCCCCTCGATCCCCTTTCTTTTGCTACTGAGAGACATGAGCCCGAGGAAAGACGAATTAATTTGACAGAACCTGAGTTGGGCTCATCTGATTTTGCAGACGTCACTATGGCCGGAGCCGGCAGTTCAGACGATCGCCAGCCCGAACATTTTGTCTTAGACCAGGGAGCGATTAACTCCACCCTGATCGCGTCATTAGAGACAGTTCAGCAGCAGTTACGCGATCAGGGGGCATTCATGATAGAGATGAGGAGGGAGTTGGAGCGACTCCGAGCAGAGCGAGACGAGCCGAGCGAGCCTGAGGACATTCCTGACGCTGATGCAGAGGCAGCAGCCGTAGCAGCAGCCGCAGCAGCAGCTGCCGCAGCAGCGGCAGCCGCTGCCGCAGCAAGACCGATGCGGGAGCTACACAACCCCGGATCTACACTGATGCACCAGTGGGTGGTGATACCTGCGATCGTGGGGGATTTCAAGTTCCCTCCGAACACCCTGCAGATGCTTCCTCATTTTCACGGACTCGCCACTGAGGAACCCCACCTCCATCTCCAGGAGTTTTTGATGATCTGTAGCACTGTCCACGACCGTCGTGTGGACCAAGATACGATTCGGATGATGGCCTTCCCTTTTTCACTGGCAGATAGAGCAGCCGCCTGGCTGAAGCATCTAGGGAAGTTTGTTTACACCTGGGAGCAGCTCCGCACCGAGTACTTGAACAAGTACTATCCACTCGGGCGGACGAATGCAGCAAGGGCCCTGATCAACAACTTCTCCATGCTCCCTAACGAGCAATTTCATGAGGCATGGGAGAGGTTCAGAGAGCTTCTGGATAGATGCCCACACCACGACATTTCGAAGCCGAACCTAGTTCAGAGCTTCTTTAGTGGGCTGACGCCAGAGCTTCAGGGACTGGTGAATGCTTCTTGCGGCGGGTCCTACTTTGCCAAGGACCACAACCAAGTCTGGGCCATCTATGAGAGATGTCCGAAAATTACATGGTGATGTCCCAGACTCGGTTGTACACACAGAGAGTTCAGCCGCCAAGACCCGTGCAGTACCAGCGGATAGCACGGGTTGATGCGGGTCCTTCCAGTTCGTCCACAGTTGCAGCCGCACAGGCAGAGTCGGCCGCTGCGGACATGGGGATTATCAGCGAGAAGTTGGACCGCATGGAAATAATAGAGAAGAAGCAGTGCCAGGGCATAACTCAGATGGAGCAGATGGCACAAACTCTGAGCGACGTGAAGACCCATCTCTTGTGCCTTCAAGAGGCACAGACGGCTTCTCAGCCCCGTCTTCAGTCGCGAGGCGATTCCGGTGGCAGCCGCAGCTCGTCCCAGCGCTCCAGCTCCTTGCAGCAGCCTAGACAAGTTCACCTTGTGCAGGCGGAGCCGTACCAGCAGCAGCAGCCCTCTTACCAGTCACCACCATCTCCAGACTTACAGATGGTGGTATATCAGCCGGATCAGCCTCTGGATGTACTCCCACCAGCCCCTTACGACGCGGAACCGTTGATGGATGTCAACGGGATTTGGTATGACCGCCCTCAACCTGGAATCCGAAGAGATCATCCCGGATTCAGGTGGGGGAATGGGGGTAACCAGTCCCAACAGCAGCCAGCCGGTCAGGGAGGGCAGTACTCCCAGCAGAGAGATCACCAGCAGCCCCCAGCATACCAGCCACACCAGCCATCATCCTTCGTATCTCGTCCCTACCAGCAGCAGGGACAGAATTGGAGACGTGAGCAGCAGGCTCACCAGCAGCAGCATCCTTCCTCTTACCCCTCTCAGCAGCAGCAACACCAGGTCCAGCAGCCTCATTACCAGAGAGGCAACCCGTCGGGCTCCCATGAGAGCCCCGCCATGGATGATCAAGCCCGCATCTTCACAGAGCAGCAGGCTACATTTAGAAGGGAGATGGACGAGTTCCGCCAAGAGATGCGGGACCTGATGAGAGGGAAGGCCGCCATCCCTGCACAGATCGAGCCTAATCCGAATAACTTGAAGAGGAAATCTGAGCAGGTAGTTCACACTGAGCCTACCACTTCTAGTGACTCATTTGATGATATCTCGTCGGATCTATTTGATGCTGATTTTGTCACACTTAGGAGCGGTAGAAGACCAGCAGGCGGCGCCTCATCTGAGCGACAACGCGAGGATCCATCTAGAGCGCCAGATGAGGAAGAGGAGAGCGGTACTGACGCCGCACATGATGATGACGGTGGTACTGATGCCACCCGAGATGCTATTTCCACCGGCGGTACTGAGGCCGCCGCTTCACCATATCAAGGAGGTGGTACTGACGCCACCAGCAGAGCCGAGCCAGACCGCGGTACTGAAGCCGCAAGACGTCTAGTTATGGAGCCAGCTAGAGGTGGTACTGAGGCCACCAACATTTATTCTGATAGAAATGTTGTCTTTCCTCGTATGAATGTTTCTCAGAACTCTAATTTGAATAAAGGAAAAGGTTTAGTTTCTTCTGATCCCACTGTGGTGAATGATGTTTGTGAGGATCCGGTCATCGAACCGTCTAGACCTATTCCTAGTCCTTCATCTGAGAAGGACCCGGTGATCCCCTTTCCTAGAGCCCTTGAGTTGGGGAAGGGGAAGAAAAAAGAAAAAGATCCAAAAAAGAGAGAGCAGGAGCAGTTCAGCCAGGGCATGATAGACCGATTTCACATCCAGCTGACCCTCAATGAGGCTTTGCAGCACATCCCTCTTCTTCAGCGATCCTTGAGAGACAGGACCACAGTCAGGAGGAAGAAGAGGAATAAAACCACAGAGATTCATGTGTTGACCAAAGCCACGTGTTACGCGATCCAGAACCATCTGCCGACCAAGAGGCCAGATTTAGGAGCCCCGTATGTCAGATGTCAGATTAGTGAGCAGAGGTTCGACCGTACTCTACTAGATAGCGGATCGTCAATTAACCTTCTTCCGGCAGCCCTTCTCGACCACTTAGAGTTGGGCACTCTTAGACAGAGCAGGACATACCTTCAGTTTGCTGATCGGTCTGTCAAGAGGCCAAAGGGGTTGTTGCGAGACGTTGTCGTCACGATTCAGGGTTTGCAATTCCCCGTGGACTTCGTAGTGCTGGACATGGAGACCCCTGACTCGTTGACCGATTCCCCCATCATTCTCGGTCGCCCATTCTTGGCCACAGCCAAGGCGGTGACTGACCATGACAGTGGGAAGGTATTCTTTCGCATCCAGGGCGAGAGTATACAAATAGAGACGGTTAAGGACCACAGAGCCAGAGATAGATCCCGCTCAGAGGGCAGTACAGATTCAGAGCAGCTGACAGACGCAGAGCCAGATATACACCAGGACTGTGATTTTGTGATCACAGATGATGAGGCAGCTTGGGCAGATCCTGCAGCACAGACCATCCTCTCATATTCAGATACAGTTGATGCAGAGACGATAGCATAGGATAGTCTGGAGAGCACAGCCCTGGTTCAGGATACTATTGAGTCAGCAGAGTCGGACCTTGATCGCGACACGATTTTCAGTGATGGTGGTACTGAGGCCACCTTGCTAGACGGTGGTACTGATGCCACCGCAGTTGATATAGATCCCTCGGATTCAGAGTCTGATTGGGCAGATTGTGATGATCAGATGCCAGACCTGGATCCACCTGAGCCTACAGATAAGGAGGAAGTAGAGGCAGAACAGATTAGAGACAATGCAGAGGACCCGCCTTCCCCAGATCAAGTTTGTGAGAGTTCGTTATCATTTTCCCAGGCAGATTTGGTAGAATTGTCAGCATACACACATCTTCTCTAGAAGCCAGATTTGCCAGCACCCAGCTGTCCAGAACTAAAGCCGCTCCCTACTTCGCTGAAGTATCGATTCCTTGCGGGAGAGTCTGAGATGTACCCAGTCATCATCTCCGCCGATCTGACTGGAGAACAAGAATCCCGTCTGATGGAGGTTCTTGAAAAGAACTGCAAGGCAATTGGATGGAGCGTAGCAGATCTCCATGGGATTAGTCCCTCGTTGTGCTCCCACCATATCTATCTCGAGGAAGGGGCAAAGCCGTCGCGTGAGTTCCAGCGGCGACTGAACCCCAACCTACGAGAAGTTGTCATGAAGGAAATATCAAAATGGTGGAGTGCAGATTTTATTTATCCCATTTCCGACTCCAAGTGGGTTAGCCCCTTGCATGTGGTGCCCAAGAAGACGGGCATCACGACTGTGATCAGTGAGTCGGGAGAGGAGATTGCTACACGAGTACCCACCTCTTGGAGGGTCTGCGTTGACTACAGGAGACTCAACCAGGCCACCAAGAAGGACCACTTCCCCCTGCCTTTTATTGATCAGATCATAGAGAGACTGGCAGGGAAGAGCCATTATTGCTTCCTAGATGGGTACTCGGGCTACAATCAAGTGGCCATCGCTCCTGAGGATCAGGAGAAGACCACCTTTACCTGTCCCTTCGGTACATACGCCTTTCGACGCATGCCATTTGGGCTATGCAATGCCCCTGCGACTTTTCAGAGATGCATGCTGTCGATCTTTTCGGACATGGTAGGGGAGTGTTTGGAGGTCTTCATGGACGACTTCTCGGTTTACGGCGACGGATTCGATTCCTGTCTTGACTGCCTAGACCGAGTGCTCCAGCGATGTATTGCTACCCGCTTGGTTCTGTCTTGGGAGAAGAGTCACTTCATGGTGACTCAAGGGACGGTGCTTGGCCACATCATCTCCAACAGGGGCATGGAGGTTGATCCGGCCAAGGTTGACGTCATTAGAAAACTCGCACCGCCGTCCAATTTGAAGCAGCTACTATCATTTCTGGGGCATGTTGGTTTTTATAGGAGATTCATTCATGATTTCAGCAAGATTGCCCGACCGTTGACTGACCTCTTGACGAAAGACACCGAGTTCCTTGTCGATGACAAGTGTCTTTCATCCTTTGAGACTCTCCAGCAGCGTGTTATTGAGGCTCCTGTCCTTCAGCCACCCGATTGGTCTCTCCCATTCGAGATCATGACGGATGCCTCCGATTTTGCCGTAGGGGCCGTGCTAGGACAGAGGAGGGACGGAGTTCCATTTGCCATACACTATGCTAGCCGCACATTGGATTCTGCCCAGCGGAATTATACGGTCACAGAGAAGGAGATGCTAGCAGTAGTGTTTGCCCTAGATAAGTTCAGATCGTATATCATTGGATCTAGAGTGACTTTGTATACAGACCACACCGCCATCAGGTACCTCATGTCAAAGAAGGATGCCAAGGCCAGACTTACTAGATGGATCCTTCTACTCCAGGAGTTCGACATTGAGATCAAGGATAAGCCTGGAGTTAAGAATGTGGTGGCGGATCATCTCTCCCGATTAGAGCAGCCTGAGGATTCTGAGCAGATTGATCCCATTCATGATACCTTCCCAGATGAGGCGATCCTTGCTATCACCTCACTCCCGTGGTATGCCGATATTGTGAACTTTCTCGTTGCTGGAAAAGTCCCACAAGATTGGCCCAGGCAGAGGCTTGAGACCTTCCTTGCGAAGGCCAAGTCCTACCACTGGGAGGATCCCATCCTTTACCACGAAGGAGGGGATAGCATCTGGCGTCGGTGTATCCCTCAGGAGGAGCATCATAGTGTCCTCACTTACTGCCACAAGCTTGAGGCAGGAGGACATCATTCTGGGAGGAGAACGGCACAGAAAGTGCTCCAATCCGGCTTGTGGTGGCCTACACTCTTCAAGGACTCTGATGAGTTCGTGAAGAGGTGTACTGACTGTCAGAGGATGGGCACTTGTGGACAACGTGATATGATGCCGATGCAGCCCATTCACTTCTGTGAGGTTTTTGACGCATGGGGCATCGATTTCATGGGTCCATTCCCTAAGAGTCAGGGATTCGAGTACATTCTGTTGGCCGTAGATTACGTTAGTCGTTGGGTTGAGGCTATCCCCGCCCGAGCCGCTGATGCGAAGACAGTTTGCAGATTTTTGAAGAAGCACATCATCATGCGGTTCGGGGTTCCACGAGTTCTGATTTCTGATGGGGGGTCTCATTTCGTCAACGACCAGGTGAAGGCCCTTGCTAGCGAGTTCAGTATAGACCATCGTGTTGCCACACCTTACCATCCACAGACGAATGGTCTAGCTGAGGTGTCGAATAGGGAGATCAAGAATATTTTGCAGAAAGTCGTCCGCCCTGACCGAAAGAATTGGTCACAGCTTTTGGACTCGGTCTTGTGGGCATATCGGACGTCTTTCAAGACTCCATTGGGTACATCTCCCTTTCGCCTCGTTTATGGCAAGCCGTGCCATCTACCTGTTGAGCTGAGGCACAAGTCACTTTGGGCAGTCACAGATATTCTTATGGATCCAGATGGTATAGGAGACCAGAGGAGGGCAGAGCTAGCCGCCTTGGAAGAGCTTAGAGATACAGCTTTCTCAAACAGCCTACATTATAAGGAGAAAGTGAAGGAGTGGCATGATTCTCATATCAGCCACAAGCATTTTGAGATTGGACAGAGAGTATGGCTGTTTGATGCAAGGCTCAGATTATTTCCAGGAAAGCTACAGAGCAAATGGAAGGGACCTTACTTGGTCAGAAAGGTACACGATAACGGCAGCATTGATATATCTGAGTTATCCTCTGAGAGTACCTTTCGAGTGAACGGCCAGCGGCTCAAGCCATTTCTAGATCATGAGCCGCGGGACGTTATTATTGCCGCTATTCATTTTGCGTGAGATGTGGTCTTTTGACTCACATCTTTTGCATCTCACGCCTGATTTTCACTGTTCTTCCGCCTGTATAGATCCAGTTGTCCATATCATTCTATTCTTTAGTCCCACATCCCTTTTCTCATCCTATGATTATGCTATACTTAGGGTGTACTTTACCCTAAGTATAGGGGGGATGTCGGACCTGCGGGTATTCTTTTCATTCTTTCTGCTTCTGTTTTTGCTGCTTATACTTAGGGATATTTTACCCTAAGTATAGGGGGGGCAGATTCTGTATATTCTTTACTCGGATCTCCCTTTATGTACAGCTTACTATACTTAGGATTAGTTAATCCTAAGTATAGGGGGAGACCACCGAGTTCCTCTTATTCTATTCATTTATTCGTTTCTGTACTTAGCCATTCCTTTTCACTTTCCTTTTTACTAAGCACGAGTTATGTCTTCTTCATCGCTCTTGATCACTCTGAGGACATCGTTCGAGCTAAGTATAGGGGGGGTGTGTATATATTTCATATATACTTTAGCCATAACTCGTACTTTGTGTGAGTGTGTTAATAAATAAAATGGCTAAAAATCACAAAAATTTGAAAAATAAAATGGCTAAAAATCACAAAAATTTGAAAATTTTTCTTGTACATAAACCTCTTTTATCTTGCACATACATAGTTAGTGTACAAAGTATTTGTGTAAAAATGATTTCAAAAATCTTTTGTGTAAAGCTTGTGTAAATATTTTGTATCAAAATTATGTATATAATACAAAATTTTTCTAAAATGTTTTGAAAATCAAAAGTTTGCAAAAATCTTGTGTAAATATGTGTAAATATCTTTTTGCAAAACTTGCACCTCATGCATCATCATCCATAATTTCAGAACATTTTTCAAAAATTTTGCATGATTGTAAAATATTTGTAAATAGCATCTTGTGTACATATATGTATATAGTTTTTCCTGGATGAGAGTTGACATTTAAACTAAGCCTGGAATTAAATTGAGAAATGGAGCTTGAAGAAGATCTTAACCACTTAACTTTAAGAGGAACCTTATAGGACTTAGGGTTAAGGCTTTTCAGGTCCATAAGGACTTAATTCTTTGAGTCCACTAGGCTATGAGCATATGTCATCTTGATGAGCTTAAGTAGAGCACTTAACAACACACGCATGACTCTTAGAGACAATGGCTTGACTTGCACCTGCACTTACACATGGCTCTCCACGGATGAGGTGGTGAGGAGGCAGTTTCCTTTGGCTTGGGGTAGCATATGAGGGTAGTACTTCTAGGCGGAACCTCTCTTCTTCTTCTAGTGAAGGAAGTGCACCTCAACTTGGTCTAGTGGTGATGAAGGCTAAAGACAGAAGTCGTGGGTTGCAATAAAGCTTCAAAAGAGGGATAGTCTACTGGCTCAAGAGGAAATTTCTTACATGCTGCACCATGTAGATATGTTGTACAGAAGTTCTTGAAAAAAAAAATGCAAAAATGCAAAAAGAACTCCAAAAAAAAAGTGGTGGGTCGGATTGAAAATTTAATAACCCCACCGGAGTATACATAGTCAAATAAAGCAAAAGCTTATGGTATCAATGTTACATCTCATGAAGCTTGCAGCGGGAGACTTAGCTACACTGGCTAAGCTTCCAAAACTCTATACTTCTACCCCCTCTTCTTGAGCCGGTCGCACTTGAACTTAGAAGGGAATACCCCGCTTCTCGAGGAAAGAGTTGCTAGACCGAGGCATTAGAGTTACCAGGTTGAGGGAGGTTGCTTCTTTGTTACTTCTGAGGTGGGGAGCCACATATCACTTACACCGCATGGAAAGATTCATGGTCATTAGAGTTTGTGTATGTAGACTTGTTCTGATCTGGTTTATTGAGGAGTCTTGCCCATAGAATGGTGGAACTTGGAGACTGTTGAGTTTTAAGCTTAAGTCCAAATAAGGTTCCGACACATTAATAATCTAAAGATCTGATCGAGCTCCATATTTCAATTTAATGAAGGAAAGTTTAATAAATCACCCTTGATCCATGTACATCCTCTTTTTCTTTTTCTTTTTCTTTTTCACTTCTTTTTCAAATAAGTGTTTGCTAAGGGACTAGCAAAGTTAAGCATAGGGGGGTGATGAATACCCATTCATCACTCTTTATTCTTATATTTTAGCTACAAAAACCTTTGCAAATACATGTAGATATGTGTAAATACAAATAATTACCAAAAGCATGCATTGTGTAAAAACCTGTAATTAGCATGTTTTTGTGCAAAAATAAAAGAATAAAGAGTAAAAAGAAAAAGAGGGAAATATTTAGAATAAATATTGAGCAACTTGACCCAAGGGAGGGCTCAGCATGGGCCTGACCGCATAAAAGACAAAGTAGAGGGAGATAGGGGCTCATGTGTATATATATTTATGTAAATAAATAAACAATATTTTCCTCAACCAAAAAAATATATTTGTACATATTTTGTATATATAGAAACTATGGAAAACAAAACAAAAATTAAAAATCAAAAATTCAAAAAGAACCCTTCATCATGTACATAGCTCATCATCTCTCTATTTATTTCACCTTGTAAATAAAGCTATTTATTTTCAAAACTTTGTGTAAATATTTCTTCTTATGTTTTGTAAATAAAATAAATAAAGAAAATTAAAACAAAAATCAAATAAAAATTACAAAATTAAAAATACAAAAATATTCTTTTATATACACCATGTACATAATTGTGCATAAATAATTATTTCCCCTCTGTATATAAACAATAAAAATAAAATAAAAATGGCCTTTTATTCCTCATTTTATCTTATAAATAAATAAAATATAAAATGGGAATAAAAATGTATAAAAATAACTTATCAAAAATCAAAAAAATTAATATAGTGTATATATACCTATGTATAGCTACTATGTAAATACCTTATTTTAATTTCCAAAAATTAATTAAAAATCACAAAAAAATAGAAAAAATTAAAACAAACATTTTTTATGTTTTGAGTTTTCAAAAATTCGGCCTTTAAAAGCCCCAAAAAAATCAGATAAAAATACAATAATTGGCGCATCCTGATTGGTCCACGGGGGATTGTTGACCCCGGTCAACTCCCCCGCGGACTCCTTCCTTTTCAGGAAGATGCGCGCCGCCCCACCTTCACCGATTTTTCCACGCGTCTCCAGGCTGTCACCCACGCAAACCCCGTGCCCGGATTCTCCGCCGGTCATCCCTCTCCCTCGCCGGATCTTTCGCCATGAAATCCCCGCCTTCCTTAGCCGTCATCGCCTAACCCTAATCGGCCCTGTCTCCATATATACCCCGACCTCCGCCGCCTCCGCGCCTCATCTTTGGCTCCCTACCTTCACTCCCGTGACCTCCATTGGAACCACCGAGGTGACAGCTCGCGTTGGCCTTTGTTGCAGTGAGGAGGAGGTGCGTGGACCATCGATCCGGCTGCCTTGCGCCGCCGTGCTCCGACGTCTGACCGGAGCTCGAGCCTCAGGCCTTGACGCCCTTCGAGGCTACGACCGGGAGTTATCCACACTCCAGCATAGTCTTCCGCTCCACCCAGGTAGTCGATTAGCTCTTTTATTTCGTTTAATTTTAGGTTTCCCCCAAATCACATCTCCGACGAGTTCCTCTGATTCCGGTCATCTTGCGTATCTTCTCGATCATCGGAACCTACGCTCACCTTCGCCATTCCCTCACGCACCTTCTACGCCCTTTCACTCAACCCAGATCGCACAGGATCTGGGAATCGAGCTCCACCGTCTCCGCCTCGCCGGAGCTCGTTCGCCCCACCGCACAGACCACCTTCACCCCGCTTCCTTGGGTCGAGGCATTTTGCCCCCGACCCGCGAAGCGTTCTGGTTGCTTTGCAGGTTCAAAGGGAGGCATCTGAGCCCCCCTTACAGTTCAGACCGGAGCTTCGCGCCGCCAGCCTCGCCGGAGCCCCTCCCGGGCTCGGCTGGGCCATCTGCTACCACCATCAGCTGCGGGGCTGCACCAGGAACATGTTCCGAGCTTTAGCAGCAGCTGAGGAGGACCGGAGTTCACGCAGGAGGCCGGCGAAGTTCGCCGCCGTCGAGTTCTTCCTCCATCATCCAGAGCCGTTCGATGACGCCTCAGCTCCAGTTCTGATCGTGAGCGTCCATCTTTCGAGGAGCAGTAGCCGTCGATCCATCTGAGGAGTGCATCCGGACCGTTGATAGCAGAGGAGAGAAGCACCAGAGTCTCGGACGTTAGATCATCTACGTGGCTTCGTCTCCACCGTCGATCGAGCCCAAGAAGAGAAGAGAAGGAGAGCGCCATCCAATCTCAGCCGTTGGATCTTCCACGTGGCGCCTATCGAGCCGTCGATGATAATAAAAGGGGTAAATTCATCTTAGGCCCCTCTGTTTGTTTTATTTCAATTTAGTCCTGTAATTTTTAAATTACGTTGTTTATTTTCTGGGATACTTGCAATAAGGACCTCGTACTTATTTTATTTGCACTTATACCCCTGTCTACGTGGACCACGTGCTTCGTCACGTGAACTTTATTGGGATAATTGCAATATCAGCCACTGTAGTTCTGGATGTTACGGATTGAATAAAATCTTTTACTTATTTGCATTTATGCCCCTGTGCGTGATTTAATTTCCACATGTGCGATATTTTTTGGGTTATTTGCAGATAAGCCCCTGGACTTTTGGTACTTGTTACCAATAAGTCCTCGGAACTTATTTTTATTACATTCAGGTCCTTGAGTGCCCCAGGCACGCGCCTCGCGCGTGTTTTGCTGGGTATTTTGCACCAAGACCCCCAGAACTTTGGGTATTTGCACTTTGGTCCCTGTGCACAGTGCCCCTCCTTTGTTTTTGAATAAAATATCAAATCACCTCCAAATCCAATGAGATTTTGACACATGGCTCCTGCCATGGTGTAGAAATTTTAGGGATTTTTGAGGACATTTTTGCTTCCATTTATTATTTTTAAAAATCCAAAAACATCTATTTCAGCTACTGTTCATCTTTGAAAATCTTAAAAAAAATATAAAAACCCCACCAAAAATTCTAAAAAAAAATTAGATACTGTTGTTTGCTTGTGGTTTGATTTTCTAGCCAATTTTGGCTATTTTTCATCACTTAAAAAACTTTAAAAATTGCAAAACCCTCAAAAACTCATAAAAATTCTAATAATTAATTTAAAAATCCAAAAACAATAATTAAGGTGCCCAAATTTTCCTTATTCTTCATAGATTATAGGAAAATTACCTCCAGGGCTTAGTGAGACTCTTAGATATTTTATTTTTGAGTCTCAAGCCTTGCTGGACAGTACCTCTCCTGTTTTACATTGTTTGATTTTTACAAAATAATCTACCCGTCAGAAAAATATCAAAAATTAACCAAAAACACTTAAAAACATAAAAAACACAAAAACAATTTTTCCTTAATTTTTGCTTGAGTTTTGATGCATTAAATAAATTGCTCAAGTGTGCTTGGTCTTGTTTTTCTCATTTTCTTCACATATTAAAAATTTCCAAAAAAATCTAAAAATCATTAAAAATCACTAAAAATACTTTCTCTGTATTTTCTCTCATTCTGACTACATCGTAGGCTATTTAGCCAACCCGTGCTCCTTGTGATCGACCCTGGAGGCTATACCAGGTTAAACTCATAGCAGGACCGCTTTGTTTTACTTTCCGCATTTTTCGAGTGGTTCATTTTCTTGATATTCTCCGTTTTTGTGATTGAGGTCGCAACGACCATTTTCCGACCTTTACCTCGATCGCATACTCGGGATATCAGAATGGTACAACCGAGTCTGGGACATCACCATGTAATTTTCGGACATCTCCTCATAGATGGCCCAGACTTGGTTGTACCATTCTGATATCCCGAGTATGCGATCGAGGTAAAGGTCGGAAATGGTCGTTGCGACCTCAATCACAAAAACGGAGAATATCAAGAAAATGAACCACTCGAAAATGCGGAAAGTAAAACAAAGCGGTCCTGCTATGAGTTTAACCTGGTATAGCCTCCAGGGTCGATCACAAGGAGCACGGGTTGGCTAAATAGCCTACGATGTAGTCAGAATGAGAGAAAATACAGAGAAAGTATTTTTAGTGATTTTTAATGATTTTTAGATTTTTTTTGGAAAATTTTTAATATGTGAAGAAAATGAGGAAAAACAAGACCAAGCACACTTGAGCAATTTATTTAATGCATCAAAACTCAAGCAAAAATTAAGGAAAAATTGTTTTTGTGTTTTTTATGTTTTTAAGTGTTTTTGGTTAATTTTTGATATTTTTCTGACGGGTAGATTATTTTGTAAAAATCAAACAATGCAAAACAGGAGAGGTACTGTCCAGCAAGGCTGAGACTCAAAAATAAAATATCTAAGAGTCTCACTAAGCCCTGGAGGTAATTTTCCTATAATCTATGAAGAATAAGGAAAATTTGGGCACCTTAATTATTGTTTTTGGATTTTTAAATTAATTATTAGAATTTTTATGAGTTTTTGAGGGTTTTGCAATTTTTAAAGTTTTTTTAAGTGATGAAAAATAGCAAAATTGGCTAGAAAATCAAACCACAAGCAAACAACAGTATCTAATTTTTTTTTAGAATTTTTGGTGGGGTTTTTATATTTTTTATGATTTTCAAAGATGAACAGTAGCTGAAATAGATGTTTTTGGATTTTTAAAAATAATAAATGGAAGCAAAAATGTCCTCAAAAATCCCTAAAATTTCTACACCATGGCAGGAGCCATGTGTCAAAATCTCATTGGATTTGGAGGTGATTTGATATTTTATTCAAAAACAAAGGAGGGGCACTGTGCACAGGGACCAAAGTGCAAATACCCAAAGTTCTGGGGGTCTTGGTGCAAAATACCCAGCAAAACACGCGTGAGGCGCGTGCCTGGGGCACTCAAGGACCTGAATGTAATAAAAATAAGTTCCGAGGACTTATTGGTACAAGTACCAAAAGTCCAGGGGCTTATCTGCAAATAACCCAAAAAAATATCGCACATGTGGAAATTAAATCACGCACAGGGGCATAAAATGCAAATAAGTAAAAGATTTTATTCAATCCGTAACATCCAGAACTACAGGGCTGATATTGCAATTATCCCAATAAAGTTCACGTGACGAAGCACGTGGTCCACGTAGACAGGGTTATAAGTGCAAATAAAATAAGTACGAGGTCCTTATTTCAAGTATCCCAGAAAATAAACAACGTAATTTAAAAATTACAGGACTAAATGAAATAAAACAAACAGAGGGGCCTAAGATGAATTTACCCCTTTTATTATCATCGACGGCTCGATAGGCGCCACGTGGAAGATCCAACGGCTGAGATTGGATGGCGCTCTCCTTCTCTTCTCTTCTTGGGCTCGATCGACGGTGGAGACGAAGCCACGTAGATGATCTAACGTCCGAGACTCTGGTGCTTCTCTCCTCTGCTATCAACGGTCCGGATGCACTCCTCAGATGGATCGACGGCTACTGCTCCTCGAAAGACGGACGCTCACGATCAGAACTGGAGCTGAGGCGTCATCGAACGGCTCTGGATGATGGAGGAAGAACTCGACGCCGGCAAACTTCGCCGGCCTCCTGCGTGAACTCCGGTCCTCCTCAGCTGCTGCTAAAGCTCGGAACACGTTCCTGGTGCAGCCCCGCAGCTGATGGTGGTAGCAGATGGCCCAGCCGAGCCCGGGAGGGGCTCCGGCGAGGCTGGCGGCACGAAGCTCCGGTCTGAACTGTAAGGGGGCTCAGATGCCTCCCTTTGAACCTGCAAAGCAACCAGAACGCTTCGCGGGTCGAGGGCAAAATGCCTCGACCCAAGGAAGCGGGTGAAGGTGGTCTGTGCGGTGGGGCGAACGAGCTCCGGCGAGGCGGAGACGGTGGAGCTCGATTCCCAGATCCTGTGCGATCTGGGTTGAGTGAAAGGGCGTAGAAGGTGCGTGAGGGAATGGCGAAGGTGAGCGTAGGTTCCGATGATCGAGAAGATACGCAAGATGACCGGAATCAGAGGAACTCGTCGGAGATGTGATTTGGGGGAAACCTAAAATTAAACGAAATAAAAGAGCTAATCGACTACCTGGGTGGAGCGGAAGACTATGCTGGAGTGTGGCTAACTCCCGGTCGTAGCCTCGAAGGGCGTCAAGGCCTGAGGCTCGAGCTCCGGTCAGACGTCGGAGCACGGCGGCGGCAAGGCAGCCGGATCGATGGTCCACGCACCTCCTCCTCACTGCAACAAAGGCCAACGCGAGCTGTCACCTCGGTGGTTCCAATGGAGATCACGGGAGTGAAGGTAGGGAGCCAAAGATGAGGCGCGGAGGCGGCGGAGGTCGGGGTATATATGGAGACAGGGCCGATTAGGGTTAGGCGATGACGGCTAAGGAAGGCGGGATTTCATGGCGAAAGATCCGGCGAGGGAGAGGGATGACCGGCGGAGAATCCGGGCACGGGGTTTGCGTGGGTGACAGCCTGGAGACGCGTGAAAAATCGGTGAAGGTGGGGCGGCGCGCATCTTCCTGAAAAGGAAGGAGTCCGCGGGGAGTTGACCGGGGTCAACAATCCCCGCGGACCAATCAGGATGCGCCAATTATTGTATTTTTATCTGATTTTTTTGGGGCTTTTAAAGGCCGAATTTTGAAAACTCAAAACATAAAAAATGTTTGTTTTAATTTTTTCTATTTTTTTGTGATTTTTAATTAATTTTTGGAAATTAAAATAAGGTATTTACATAGTAGCTATACATAGGTATATATACACTATATTAATTTTTTTATTTTTGATAAGTTATTTTTATACATTTTTATTCCCATTTTATATTTTATTTATTTATAAGATAAAATGAGGAATAAAAGGCCATTTTTTATTTTATTTTTATTGTTTATATACAGAGGGGAAATAATTATTATGCACAATTATGTACATGGTGTATATAAAAGAATATTTTTGTATTTTTAATTTTGTAATTTTTATTGATTTTTTTTAATTTTCTTTATTTATTTTATTTACAAACATAAGAAGAAATATTTACACAAAGTTTTGAAAATAAATAGCTTTATTTACAAGGTGAAATAAATAGAGAGATGATGAGCTATGTACATGATGAAGGGTTCTTTTTGAATTTTTGATTTTTTAATTTTTGTTTTGTTTTCCATAGTTTCTATATATACAAAATATGTACAAATATATTTTTTTTTGGTTGAGGAAAATATTGTTTATTTATTTACATAAATATATATACACATGAGCCCCTATCTCCCTCTACTTTGTCTTTTATGCGGTCAGGCCCATGCTGAGCCTCCCTTGGGTCAAGTTGCTCAATATTTATTCTAAATATTTCCCTCTTTTTCTTTTTACTCTTTATTCTTTTATTTTTGCACAAAAACATGCTAATTACAGGTTTTTACACAATGCATGCTTTTGGTAATTATTTGTATTTTACACATATCTACATGTATTTGCAAAGGTTTTTTGTAGCTAAAATATAAGATAAAGAGTGATGAATGGGTATTCATCACCGAGTATGCGATCCGGCTCTTTAAAATCTGGAGGAGAACGGCAAGAAAGTGCTCCAATCCGCTTGTGGTGGCCTACACTCTTCAAGGACTCTGATGAGTTCGTGAAGAGGTGTACTGACTGTCAGAGGATGGGCACTTGTGGACAACGTGATATGATGCCGATGCAGCCCATTCACTTCTGTGAGGTTTTGACGCATGGGGCATCGATTTCATGGGTCCATTCCCTAAGAGTCAGGGATTCGAGTACATTCTGTTGGCCGTAGATTACGTTAGTCGTTGGGTTGAGGCTATCCCCGCCCGAGCCGCTGATGCGAAGACAGTTTGCAGATTTTTGAAGAAGCACAATCATCATGCGGTTCGGGGTTCCACGAGTTCTGATTTCTGATGGGGGGTCTCATTTCGTCAACGACCAGGTGAAGGCCCTTGCTAGCGAGTTCAGTATAGACCATCGTGTTGCCACACCTTACCATCCACAGACGAATGGTCTAGCTGAGGTGTCGAATAGGGAGATCAAGAATATTTTGCAGAAAGTCGTCCGCCCTGACCGAAAGAATTGGTCACAGCTTTTGGACTCGGTCTTGTGGGCATATCGGACGTCTTTCAAGACTCCATTGGGTACATCTCCCTTTCGCCTCGTTTATGGCAAGCCGTGCCATCTACCTGTTGAGCTGAGGCACAAGTCACTTTGGGGCAGTCACAGATATTCTTATGGATCCAGATGGTATAGGAGACCAGAGGAGGGCAGAGCTAGCCGCCTTGGAAGAGCATAGAGATATAGCTTTCTCAAACAGCCTACATTATAAGGAGAAAGTGAAGGAGTGGCATGATTCTCATATCAGCCACAAGCATTTTGAGATTGGACAGAGAGTATGGCTGTTTGATGCAAGGCTCAGATTATTTCCAGGAAAGCTACAGAGCAAATGGAAGGGACCTTACTTGGTCAGAAAGGTACACGATAACGGCAGCATTGATATATCTGAGTTATCCTCTGAGAGTACCTTTCGAGTGAACGGCCAGCGGCTCAAGGCATTTCTAGATCATGAGCCGCGGACGTTATTATTGCCGCTATTCATTTTGCGTGAGATGTGGTCTTTTGACTCACATCTTTTGCATCTCACGCCTGATTTTCACTGTTCTTCCGCCTGTATAGATCCAGTTGTCCATATCATTCTATTCTTTAGTCCCACATCCCTTTTCTCATCCTATGATTATGCTATACTTAGGGTGTACTTTACCCTAAGTATAGGGGGGATGTCGGACCTGCGGGTATTCTTTTCATTCTTTCTGCTTCTGTTTTTGCTGCTTATACTTAGGGATATTTTACCCTAAGTATAGGGGGGCAGATTCTGTATATTCTTTACTCGGATCTCCCTTTATGTACAGCTTACTATACTTAGATTAGTTAATCCTAAGTATAGGGGGAGACCACCGAGTTCCTCTTATTCTATTCATTTATTCGTTTCTGTACTTAGCCATTCCTTTTCACTTTCCTTTTTACTAAGCACGAGTTATGTCTTCTTCATCGCTCTTGATCACTCTGAGGACATCGTTCAGAGCTAAGTATAGGGGGGGTGTGTATATATTTCATATATACTTTAGCCATAACTCGTACTTTGTGTGAGTGTGTTAATAAATAA